>CM073480.1:44929269-45529269 GCA_037074505.1 Albizia julibrissin
ATAAATGTCATATTATTAGTGTCATGACAAATGAATGCCTAATGGGATTGCCTTATCCTCATAGGCTTACTTTTAGCCTTGGAGTTAATACTAATTACATTTAGCCATTTTCTCTTTTAAATTTGCATGGTAGTTAAAAGCTGCCAGCATTTTGACCAAACTTTGAAAAATCATAATTAATTTTATAGAACTTCAATTAGGGTGGTTCAAAGTCTTATGTGAAGCTATTTAAGTATATTTTCACATAAAAATACCTAAATTTGGCTATTATTGCCACAAAATTTCTAGAATTACGGCCAACCCAACCTGTTCCAAATTCCATTCCAGAAACAGGGCCTGAATTTGAAAAATTATATCTTTCAATCTACTAGTTCAAAAATTATGATCTATCTATCAAATTAAATCTCTGCATATCTACTTTTTTTTCTGTAAAATTTCATAATATTTAGACTAGGTTTAACTAAAAAAAATCATTTTAGAACCAAACTGCTTACAGGGAAACCAATCGAACAACACCTCCTCTTAACTTCTAAAAATTCCAAATTCATATATACTCATCCAAAAATAATGAACATATGTATTCCCACACAAATTTTCCCAAGGAATCCATTGGAGACCTCAAAATTGGAAAAATCTCAGTCCTTCTATATGTCCTGTTCTAAACAAAATATTAGGAATTCAAAACAACAATTCACCAAGTTACAATTTATTAACTATATTAGGTTCATATGCTTCCCAAAACCTCATATAATCACATGTATATGAGCAAAGTATGATGAAACCCTAAATACCTTTAAACAAATCAAATTAGGGCAGCTAGGAGGTTCCCACAAAACTCAACCACACAACACAATGTATAGCTAAAATCAAAGCTCAAGCTCACTTCTTTCACTTTATAAGACTTGTTCTTGATTTCTCCAACTTTGGTATTTTGTAGACACCACAAAAACACCTTTTTTTTAAGAAACTAAAACCATAGAAATGAAACTCTTAGTGATAGGAACAACTTTTATGAGGACCTCAAGAGCAAGAAATGTGATTTGGAGGTGAAAATTGAGTTATAACATATTATCTTCTTTGGTATTCACTTTATCTTTTCTCTTTCCTTTTCTTTTTCCTCTTCTTTTCTCTATTTTCTTGAGACTTGGCTGTCCAAGTTAGTGTGAAAGAGAGAGTGAGATGTTTAAATAAATGAATCATCTTCACTTTTGCATGCTTGGCCGAAAATGCATCTAGGGGAAAAGAGAAAAATCCATATGTGTTACTCAATTGTGGCTTCTTGAAAGGTGAAGGAGTTAATTAACCAAAGCTTGGTTAATTTAGGATTCACTCCTTCTCTCTTCCTTCCCAACTTGTCTGACTTTTTCATGCAAGATAAGAGAATATTGTTGACTCAAGTCACTTCCTTCTTTCCCTTTTATGCCTAGCCACAATTATTGACCAAAGGTGAAAGCATGTTGACTCAACTCCTTTTCTTTTATTTCTCTTGCTTTTGGATGAAATTAAGGGTCATTGGGAAGGGATAATTCTTTTGAAAATATCCCAATTCCACCTTATTAACAAATAGTATTTTATTGCAAATTAACATGTATTAATTTTGACTAAAGTCATCATCTTTATTTACTTGGTCTAAAATGCTTCCACATGTCTAATTGAGTATCCAAATATTCATTTTCCATCTTGCTCCCGCTTTTGACCAAAATTTGCCTTAATTATTAGATAAATATAAGAGCTTGTTACTTTATAGCCAAAAGACTATTTTGCCCATACATTTTTTCCAATTTTCGCACATTACTTAAAAGTTGACAGAATTTTCATCAATATTTGAAAATTCATATATTTATTTATAGATGTCCAATTGTTGTGATTTTAAAGGCTATGTAACCCTTGTTAAGTCTATTTTTTATGAAAAAATATAGCCTTTACCCAATTGGATACTTAGAATTTCCAAAATTACCATTTTTGGACGTTGCCACAGAAACTTGTTAGTTTCACTTGGCTAATTTAAAAAATATATAACTCTTTGTGTACAAATCCAAATGACTTATATGACCTATCAAATTAAATCTTGATAAGTCTACTTTCATTCTGGAAAATTTTCACAATTTTTAAACATCATTTGCCTATTTAAAAGTGTCATGGAAACTAACTGTCCTGCACATAATACACATTGGCAACATTATTCCAACTTTTGGAATTCAATCCATTTTTTCTAGACACCATTTCCATTTTTTTTATCCGAGTTAGATTCTATGTTATCCTGACATATCCTACATGAATAATGTATTTTCATATATTTCTTAGACTCTTGCTAAACAAGGGTTTAGCAGTCCACTTGATTCAGACTTATCCTCAAGTCTCTAATCCCAAAATTATGGATATTATACTCCAAGGATAATCTAAAATCTTACATTTAAATGAAATGATGTGCTTGCTATTTTTCACATATTCGATCAAACTTGTGATATGTTGTACTTGTACAGTGCCTTCTTAAAAGCACCCGCATATGGAAAAGTTTGCATCACTCCTGAAAATAATCCTCTCCATTTCATACAGTTCAACTTCGACATTGGTGTAGGTGCACTCTCTACTCCACATAGTAGCCTATTACATCCTCTACTAATTTTAGCCATCACACAAGCAGCAATACTTTCATAACAGACTGGTTCATAATCATTTTCCATAATGCTTAGACACAGAGTAGATCTTTATTGTGAGAGTTCCAACAAATTTTCAATCCTGCAGTGAATTACAGCTTCTGTTACTTAATAACCAACAACACTTTAACAAATAACAACTATGATACCTAAAAAAAATTTCACTTATGTTTCTGGGTTAACGGATGTCTCGAACACATTATCATTCTCTTTTTGTGCAATATACACATGTCTACTCCTGTCATTATAATAAAAAAGGTTTCAACTTCAACTTCATCATTTAAATCTATTAGTATTTTCTCATCAAAGCTCATTGTATATTTCATCTCACACATGTTACAATCAATACCAAGTCATGATGATATCATCAACCTCAAATTTGTCAGTGTTATCACCTGTTTTAGCCACTTCACCTTCATAGAACCACCATTATATTGAATTTTAGCTTCATAATTACACACAAATTTCCCTCCAACATGGAAATAAAAAAAATAATTCCTTCAAAGATGATGACCCTTTATTACATGTCATTTTACACGCTTACCTGAAAAAAAAACTTACACCAATCTTAATAATGTCAGTTCAGTAAGCTTGTGGCACAATGTTTATTAAACCAAGTAACTTCTCGTATCACTACCCACCACCTACTATTGACAACAACGCTATATGTTATAACATCTCCATCTTCACTGTTAACAACTCCCTTATATCATCACCTTGCATCTACTATTAACAACAACACAATTTACTTTAACATCTCCATCTTCACTAATGATAACACTCCCCTCATATCATCACCCTATGTCTACTATTAACACAAAGACAATAGCTTTTCACATCTCAATCTTCAATCTCCTTACCCATAAAACAAAAGCTTCGATATCATAAACCTCAATCACAAAACACAATCAATTTTTCATTAACATTGAAGAAGCACAATACAAAAATAATTTCTCTCTCAAATTTACTTACACATGGCTTAGCTCTAGTTTCCTTCACTTTTCCTCTGGAATCGTCACTTTTTAACGCCACCTTCACTCTCTGTACTCCCATTCGTGCGCAATTTGTTTTCTTTTTCCTATCACTAAACTAAAGGCCTTTTTGTCATTGTATTAAGATTTAAAAACCAAGATTCTTACAGTTGAAATGATTTGGGATATCACAATTTCAACATAGCTTTTTGTCCTTCCTAATTTTAACTGTATTTTTCTAAAATTTTTCCAAACAATAATCCATACATTGTTTTCTCATTTAATTTTAGGATGTATAACAGGTTTCATATATATTAAAAAGTAACAAAACATAATTTTTGGTGATTTTAAGCATAAAACAAATATGCATTAATTTCTATGCAACTTCCCTTTTCATTGGGAAAAACTTATGGATATTAATTATTAATACACTAAATTCTGTCATTAATATAAATTATACACAGTGTGTGTGTATGAATTTATTATGAATTAATTATTTTATTTTAAAACGTAAATATGTGAATTTAAGACAAATTATGCCAAAATAATTAACGTTAAACATACCTCTTTGTCATAAAGTGACATTTATGAAAATATTAATTTTTTCGAATGTGTTTGATTTGAGGTAAGGGAATAGGAGAGGTCTCCATTCCCTCATTTGATTTGAATTTTTAGGTTGGGGAGAAGCTAAAATTTTTGCTCTCATTTTCTTCCTTCCTTTTATTTTTGTTCCTCCAAATTGAGGGGTTTTTGGAGGAAGTTAAAATTGTTGACAATTTTACCTAATGAATATTTAAATATCCCAATAATACCTATAGCAAAAATATAAAGAACTCCTTTGGTTCCATTATTTTAAAGACATAAATATGTGAATTTAGGAACAATTACGTCTAAATAATTATCATTAAACATATCTCTGTCATAAAGTGACATTTATGAAAATATTAACTTTTTAGGGTGTGTTTGGTTTGAGAGGAGAGGATGAGAGGGGTCCTGTTTCCCTCTTTTGATTTGAATTTTTAGGTTGGAGTGAAGTCAAAATTTTGACTCTCATTTCCTTCCTTCCTTTTGTTTTTTATCCTCTAAATTGGGGGGGTCTTTAGAGGAAGTTAAAATTGTTGACAATTTTACCCTAATGAATATTTAGATATCCCCATGTAAAAATATAAAGAACTCCTTTAGTTCCATTATTTTAAAAACATAAATATGTGAATTTAGGGACAATTATGCTAAAATAATTGTCATTAAAAATACCTCTTTGTCATCAAGTGACATTTATGAAAATATTAACTTTTTAGGGTGTGTTTAGTTTAAGAGGAAGGGATGGGAGGGGTCCCCATTCCCTCATTTGATTTGAATTTTTAGGTTAGAGGAAAACCAAAATTTTGACTCCAATTTCCTTCCTTCCTTTTATTTTTATTCCTCCGAATTTGGGGGTTTTTTTGGAGGAATTTAAAGTTGTTGACAATTTTACCCTAATGAATATTTAGATATCCCAATAATACACATAGTAAAAATATATCGAACTCTTTCGACTCCATTATTTTCCTTCTCATCCGCATACTCTCGCCAATCAGCTGTCTCAGCTTTGTCTATCGTCGTCGGCCTTCCACCCTCCCAAGATCAGAATCATCACAAGACCGTGAGGTGATAGACTGGTGATTTCTCTTTTTATTGTTTTCTTTTTCCATTTGGGTTCTTTTTTGTCAAATGGACTAGTGTTACAAATCCTTCCACATCTTCCTCTTCTTCCCCCTCTAGTTGGGTTTCTTTGCCTTTTCCTTTTGATTTTGTTTTCTTTACTTGATATTACATTTTCCTACCTTTCAATAACTTTACTTGCAATTGAGGATTATAATTTACACTAACTTCAAGAACCTAAATAATATTGTTATAATGTGCATTTCACAATGGTAATTGAATTGAGAAAAATGCCTACTGTACCAAATATGGATTTTTGTTTTGATCGAAAATTTCATAATGGTAACTGACTCTGGAGATGTTTGATTTCAATATGCTCTTTTTTTTTTGAAAATTTCAATATGGCTTTTTCCTTTTCACCTAATAGCTTTAATTTTTTTCCCACCAACTTTTAGTCCTTAGTTTTTTTGCCAACAACTTCTTTAATATCTTGTTTATGCTCGCTTCCTTGAAATTCCTTCTTGTTGTTGGCTTAATGTAGATGTTTATGTTGTGAAACAAAGTGCATGCTTATGTTATGAAACATAGTTGAATTTACTTAGAATTAATATACTCATTGTTGTTGAAGCCTTCTTTAGCTGTATTATAATGCAGACATTTTAATCATGTTTGTAACATTTTGTTGCTGTCAAAACTTATGAAAGTGAGCAATTAAAGATTTAGTACTTATAACATTCTTATGCTTTAAAATTTATTGAAACTTCTCTCATTTAGGTAACTTGTTGTCTGCTGAATGTAGAAAGTTTTTGGGTTATGTCTTTGAATTTTTCAATGTATATAGGGTCCTGACTATAATTTTGCTATTTCACTTTGTTAGATGGACCATGAACTTGAATACATGTTAATGGTGCAGAGGTGGATTGAATTATGCTAAAGAGCTATAGTTATGATAGTGTGTGTTGTTGCCCAACTATATGTCAATGGGATTTGTCCTAACAAAACTAAGTTATAGTTTGAGTGGCAAAAGAGAGAGGGTGCTTGATGAAATAATGAGTTGAATAAGTAGTTACCCATCTAGTCAAAATATCAATAGAATGACTCCTTGAGCTTTCTTATAATTGTGTGGTATGTTAGAAAGTGGGGTAGTTTATGACCTACAAGTTGGTCAAGTGTGAAAGAACAAGTTACAAAAACTGTTTATTTATTATTGGCTTATAAAGCCCAATTTTCATTAAAATCAAATGAGAGGTTTACACAGTATTTATAGAAAAATGGAGACAGAGAAAGAGTGATTAACAAAAGAGATAGAGAGACAAAGCAAAGGGTGATTGAAGGAAAGAAAAGATTCAACAATGCCATGCCAATCACCGAAAAATGCTTTTAACTTTTAACACTCCCCCTCAAGCTGGAGAGTATTTATCAATCATTCCCAGCTTGCATCGAAATCTTTTAAATTTAGTTCTGCTTAGTGGTTTTGTCATAATATCTGCAATTTGGTTAGCAGATTGTATGTGAGACAAATTCATGATACCTACTTCAATCTTTTCTTAATGAAGTGTCTGTCTATCTCAACATGTTTTGTTTTGTCATGATATACTGGGTTCTTGACCATTTCAGTGCTAGCCTTGTTGTCATACCAAACTTGTATTGGCCCCTTATGTGGAATTCCCAACTCCTTTAGTAATTTGATGACGCAAATTCCTTCACATACTCTATTGTTAACAGCTCTTAGTTATAATTTCACACTACTTTTTGACAGCATAATCTATTTTTTACTTCTCCAAGTAATCAGATTTCCCTACACATATGTGCAATATCCTGAGATTGACCTTCTAGTCTCTCTATCCCTTGCATGATCTGCATCAATATAGATTGTGATATTTTGAGTAGTATCTTTCTTAAAGAAGATTCCTCTTCGAGGGTTAAGTTTTAGATAGCTTAGAATCTATATACAACCTCCATGTGCTCTTCTTATGGCTAATGCATAAATTGAATTACTATTCCAACTGCATAGCTAATATCAGGATGAGTATGGGTTAAGTAGATAAATTTTCCCACAAGTCTTTTGTATCTTTCTGAGCTAACTGGCACGCTTTATGGCTTGATCTCTAAGTAACACCCTTCTTCCATTGGTGTCCCCTCTAGTTGGACACCTAACATTCATGTCTCATGTAACAGGTCTAGGCTATACTTTCGTTGAGATACATTGATACCCTTTTTAGTTCTTTTCACTTCCATGCCTAGGAAATACCTCATTTGTGCAAGATCTTTCACTTAGAACTCAGTTGACAAGTCCTATTTTAGTTAATCAATTAATCCTTCATCATTTCCTGTGATAACTATGTCATCAACAAAGACAATCAATATGGTGACTTTTCCATTAACACGTTTGATGAACAAAGTTTCATCTACTTGTCCCTAAGTATACCCAAGTCCTTTTATTGTTTTGGTGAATCTACCAAACCATGCCCTAGGAAAATGCTTAAGTCCATACAACGACTTGTTGAGTTTACACACAGAGTTGTTAGAAGTTAAAATTCCATATGGAATTTCCATGTATACTTCTTCCTCTAAGTTTCCATTCAGAAATGCATTCTTCACATCCAGTTAGTGCAGCAACCAATCAAAATTGGCTACTATTGATAGTAGCACTTGGATGGTATTAAGCGTGGCTACTAGAGCAAATGTCTCCTGATATTCAATTCCATATATCTGGGTATATCCTTTTGCAACAAGTCTCACCTTATATTTTTTGATACTACCATCAGGATTGAATTTTGGGGTGAAGATCCATCTGCATCTTACTGGTTTCTTTCCTTCAGGAAGAGTTGTAATCTTCCACATTATGTTTTCCTTGAGTGCCTTTAACTCTTCTTCTGCAGCTTGTTTCCAATTCAAGTCACCCATAGCTTTTTGAAATGTGTCGAGGATTTTTATATGTGCACTGTTTACAATAAAGCTTTGCATTTTTGTAGACAAGTTACTGTATGAAACAAAACGTTGAATTGGATGTTGAGTACAAGATCTTACCACTTTTCTCAATTCAATAAGCCAACCTAGTTCTTCAGGATTTAATCTCGGATTTGAGTCATAATCATTCCTTTGAATGAGAGAGATAGTTCTACCAGTGTTTGATTCATCTAGAACTTGTAGTCTGGACTCTTCCTCTTATTGAGGTTTGGTATCCATTCCTGAATTGATCTCAACATTTGTTTCTAGTTCATTAGGTGTGGGTTAAGGTTGTGGTAGAATATGTTCAGAATCATAATCAAGTTGAGTAAGACTAGATTGGCTTGTGAGAGCAAATGAATCAATGGTGGCTACAAGGTTAGGTTGTGGTGGTGACATTGATAGTGTGTGTTATGGTGGTAACAGTGATGGTGTGTGTGATAATCCTTTGGAGTTAGATTTTCTAAGATTAGCCATTTAATGTCATTATACTCCCCTTGAATGGGTAATTTGGGATAATATACTTCTTCTTATGAGAAGACAGTATCCCAGGAGATAATTGTTAGTGCCAACTTTCACCTAAAAGGGGTGAATTGGGTGATATTTAAAAAAATTAATCCAAACAAGACTAACTGATAAATACTATGGAGAATGAGAGTAAGAAAAATATCACCGTAGTGTACACAACGGATTATACTAGTTCGATCTTAACTCATTGACCTACGTCCAGTCCTTAGAGTCTCTCTGAGTTCTCACTATTCATCTAAGATTCTATGAATTCTTGGCACCACAGTACAACGTATGTAACAATGAAAGATCCTCAACAAGACTCACTTCCTCTTTCACGTTGTAATTCTACCACCACACTTAAGGTCCCACTACTTTGAGATTTTTATCGAGTTGAAGGATATTCGTTAATGACTCTGTCTCACAGAGGAGATAAATATTCACTAAGGATCTAAATGAATATTTAAGAATTTTACAGAGAATGAACTAAGCAATAAATGAAGAAAGATTGTTCGTTGGCTTCGTTGGTCTCTCTGTATTGAATACATGCTTATTTATAGGAAATCTGCATTTATGACCGTTGAGAGCATTTAAACTTTCTATTAGGTTGCCTTAGAGATGTTGAGGGTTTTCAGCGTCTAGTTGCTTTTATCTCTATTGTGATAAATATTCAGACGAAATACTTCTGGTCTCTGCTCTATTTTTGTGCTGAGCATTTAATGCTTTTGACAATATATATGCTTTTGATAGATTTGAATTAGCTCCATGGTTTAAGCTCCTGAAACTTTGTACATTTAAATGATTAGTAGTATTGAATCGATAAATGAGTAATAATCAATGTTTAATAACGTTCATTGTGAATTTCAAATTAATTGAGACGTTGATTTTTAAAGAGATGATGAACTCCACTCGAGTGTGATTCAGTATCACTCGACTGAATACTCATCACTCGAGTGCTTTGCAATCCAACTCGAGTTCCTGAGTTATAGTAGAGTGTCACTTTTGGTTTATCAGAGAGTCACTTGCTAAATCCTTGCGAGTTACGTATTATCACTCGAGTGACAACTTACTTACTCAAGTAAGCTTTGATAATAACTTGTAGAACTATCGTAAGTCACCTACAAAATACTGTAAGTTACTGTCTAGAACTTGAGTGCTCATTGAGAACTCGTGTTCTCCGCAAGAAATCTCGGGCACAAACTCTCAATGTAAAACATCCAAGACTCAAGTTCAATTCTCATTAAAAGCAAGAGTGCTAACTAATAAACTTGAGTGGAGAGTTATAACTTTTAAAAATCTAACGAGTGACTTGAGAAAATAGTGCAAGTGATCACTGCCACTCGAGTAGTCACTTATTCACTTGAGTGATCTCTGATTATAACTTTCAGACAACCTGTGAGTGACTAGCTGAAACCTTGCAAGTGAGGAAGAATCACTTGAGTGATGACTTAGCCACTCAAGCGATTTTGCATTACTTATCAGTTTTTCAGCGAGTGACTTGCAAAATCACTTAAAGTTATGATCAAGTGTATTACCTGTCACTCGAGTTATCATCTCAAATCACTGAAAGTAAGTAACTTCTATGATTCAAGTTTTGATTTGAAAATAATTCTTTCACTCAAATGCCCAAAAACTCACTTAAGTGACTTGAATCATCAAGTCCTCATTGACTATCAAGGTTTGTTGTCATCAAAACATAATTCGAGAACTAACATTATTCCCCTTTTTGATGATGACAAAACTTGAATATGTTCTGGAGCTTTGATATGTTTGAAAAATGATTTGGAGACAACAGAGAACACATATTAGTATAAAATGCAAATATCTTATGAAATAAGCAAATACATCATATAGTTTAAGTTAGTTTCATAAGGAATGGTAGAACAGAGCATTAATAGAATAAAACATGAACATAATATGGTCATAAGCTTCACAAGCAGAGTCAGAACATATCAGTGACTAAATACTACTCTTCTCCCCCTTTGTCATTAGGAAAAAGGGAAGGGAAAGTGAAAGTTGAGGGTGGAGGAGTGTAGACAACTAGAGCAATCATAGGATCAAAGTTGGGAGAAGTAATGTCAGAGGAGGAAGTAGAGTAAGCCTGAGGAGTGAAGGTAGGTTCAAGGTCAACAAAGATGGCCTATTCAGAGCTAGAGGAAGAATGATAACCCCGCATAGCTGAAGTAGGAGAAGCAGGAGTAATCACATGCTCTACAATAGGTACGATACCTATTGGGATGGAAACAGTGGTAGGGATAGTGGTGGAGGTAGTAGCTATGTTAAGGATGGGAGATGAAGTAGGAGTGGAAGAAGTGACAATTTGTGGAGATGGAGTAGTGGATGGTTCAGGAAAAGGGATACCCAAATGAGTCCTCATAATAGTCTCTAATCTCTACAACCTCACAGCTTGATCTTCTTGTTGTTTGAAGAGAAGGTTGTAATTGTAATTTAAGCCTTCAATCACAAGTTTGATATGATAATCTATTTTGTTGATCAATGCTTTATTGAACTGCTAGACCTTCTGAAGAAATGATTCCTGAGATTGTTTCATTTTGCCAATAAGGGAATCATGAGATGTTTGGATAGTAGTCTGCATAGCTTCTTGAAAATATGACTGAATGCTAGCCTTGAGGAAGGAAGGAGTAGCAGTAGGGGACCTTACTTAAGATGACTGAGCTCATCTGCCCTGGAGGTTGAAGTCTCCATCCTCTTCACTTTCTTCAGTTTGGATTGACTATTAGCCTCTCTTTAAATGAGATCTTTATCCTAGATAAATGAACCTTCCCGAACCTCTCTATAGTAACTGGTTTCTTCCCCGGAATCAAATACCAAACATTGTGTAGAAAGAGAATGTAGGAGATCAAAGAAGGAAAAGGAATAGTAGAGGCCACATTGGAGTGAAATCTGAATTGCCGTATTTCATCAAGGATCCATGCTCCAACATTCTTTGGTTCCTTTGAGATGATAGAAGTCATCAACTAAAAATCCTTTCCGATGAAGTGAGAAAATTTTTTCCCTTTGTTAACCAAGCTCCAAGAGTAGATGTACCATATAAGTCTAAATTCATCGTTCATAGATCCAGGAGCAAATATAAGGGGTTAAACTCTTCTCCTGGCTTTAGAGTTCAAAATATCTCAAACTTTGAAAATTCCTTGAAAGGGCCAGAGGGGCCATTTTCAATCCCCATATATGTAATAACCAGGTCAGCCTTAAGGCAAATAGATTTACCTCTCATAGTGGTTGTAAGTACATCCTCCATAATCTTTCCTGACTTATCACGCTCATAAGCTATCTTCATATGAAAATAAAATACTTTGACCATAATGTGCAATAAACAGTCTTAATCATTAACAACGGTGAAAACTAACCTAAATGTGGAGACAAATCCATATTGCATTATAATTTTAACTTATTTAAGTCTACATAAACAGAAGGGAAAAGAATCTGTTATCGTAATCAGCCTTAAAAGCTTTCTGGTTAGATATCTTAAGTTCCTCGGTGATGAAATTTGGTGGAAGAACTAGTAATTGTTCTTCTTCAGCCAACTGTGATGGTGTGGTATTTGCTGACCTAGAGGTAGCAGGTTAGTCTGACTGGTAGTGGCCACTTCAAATGAAGTGGCATATCTAGATTTGTGTGGAACCTTTGACTGACTCTGTCTTTGGGATGCAAACCTCTGAAACACAATATCGAGGCTAGCCATAAATTTTTTAGCTTGTATATCAACATCTCAATCAGGAACCTCCTTTTCTTTCCTTTTCTAGAAGATATGGGCTTTGGAGTTAGTTGAGACATGGCAGGTTCCTTGATTACCATCCCCTTTGCTTTTAGTCTTGCTTAGGAAGATTGAACTTTTGGCTTGTCGAAGATTTTGATACCTTCACCTTCTTCAAAGGAGGAGGAGGAGGATACGATTCTTTTTCCACTTAAGGTCTCTTCGTTCTTACCATTGTGATTGAGGAACTCAACTAGGTTGAGAGTTGAAGGGATTTTTGAAGACGGTGGAAGTTAGGGCTTGCCGATAGTTTCGAGAATGAAGGAGTGAGTGGCTTTAAGAAGATGTGAATGATTGAAAGAAGAAGATATGAGGAAGTTGGAGAGTCTAAATTAATGAATCAAATGGAAATGGTTACTAAAATGGGAGTTGAAGATTTGAGAGAATTTGATAGGAAATGACGAAAGAGTGCGAGGAAGAAGTGAAAAGACAGACGCGATAAGGAACTGATATAATCTAGTGACTCTTAAGTTTCCACTCGAGTGGCTAAGGTGTCACCCGAGTGATACCTTTTCACTCAGGTGAATCCTTTGTCACTTGAGTGTAGGTTCAAATATAGGACTTACCTCACTCGAGTGTGTAATGTGAACACTCGATACCCTTTGAAAGTTTACTCTGTGGTTTACTCAGGTGATATTACCTCCACTCGAGTGGCATCTCCTTATTGTTTTCTAACTACACCTACCTCAGTTATTTTTCCTTAGCACTCGAGTGCTTAAGTGCCTCACTCAAGTGCTCCACTCGAGTTAGCTTTTCTTCACTTGAGTGCTTTGTGGTTTAATGAATGTAATGAGTTCACTTCTTTCTCCTAGTACTCGAGTGAACTGGGTGCCACTCAAGTGATTGTACTTCACTTAAGTTTATCTGCAAGTTGTTCCTCCTCTATTTCTTGACATGATAACAGAGGATCCTACAAAACAAATTATTAGATACTCTGATGCTTAAGTTAGTAAATAAATCACCAAAACATACTTAAAGCTTAATTTTAATGAAAGATTTAACTTACAATTCATTGGGATTTACCATTCTCAATTCTCTTTAAATGTAAAAAAAATCGTCTTTTACTAATGGTTTAGTGAATATATCAGCCAGTTGCAGATAAGTTGGTATGAACAAATCTTTGATATCCTTCTTTTAAATATGGTCTCTGATGAAGTGGTGTCTTACATCAATGCGCTTAGTCCTTATATATTGAACTAGATTTTTTGCTAAGCTAATGATACTGGTATTGTCACAGTAGATAGGAATTTCTTTTAGGAAAATGCCAAGATCTTGTAATTGCTTCTTTAATCATAACACTTGAGCACAATAGCTTGATATTACTATGTATTTAGCTTCTGTTAAGGATAATGATACCACAGTTTGTTTCCTGCTATACCAAGAGACAACCGCTCCTCCTAAAAATTGGCATTGTACCACTTGTACTTTTCCTATCTGTCTTGTAACCACTATGATCTGAGTCTGAATAGGCAGTCAGATATTCGTTACCTCCCTTAGGATACCATATCCGCAGTTTAACTGTGTCAGTAAGATATCTGAAGATTCTTTTCACCTTTTCAGCTTGAGATACCTTATGATTGGAATCAAGTATACATACTGATAGTAAATTGAATATCTGGTCTACTTATAGTGAAATAGAGCAATGACCTAATCATTTCTCTATATTTTGTTATATCGAATTTAAGTCCGTTTTCGTCTGCATCCAATAAAGTTTTTATGCACATGAGAGTGGCAGCTCCATTGGCTTTATCCATTCCATATTTCTTGAGTAGTTCTTTAAAATATTTAGTTTGAGAGATGAATATTTTATTCTTTCTTTATTTGATTTTCAAACCCATAAAGAATGTCAACTCTCCCATCATCGACATCTCAAATTCTCTTTTCATGAGATCAGAAAATTCCTTGCACAAATAGTCATTAGTAGATCTAAAAATAATATCATCAACTTATATTTGTACAACTAATAAATCATTTTCATTTTATTTTATAAACAAAGTTATGTCTATCCTTCCTCTATCAAATCTATGATTAATGAGAAAATTGTTGAACCTTTTATACCAAGCTCTTGAAGCTTGCTTAAGACCATAAAGATCTTTTCTTAGCCTATATACATGATCTGGTTTAGAGAAATCTTTGAAACCAGAAGGTTATTCAATATAAACTTCCTCTATTATATGACCATTAAGAAAAGCACTTTTACATCTATTTGATAGAGTTTAAATTCTTTAATGTACACAAAGGTTAAGAGTATATGTATAGCTTCCAATCTAGCTACTAGAGCATACGTTTCCTCATAATCAATTCATTTTTCCTGATTATAGCCTTTGGCCACCAATCTTGCTTTGTTTCTAACAATTATTGCGGATTCATCAAGTTTGTTCTTAAATACTCATTTTATGCCAATAACCGTGTGATCCTTAGGCTGGGGTACTAAGTCCCAAACTTGATTTATCTTAAATTGATTAAGTTATTCCTGAATTGCTATAACCCAATCATTGTTTGTTAGGGCTTCATCAATGCTGGAGGGTTCCAATTCAGAAATAAAAGCTAAAAAACTTACTTCATTAGGAATACTCTTTCTAGTTTTCATTCCTTCTTCAACATTGCCTATGACCTGGTCTATAGGATGATTTCTATTAAACTTCTAAGCTTTGGGTTGATCAGAAGAGGATGATTGACATTGTTTTTTATCAGGCTCAAAAGGTTTATGAGAAGATTTTGAAATAGTTTGTTTTGACTTAGGGCTAATCAATTCTGCCTCATTATCTACAGTTTTGATAGAGGAATCAATTTCAGCAAATACAATATGAATAGATTCTTCAACAATACAAGTTCATTTGTTAAAAACTTTATAAGCTTTACTTCTATTAGAATATTATAAGAAAATACCTTCATCAGCTTTGGAATCAAATTTCCCTAGATTATCCTTACCATTATTATGAATAAAGCACTTACATCTAAAATGTGCAGATGAACAATGTAAGGCTTTCTACCCTTGTAAAGCTCATATGGTGTTTTTCCCAGCTTTGATCTAATATAGGCTATATTGGAAATATAGCTAGCAGTACTCATTGCATCTGCCTAAAACACTTGTGAGACTTCCTTCTCATTGAGCATTGCCCTCGCCATTTCTATGAGAACTCTATTCTTCCTTTCTACAACACCATTCTATTAAGGAGTTCTTGGTGCGGAGAAGTTGTGATCAATGCCATTTGTTTCACAGAAGTTTTAAAATACTTGATTATCCAATTCTCCTCCGTGATATGTTCTAATTGTTGTAATTGACATACCCTTCTCATTTTGTACTTTCTTAGCAAAGATGATGAATTCATTAAATGTTTCATCTTTTGAAGATAGAAAAGATAGTCTATAAAAATATTGAGAAATCATCAACAATAACTAAAGCATATAGGTTTCCCCCAAGAATTTTTACCCTTGCCAGTCCAACTAAATCCATATAAAGCAACTCTAATAGTCTTTTTGTTAATATTTCATTTTTGGTTTTAAAAGAAGATTTAGCTTGTTTTCCCTTTTAATAGGAATCACATACTAAATCATTTTTTAAATGTAGTTTAGGTAAACCTATCACTAATTCATTTTTGATAAGTTTATCTAACTTATACATATTTAGTGTGCTAGTCTTTTGTGCCAAAGCCAACTTTCATTATTTTTGCTTAGAAAACAATTTTCAAATATATTATTATTATTGATATCAATAGTATAGCAATTATCTTATCTTCTGACTTTGATCTTTACCTTCAATTCATCTTTCTTGATTGTAGATCCTTTTTGTTTATTATAAAACATTCCTCAGAGTCAAATATAATCCAGTTGTCTTTGTCAGCACTTTGACTAATGCTCAGAAGATTGTGCATTAATTCTTCAAAATAGTAGACATCCTTGATTTGTATCTTGTTTTCAACTCCAACTCCAACTTCACCAATCCCTGCAATTTTTCTAGACTAGTCTCCACTAAATTTAATTCTGCCTCATTTTCTAGGAATTATAGATGCAAACCTTTCTATGTCACCAATCATGTGTCGAAAGCACCCACTATCAATATACCATTTATTGTTTTTTGATGCTCTTATACATACCTATAGATAATGATAATCAAGTTTTAGGTACCCATCTTTTCTTGGTTCCTTTATGGTTAGTGCAAAATATAGGAGGAACATACGATTCTTTTGGAACCCATTTATAAGTGCATATTGGTTTTTCTTTTATGTGAAAGCATGAGGAAGTAGTATGTCCTTTTCTATTACAATATTTCTAATGAGCAACAAGATTAGATGAGTGAATAGACTTTTAAAAGTAGTTTAAATATGATTTACCTCCCCTTTTCTTTTTCCCTTTCCTTTTGTCCAGGTTTGGATTGTAACCTATACCAAATCTATCATTGGTGAATTTCTGAGCTTTTAGAATCACCTTGAGCATTTCACTTCCTATCATGAATTTCTCAAGAGTTCTATTGAGATCAAAGTTTTTCTTTTCTAAGACAGGACATACCTCATATGTACTCCTCTGGGTTTCTTTAATTTGTAATTCAAGAGTCTTAACCCTCTTTTTTAAACCGACTAATTCTTTTCTTACCTTTCTAAATTCTGAATGTAAAGCATTATACTTAGATAATAATTCATAATAGGAGGTTCAGGTTCATTTACCTCTTCACTTTTAGATTCATCATGAGCTACAAGGAAGATATTTGCCATTTCTTCCTCATCACTCTCCTCGTCTGATAAGCTGTCTCTCCAGATTGTAGATACGTAAGCTTTCGTTTTTAAATGGTTTCCTTTCTTTTTCTCTTTGCCCTTTAGCAGAGGACATTAGAATTTGATGTACCATGGTTTTTTACATTCATAACATATGATATAATCTCTTGACTCATTCCTACTACTTGAGCCTGCTTTATGATACTTCCTAAATCCTTGATCCTTCTTATAGAATTTTCTAAATCTCCGAATGATCATTTCGAGCTCATCTTCTTCATCTTCAAGGTCATTCATTTCTTCGGATTCTTTCTCCTTGACTACATTGAGAGCTACTCCTTTCCTCTTGTTGTCATCGATTTCATTTAATTCTCATTTGAACTTCATTTTTCCTTTGTATTCAGACAGACTTTCGAATAATGTAGCTACATACTTCATTGATTCTCTTCTAGCTTCTTCTATGACGGTGACCTTGGCCTCCTAATCCTTAGTGAGAATATTTAAGATTTTTATCACTTAGGAATTTTGGTAATATGTTTTTCCAAAGGTAGCTAGCTAATTTATCATATGTGTATATCTGAGTTCAAACTCAGTTATGCTCTCTCCAAATTTTATTCAAAGTAAGTCATATTCTGTGACTAGAGTGTTAACTCTGTTTTCTTTAATGCCAGAGGTTCCTTCATAATAAATCTCCAAAGCTTCCCACATTTCTTTAGCTGTTGAGAAATTACAAATTCGGAAGTACTCCTTTTAACTAAGTGCACTCTGAATCATTAAGATAGCTTTGCTATTTAGAGTTACTAGTCTTTTGTCATCATCATCGAACTCTATAGGAGATTTTGGAACTGACCGTTCTTCCACCTTTTTCATAGGTGTATAATTTATGTCTTCAATGACTTATCGCAGCCTGTATTCTGTTGCCATAACGAATACCTTGATTTTTACTTTCCAAAATAAAAAGTGTTCTCCGTTAAAGCCAGGAGGTCTTGAAATGGAGGCACTATCAGGCAATATTCCTTCCATGGATCCTTCTCGGGACGTTAATCCTAAAATGAGAAAACTTGGCTCTGGTACTAAATGTTAGTGACAACTTTAACCTAAGAAGGGGGTGAATTAAGTGATATTTAAAAAAATTAATCTAAACAAGACTAACTGATAAATACTATAGAGAATGAGAGTACAAAAAATACCACCATAGAGTACACATCGGATTATACTAGTTTTGTATTAACTTACTGACCAACGTCCAGTCCTCAGAGTCTCTCTGAGTTCTCACTATGCTTCCAAGATTCTACGGGTTCTTGGTACCATAGTACAACGATGTAACAATGAATGATCCTCAAAAGGACTCACCCCCCTTACACATTGTAATTCTACCACCACACTCAAGGTCCCACTACCTTGAGATTTTTATCGAGTTGAAGGATATTCGGTAATGACTCTCTCTCACAGAGTAGATAAATATTCACTAAGGATCTAAATGAATATTTGAGAATTTTACAAAGAATGAATTGAGCAATAAATGAAGAAAGATTGTTCGTTGGCTTCGTTGGTCTCTTTGTATTGAATGCACGCTTATTTATAGGAAATCTGCATTTATGACCGTTTAGAGCATTTAAACTTTCTATTAGGTTGCCTTAGAGATATTAAGTGACTCACTTTCTTTCACTCAAATGCCTAGAAACTCACTTAAGTGACTTGAATCATCAAGTTCCATTGACTATTAAGGTTTGTTACCATCAAAAGATAATTTGAGAACTAACAATAATAAGTTTCTTGGAAGTAGGATAGTAGCATTTGTACTCTTTTGAATAGGGAAGTAGCCAAGAAATATACATTTGTCAGCTCAAGCAGTAAATTTATGGCCATCATTTTTGTGAACAAAAACAACACAACCAAACACCTTTAGGGGTAATGAATTGATTAGTAGACAATTTGGAAAGTGTTCAAGGAGTTTTTGGATAGGAGTGTTATAATTAAGAACTTTGGATGACATGTGGTTAATGAGATAAGTTACAGTGAGTACAACATCACATCAGAAGATAGTAGGAACATTTCATTCCAATAGTAAGGATCGAGTTACTTCCAACAGGTGACGGCTCTTTCGTTCGGTCACTCCATTTTGTTGATGGGTGTAAGGGTAGGACGTTTGGTGATGAATTCCTTACTGGTTAAGAAATTCTTTAAAAGTGTTGCTCGTGTATTCTTTGGTATTATCACTTCATAGTACCTTAATGGAAGCGTTGAATTAGGTTCATACAAAGGTATAGAAGTTTTGAAATACATTAGCTACTTCAAATCTATCTTTCGTTAAATAAACCTATGTTGATCTAGTGTAATCATCTATGAAAGTAACGAACCATCTAGCACTGGTAAGGGTTTTTATTCATGAAGGATCCAAATGTCACTATGGATTAATGTGAATATGAGGAGGGTGTATACGGCTATTTAGGATATGAAGATCTAGTTTGCTTTGCAAGTTGGCAAGTTTCACAATGAAAAGGAATGGAATATTTATTGAATAAAGTTGGAAACACATGCTTCATATATCAAAACTAGGGTGGCCTGAGCGACACTGCCATAAGTATGCTTCATGATTTTTAGAGTTAGAACTAATCAGTGCCTTTCTTGTCTTCCTTGCATTTTAGTTTTTAAGTTTGATCCTTCAAGGTAGAATAGCCTATCCCATTCTCTAGAAGTCTCAATCTTCCTCCTCGATTTTAAATTCTAAAAAACACAGATATCATCATCAAAATTCACTCGACATGTTCGACCTCTAGTTAACTTGATCACAAATATTAGATTACAAGTGAGTACAGGAACAAATAGAAATTGTGCAGTTCCAAGTGATAAGATAAAGTGACTATGCCAATTCCCTCAACCCTTGTGAATACACCATTAGCTACTTTTACTTTGAGATGTTCATGACATAATTTAAGGTTGTGGAATAAATTTTTATTGCCAGTCATGTGATCTATAGCTCTGGAGTCAACAATCTGAGTATCTTTTCTAGTCCTTATAGTGTTGAGGGCTATAATGGAATTACTTGATTGTCTTAGATTCACACTTGGAACAAAGTTTGACATATTCTGCTTGTTAAGTATATGGCGAAGCATCTGTAATTCTTCCTGACTATAGGAGAATTTTGGTGTTGTCACCTTACTACTGGTAATAGAGGTATTTAAGGAGGAGGATGAGTCTTTAGTTTCCAGATTTGTACCAGCCAATAGTTTCATTAGATGACCCTAGTTGTAGGTGGATTTCTAGGGATAAAGTCAAAAATAGGAGGAAATTTAGAGGGATCCATGTTTCTGCAAAATTGGTCTTCAAAAAACACTATAGACAGCAGCGCGTGTATCTTACACGCCAGTCAGAGTGGTGGCAATTGAGGGCTCATGCACTGGGAACAGTGAGGGCACATAGGACTCACGTGCCAGCCAGATTGATGGCGCTTCTCTGGGTTTTGCCGGTCGACACCTTCTAATGCCTTCTGGGTAGGCGTGCACTCTCACTCACTAGTATTATGAAGGAATCACACCACATATCTGATCCCCTATTTTCTCACTTTCTCATTATTTTCTCTCTCTTAGCCATCTCTCACTACTGTCAGCTCAGACCCTAGCCAAGTACGACTACCGCCACATTTGCCATAAAAGGTAGCGTGTGTGCTTGTAGCTCTACAACTCTAGCTTCCTATATTAGTGATTACAGTCAATGGCGGGAGAGGTAATTAATTATGGGTCAGAGGCTGAGTTGCAGTCAACACCATGAAAATGCTCTGATACCATATTGGCTCACAGAGCCCAGTTTTCATTAAAATCAAATAAGAGGTTTACACAGTATTTATAGAAAAAGCAGAGACAAAGAAAGAGTGATTAACAGAAGAAACAAAGGGATAAAGCAAAGAGTAATTGAAGGAAAGAAAAGATTCAACAATGTCATGCCAATCACCAAAAAATGCTTCTGACTTTTAACATATATTAACACATAATGTGAAAAATCGTGAGGTAAATTTTTGGTTTAGACGTTCTGGTGAGACAATTAGTCTTCATCTTCATACAAATCTGATGGCTATTATTAAGTTAGAAGAAAAATTTGTTGTACAACCTGATGGGTCAAGAGTCGCTCCTAAAATTCAAAATGAGAGTAAGTTTTTCCCATATTTTAAGGATTATGTTTGTGCTATAAATGGAACACATATACATGTCAAAGTGTCTTTTGTAGATGCTCCTTGATATCATGGTAGGAAGGAATTCTTGACATAGAATGTGTTAGCAGCATGCACATTTGACATAAAGTTCACTTATTTGCTCCTTGGATGAGAAGGCATTACATTTGACTTAAGGATCATTAAAAATGCATTAACAACGGAACATAGGCTTAAAATCCCTGAAGGTAAATATTTTTCCAAGTTTGATAAAGTTTACGTTCATTAGGGATTGTAAACTCATTATAGTACTTATCTTCATTTCTGATAGGTAAATATTACCATGTGAATGTTGGATTTATGTTAACAAGAGGTGTTATAATAGCTTATCGTGGAGTCTGCTATCATTTGAAAGAGTATTCAAAGAGAAATCCACCCATAGATTATAAGGAGTTATTTAACTTTCGACATGCAAAGTTGTGTAATGTAATTAAACGAGCTTTTGGTGTTTTGAAGAAAAGATTTGAAATTATATCCAATGCAACTGAACCTCCATATGAAATCAAAGATAAAAAAATATAATATATGCATGTATCATTCTTCATAACTTCCTTATGAGTGTTGACCATGATGAAGATCTTATAAGAGAAGCGACATGCTCCAAGTAGTAACAATAGTAAGGTTGCACATGGTGAACTTGTTAGAGACAGTATAGCCACTCAAATGTGGACATATTTCTAGAATAATCATGAGCACATTCTTGAGGATGAGCTTGAGGGGTGAAGTTTGATTTTATGAATAAAATCTAGGCTTTGTTGTTTATTATTGTATTATTATTTTTAAACTTAGTTTGTTGTGCTCTTTGTTCAATTTAGACATAAAATTTCATTTTTTTTAGACATATAGTTTGTTGTATTTTATGTTCAACTTCAATTGAATTTCAATTTCAGACATGGTGTTTAATTTATTACTTGTTTAGTTTTATTTGCACAATAAACCTTCAGTTTTTATAAATTGTATTATATGATCATGGTCTAATTTTATAGGATGGCACCAAACATTAGTAAGGAAGCACTGAACTGGATAAGAAATATGGATGATGCCCTCGTTGATGCTTTTATGGCTGCATATAATGAGAGCCACAAAGTTAATGGCACTTTTACTGTTGGAAATTGTGCCCTATGGGTCAATCATTGTACTTTGAACATTATTATTTAATGAATTTCTCCATTTTGTTGTCATATTATTCGCATATTTATTGTGATAACTTTATCTTTGGATAAATTATAAAAATTGTCCTAAATGTCCCTGGTCAGTCATCTATGCTAGAACAAAGATGAAGTAAGACCAGCACGACTTTGATAAAGTATGGAAATATGAATCAGAGTATTAGGCATTTGTAAAAGTACAAGGTGCTAGACCGACTCGCTATGAGAAAATTGCATGGATTAAGTTATAAGCTTATCTCATGTATAACCACGTCACTATGCCCTTTAACATGAGATCATCATGGATTCCTATATGAGAGTCGCTAAGCTTTGACCTAGTCAAAAGTCACCTTTCATCGGGTGATGATAAATGCTACAATCGGGCTTGGTGGTTTTCATGGAGAAGAATGTGAATGATGAAGATGGAATTTGTCCCTCACATTAGTAGAGAGATATTACTGGGCCCCTCGATGAGTGAGTCTAACAAATGTATGGTCATACTATGATGGAAATGAGTTTCCATTTCTATTATTAGACTACTCAGGAATCGAGAAAGTAATGGTCATGAACAGGATGATGACATTATCCATGCCTCATCCTTGACCGAAACATTGTGTGACAAAAGGGACGTGACATGGTTATATGACAGGCTGAATCGTATCATCTATCCTCATATGAATTAGGTAGTCGTAATGTCTTACTAGAGGGCACTTGTGACTTGTTGGCTAGTACAGTTATTGGATCACTGCCAACTTCATATGGGTCTACTGGGTCGCACACAATAATAGCCCAAGATAAAAAATAATGCTCAGATTCATTAAATCTAAGATTTGTCTAAGATTCAATTAATACAATATTCAATCTAAGGTGGACGGATTTTATATATATGATATAACATTATATATATATATGTATGTATGTATGTATGTATGTATGTATGTATGTATGTGTATGTATGTATGTATGTATGTATGTATGTATGTATGTATGTATATGTATGTATATGTATGTATGTATTTTCAAAATACATATATATTTATATATGATAATATTATTATATTGTGTTAGTTTTAAATTTATTTTATCTGATAAATTAAATTTAATAATTGACATAATAAAGATATAGTATCTTAAATTTAATTTATAAAGATAAATTAAATATATTGGCTCTTTATTCGGATTAAATAATTAGGTTAAATTTAAATTGTTGGATAAATTTAATTAAACTGAATTTATTTACTTAGCTCATAAAACAATTAAATGTTAATTGATATGATATGGATTTTAAAATTAATTAAGGTTAATTTTGAAGATCCAACATAGCTCTCATTAGTTATAAAAAATGAAAGGCTATAGAACCTTAGGGCAGAAGAGAAATAGAGAGCTGCAAGAAAATTCTAGAGAGGCATTGGAGACACTAGTACGCTGTCGGTGTTGAATCTTGTTTTTGTGGATACCAGTAAAGGGAACTGATCCAAGTAGTTGGCTCCTTAAAACCAAAAAGGCAAAACTTAAAAAAGTATCACTCTAACTACTCAATTTAAACACCGGTTGATAGATCCGTATTCGGGATTGAAAAAATTTTAAAACGTTTAATTTCTTTCGCTATACCTTCCAATCTCAACATTTACTTGTTCAGATAATGACAACATAGTGATAGAATTAAGTGCTTTATTTGGTAAACAAATTGACAAGGATACGGTGAAGAACTGATGAAAGACTTTAAAGAAAAACTTCTCAAAAATGTTATACATATTTAAAAGTCTGAGTAGGTTTGTTTGGAACCTAACAACAAAATTATGGTAAATATGTTGTCTTTATCTCTTAAACTTTGAGAACTTCAATATATTGGATTCATACAACACAGAAACATGTGAAGCTGATATATTGTGATATTAGTACTTGCTATTCTGTTTTATTTGTACCCAGCGTATCAATCGTACAAGGTTATGGTAACAGCCTGTAATAATTCATTTTCAGAAATGATAGGCTTGCATGAATAATTAGTTTTCTTTTTCTTTGAGGAAGGTCATTTGTTGCAACAACGTGTAGAATGATTGGGGCCGGAAATTAGTCAAATTACTGACAACTTAATATATTGTTATATATAGTGGTCAACACGTCAATTCAATATTTCTATTGGGGCAATAGATGCTTTAAAATTGCATTTGTGTGGATTGGTAGAACTTGGAGCAGCTACAATAGCTACTTACTGACTTACTGTAAATTATGTTTACAAGAAAAGAACAAGTTTTCATAGGTTTTGGTTTTTCAAATTTCTAACATTTGTTGTTACTGAAAATTGCATTAGTGTATGTTTTTATGTGCTTTCTTCCTGGTAATTTCTGACATTTCTGTATATTTAATTTTGGGAGCTGAGAATTTTATCTCTAATGAAGCATTAAATTAAGCCAAATAGTGATTTATCAACTGTTTTATTTTCCTGCATGACTGAATTGCACAAATATTTTTTAAACATATATGCAAGCATGCTTCTCGCCTTGCCAGTGTATGGTGCAATGAACTTTGTTATTGAAAACTTTGTTTCTTTGTTTGGGTACACATTCTATTTTCCCCCTACATCTAAGACTGTCATGTGTTTGTGGAACAAATCCTTTATTTTTTTCAGGCTAAACCTAAAGTAGCACTATGGAGAACAAATCCTTTTCCAAATTATGAAAAGATGATGATATTATATGGAATAGATAGAGCTGATGGAGAGGAAGGGAAACGATATGTGAGTTAGAAAGAGACATCATTCTCAAGAAGAGCTCATCGAAACTTTCAATGACATCGACAATCTTGTTTCACAAGATGGATTCACATCAAACAATATGGATACTTTTGTTGAACTTGATGAGCAACTAGAGAGCAAGACAATCATATGAAAGATTTAACATGTGTAATATCAACAGTTGTTGAGGCAAGTAATAGAGGAATTGATGCATTAATTCAAGGAAATTTGGTTCTACAAAAAGCCTTCACCACAAGGATGCAAATGCAACAATTGTCAGGAAGAGATTTGGAAAATTCTTCAAGAATGTGAATGTGATAGTGAAAGAATACCTGACATATATTGCTTTTTTATGAATGATATTGATAAGCTTAGGATAGTGGTTCAATGTCCACCTTCAACCAGGAAATAAGTGATAATGGAGATGTTCTATAATCCACTTTAATTAAGTGATGATGACTTATAAATATTTTAGTTGATATTCAAAAAATATAGCTTTTGAGTATTATTTATCACTTTTGAATATTTTGTTACATGCTTAAAATAGATATTTGAGCATCTAGGGATGACTTGTTGGTATGTAGACTTTTATATATTTTGTTACATGCTCAAAATAGGCATTTGAGCATGTTGTAATGACTTGTTGATATGTAGGCTATTGAATATTTTATCATCACTTTATAAAAAAAAATAGCTTTTTAGTATTATTGACTTTTACATTTTTTATGCACAAAATAAAACTTATTCATTTCATTACATTGAGTGATTAAATAAGGATATAAAATCTACATGAAATCATGAGTTAAGAATGAGTGGATGCAAAATTTGGATGAATATAATTTAAATAATCAAAAGTTTAACAATTCAACCCAAAAAATAATGAATCAATGGGCAAAGTGAAAATTTTTATGGATAAAAGGAAAATTTGTTAATTTAGTGTTTTTTAAATATTTATTATATTAACTATTGATAAAAATGTCATTTTTATACACATATTACAATATTAATTTAATAATTTCATTTAAATCCAAGTGTAAATTAATTCAAATAATCTATAATTATAAAAACATAAAGTAATATGTAAAGATAAAATAGTAAATTAGTTATTACCACCATCCGCTTCCCCTCTTAAACCAAATAAAGAATCATCTCTCTTCTCCTCCCTTCTAATAAATTAAATAAGGTAACATACCCTCCCCTTCGTCTTTTCCTTTCCCTTCCTTAAAACCAAACAGGCCCCTAATTTTTTTTTTGGGCCAGAACTTAACATTTTCAGGGATAAAAACATTAACTTTTTTAGGTATAAAATTAAAGATGAAATGAAATGTCATTATCACAGGCGATAGTCAGCTTGGCCTTGTCTTTATTCCAACCTAGTGTATACATATACCCACATTTAAAATGCGACCTCTTACTTAGCTTTATGGATATTTTTCTTAATATTCCCTCGGTTCATATAAGTCATACTTTCATTAAAAAAAATATGAGAAAATATCTATAAAGTTTTATCTAAAGTGCGTCTAACACTATATATTTTTCAGAGGTGCAAAAATAATCATAAAATATTTAAAAATAAAGCAAAAATGACAGGATCGTTAAATATAACCCCACACCGTTACATATGTATATGTAAACATACTGTGGCCCCCACTAAAAAAAGTACCACCGTTAGGTTATATATAACAGTCCCGGCATTTTTGCTCCAATTTTAAATATTTATTGGTATTTTTGTACCTTCAAAAAGCATATGATATTGGATACACTTTTAATAAAAAGTTTAGAAGTATTTTTATAGCTTAACAGATAATTCTAGACCCAGCTATTTTAAAAAGGAGATATGCAGGAGACAAACTATAGGTCTATTTTGTTTGAGGGGAATGATCGAATGAGAGGGAGGGTAGGGATTTTGCTCCCCTCCTCTTAATTGCTACTACAAATTTTTTAGGAGGGGAGGGAAAATTTTTTGAAATTTTCCCCTCCCTCAAAAAATTTTCCCTCCCTCCCCCTCATAACCCTCTCCTTCCAAATTGGGAGATTTAGAGAGGAGAGGTAATATTTTGCCCATGAAGGTTTTTAATTATCCCATTTGTTATCCCCCTCCACTTTTATTTTAAATTTTTTATTGTACACACACACACACACACACACACACACACACATATATATATTATAATATTTTACTTATTTTTGTATATATATGGTAAGTAAAACCATGTAATATAATTTTGGATATTTATTAGTACAATTATAGTTATATTTATTTAATTTTTATAATTATTAAATTATAATTTTATATTTATAATATATTTTATTAAACATTGTACATCATTTTTAAAAAATTTTAAAAAAAGTGTAAAATTGTCCAGATTAAAATATCTTCCTTCCCTTCCCTTTCCAAACCAAACAAGGTAATATTAAAATCCCTCATTTTACCTCTCCTCTCATCAATCCAAACAAGGTAATATGAAAATTTATCCCCTCCCCTCCATCGAACCAAGCAGACCCTAACAGATCAAACAAAATATTGAAAAAGTGATCAATAATAGCACAAGAAGCACACCTACTCTATATTTACATACTGAGCTTAAGAGATTATTATTAGAGTTAATGTGTAATTTTAACAACGAAGTTTTTACAATAAGCGTTTAACACAATTAAGATTTAAAAGCATGCAAAAGTATATGTACTGTTTTTTTTTAATGATATAATTTTAGTAGTTCCGTTAAATTGGCTCAAAAACCCGTTATGAAGTTGGAGGGTGAACTAATGAATCCCACATCAAATAGGTAATTCGACATTTGAGTTAATTTAACAGAATTGTTAAAATTACACCATTGTTTAAAATATTGTATATATTTTTATACCCTTCAATATTTAATTGTACTATATGTTTATGATAAAAGTCACAAAAAAATTCGATACTAAAATTATACCTTAACCCTTATTATTATCTGTTGTACCAAAGCCATTTGTTGATTTAGTGAATTAACCTTGGTTAGTGGTTGTTACCTTACATGTTGTAACATTGGATCTCCCGACATCGGTTACTTATAACCAAAACTTCCAAATTAAATACTGTTGGGGTAGAAAAGAAAAAATGTCATATAAAGATTATCATAATAGAAAACGTGTCAAATTCATTTTCAAATATTAATCATTGTGAAATATTAAAATAGGAATAATTTACACATATTAGTTAATCGATTACAATATCAAATCTCGTGATATTTTTTGAAATATTTCCTTCAATCATGGTATAAAAGAATTCAATTAACAATGCAAAAAAGCTATATTATGTTGGAGTTTTTAACTTATATGTGGGTGTGCTAAAAGGAACAAGTCCCACATTACTTGGGAGAGAGATAACACAAGAGTATATATTACTTCTTGTGACATTGGGCTAGTAGATGTGCCAAGAGGAAGAGTGGGCTCGCGCACAACAACGGGCCGCTAGGAAGCAAACGTAGTTGAAATCTGGCGATTTCAAAATCTAAAATTTATTTTGTAAAATTGGCTTACCGAAAAATACCCATTTTTGAGGCATTTGGTTTTGAAATCTGAACGTTTCAGTTACAACGGTCATAAATCATACTTAACCAGCTTTTATTTACTCAAATTTCATAACCGATCACTAATTGTCTTCAATGTCTTCAACGTTCGGTAACCGCCCAGTTAATAGTTTGTATGGCCCTTAATTCCTGTCCAACGTTTAAATACTCAAGGGGCCTTATAAAAGGCGCTGCCTGCAGGAGGTTCAGGACACCCAGCTCTGAGCTATCGAGCACTCTCCCTCTCTGGTCCTCCCCTGTTCTCTCTGGCTTACTGTTGCTTTGTTTTTTCACTGTTCTGTTCACCCTGTGTCTGCAGGAAGATTCCGTTTTATCCTAGGGAGTTCTGCTTCCATCTTGCCGGTGGTTGCGGAATAGCTCTTAAGGTCAGCGTCCGTGGACGTGCCTCGGATTCCAGAATTTACAGGAGATAGACAACATATTATGGTTATAATGAAATCTTCATTCAAATCGAGACTAACTAAAAAAAAAAAAGGTTAAACTACATCATTTGAAAACATCTATTATGTTTATGAAATTATATAGGGACCAAAAATCACATTTTAAAATTAGAAAGAATAAAACTAAAATTCCACTTAACTATAAGATCAACCAATATCATGATATTGTAACTTGTGCTATACGTTTTCTACGACTTACAGAGCTTGCACCAAAGCGCAACAACACGTGACAAAACAAATTGAAAAACTATAACTAAAACCGGAAAGTTTGAAATGCTAACAATTTGTTCGCCTCAGTTAATGCCCACTTAAATTGAAGTTTTCTTTTTTCCTACTTGACCAGAATACTAAATTTATTCCCATGGAAATAGCTACCATTTACTTGTATCACTTTTCTGACCAGATTCATTAATGATTCTAATTGTGCCTCTAATTCCGGTTATATTCATAGCCCCACTATCTCCGCTTTATGACGTTGATATGTTGCTCATTAAGTCACACCAAACTTATAATTATGACAATTATATTCTCTTTCTTTTACTCGCAAGAAAATTACTTTAATTTCAAAGTTATTACTGCATGGTAGTTTGGTAAAAAAAACAAAAAACAAAAACAAAGTTATTACTGCATGGTACGCTAAAGATTCTTAAATTTTCAAGTCAAATAATTTCGCGCGTATTCTTCTAATTGATATGTTATTACGGAAAAAATGCATGTAATAAAAGAGCATATATTCATAACAATTAAAAATGATAAATATTAGAAGTATGAGTTCTTGGTGAAAAAAAAAAGCGCTGGTCAAGTGGTCAATGCTTTTTAAAAAAAATGATAGAAAAGAAAAGAAGAAGAAGAAAAATCCGGGGCCGGTGACTCTCTCCTCTTGGTGAGCTGGACCAGCTAATAACAAAGCAGGGCATTTTCGTAATAAAAACGATGAAACGCGACCTTTTTGGTAACTTGAATCCTTTAAAGGCCCCAAAGTTCCAGATATCCCCCCACACAAAACAACATTGCCCATTGCATCTCCATTCTTACTCCTTTCCCTCTCTTCCCAAATCCCTCGACCGTCCTCCACTTTCTCTCTCTCTAAAATCTCAGAGAGAGGAAGAGAATCACACAGAAGCAGACGAAGGAGGAGGAGGAGGAAGAAGACGAGGACGATTGAGCCGTCGGCTCTGCGATCTGCGCATCTGAGTGGAAGAGAGAGAGAGAGAGATAAGAGGAGGAATCGATCGGCAATGGAGGAGCGGCGATATGCGGTGTTGATGTGCGCGGAGGAATCAGAGTATGTGAGAAAGAGGTACGGAGGTTATTATGGAGTGTTCGTGAGAATGCTGGCGGAGGATGGGGAGAGATGGGACGTTTACAGGGTGGCGCGTGGGGAGTACCCGCCGGATGAGGAGGTGGAGCTGTACGACGGATTTGTGATCACCGGAAGTTGCAATGACGCTCACGGGAGCGATGCCTGGGTGAGAGAGCTACTTACATTCCTTAAGAAATTGGATTCTATGAGGAAGAAAATTCTCGGAGTTTGCTTCGGCCACCAGGTATGCTTATTTATTTACTTTCGTTGAGTTAATTTACATGAATTAACTTATAAAAATGTTGAATGTTCACATTGTCTTTTTTTAATTTTTTTTTTTATGATCCGCTTATGTTGTTGTTTGTATGATCCATTTATGTGTACGAGAACATCTAAAACTGAAAGAAAAATTAATTAGTATAGTTTAACAAAATCCTAAAAAAAATCATGTAGAAGTGGGTGATATATAAGGGGGTTTTTTTTTTTGGCCTTCCATCTAAAAAAGTTTAAAGAATGAGTTTGTTTGGTTGATAACATGTGAATAGGACTTTTTGTTTAACAAATTGATATTTTATATTGATGATTTTGGTGAGATCTAAAACAAATTGCATAAGTCACCCTGTCTGTTCAGAAGTGCATCGCATGGTTTGTTGATAGAGAATATAATTGGCTTAGCAGATTGTCTAGCCCATCCTATTATAAAGAGTTTTATTCTCCTTGATCACCCACCACTTTATCTTCAAGAGGAGATAGGTGATGAGGGAGGTTTGATTGGTTAATGGACCAAGCTTTGTATTAATCTTTTGAAGGATTAATGGATTCCAGATTTTATTCAAAGAAAAAAAAATCTATTTTAATTCATGTTATAGTACTTAGTATCATCATATAAAATAAGGGTTAGCAAAAGAAATTATTTATAAACTTGTGAATAATATAGCTTATCTTAAATTCTTTATGCCTTGGGTTTCTTTTCTTACCCTTATGAACATTATCAAACTGGGGCTGTACCTTTTGTCGTCAATACTGGATAAGGATTAATCTTTAGTATTGAACTCTTATCATAAAAAAAGGGGGAAAAAATATTTATGCACTGGTTAACTCTAGTTTGATGGTAATAAACATAGTTAAAAAGTGTATGTAACTCATTTTATGTGAACTCTTTCCTATATAAATGGTAAAAAAGTTAGGGAAAATTGCAAAAAAATACATTTGGGGCAAATTAATTGTCAAATGTTACCACACATTCCAACAATCTTCCATCATGTTCCAACAATCTTCTGTGTATTCAAAAATCTTCCCTATAAAAATGAAAACATCTTTGGTTTTGTGCAAAATATTTTCCGTGTGTAAAATATCTTCTGTTGTGCGCAACAGATCTTCTATGGTAACATTAATTCTCCCAAAAAGTTATTGGTTAATTTACAAACCTGATTTATATTTATACATAACTACGAAGTTTAAAGGACCAGTGCATAACTTAAATTAGAGATTCATGCAATAGCCAATACATAGAATTCGGATCCCTCACAGTTCTCTAAATTGAGTCATTAGATCGTAATCTGATGGTGTCGATATAAAGACCTTTATTTATTTTTTTAAAATATGAATTAACAATTCCTCCTTTAATATCATTAAATCAGAATATAATACTTTAACTTTAATTAATTCTTCAAGAATTAAAAGAATCTAAATCCATCCATTTGATATTTTTTGTTTGATTATTTTTTTTCCTCTTAGCAAATAATTTATGTCACGTGCGACTCAAATCTGCGATCAAATTAAGACATTTGATCCTTTCTGTCGGCATTTACAGTAAATATCCAAATATGTGAACAAAATAAAGTCTATTATTTTTTTCTTAATTAACATGGATAAGATTAAGTTCATAAAAAAAATTTAAAACTCAAATTATAATTTTAAAATTATATATATTTCAAATCAATATTTAGGTATATAAATTATTTACTTTTGGACAGAAGATATTTAAATTATGCATTAGATTTTAGTGGTAGGATACTTACATCCACTTTAACCTTTGAAGCATTATATGCAATTTTTTTGATGGATCTGAGAAAGAAAATGACATTAATAATGAATTATAAAATTTATTTATATTCTACGACAATCTTTTATACAATCATCTATCTCATATAGAGTATAGTATTATCTAATCAAATTTAAGCAAATTTAATTAGAATAGCTCTCTCGAAATATTTTTTACGGTGTTTTTAATAAGAAGGGAAAGTGTGTGGTCCCTATTTCCATCAAGGGGACCCGATATTAGTGTCTTGAACAGGACATTGATAGTGAGGTAAAATACAAAAGTTTTCTTTGAACACTTAACGAAGATAACAAAAGCTTATCTTTCAAGTTTCACGTAAGATTTTTCTTATATTTATGATGTATTATCAAAAGTACTCTTATTAATTTATCTCCAAGTGTTTTAGAAAATCGAGCCTACCCAACCTCTAGTTTTGGAACTTCATCATTTTTAAAAAGTTAAATAATTTTAACTTTTCGCTTTGATCTACTTCTCTGATAGTATTTATAAGATAAAGTGCTTGTAGTGGTGGGAATTCGGGTTAGCCTGTAGGTTGCGGGCCAGACCAGCCCACCCCTTCACAGGTTGGCAAAATGTCAATCCAAGGTTGTGAGCCTGCCTATTTTTTTTAAATTATTTCACTCTTTTTTTTTTTTTTAATTCTCACTTCCTTTCTCTTTCACTCACACCAAACCTTTTTTTTTTTTTTATACATTTGTATTAGGAAACTAATTTCATTCTATTTTTTTTATCTACTCACAAAAACATATAAATATATCTCTTTTAAATTTAATAATAGTAAAATAAATAAATAAAATATAAAAATAAGAGTGTCCCAAAGGTATGAGGAAGTAGTTAAACACAACATTAAAAGAAAAGCGATTAGGGTATTTAGCCCGCTGTAGCCTGCAAGCTGAACGGGCTAACTGGCTGGCATTTAGCGAGCCCAAGTTGGCATTAAGACAAAACTCTTCTCATATACCCACTTCATACTCTGTAAATCACATAAAAAAATGTAGTTTATATTGCCAACCCAAACAGGCACCGGTCTCCACATGAAGTTACAGACTTCTCAAAGCATATAATATAAAAAACCTTTCAGTTGGGGAAGAAAAGGTAGCTAGACTGAGAAATCAAAATAAACAAGGTAGAACCAATTTACACATAACAGCACTTACCAAATCTGGTGACAGGAATTGACTTCACTTAATCCAAGAAATTAAAAGACAAACAGATAGATTTAGATGGGATTATAATTTTTTTGGTCCACTAATAATTTTTGAGCATCTCTTTTATGGCCACAAGAACCGCTAGGCTTTATTTGGTAAATGAGGATGGTTGTTTATTACTCAACATTTTTGTGATGTTCAGACTTTGTATAGGCGTCTTCGACGCTAGTTGTGGGGTCACTATGATAGATTCCCTATTGCATAATAATATAAGCTTATCATGTGATATGGTGCCCCATAATCCATGGCTCCTTTTTGTTTGGTGAAGCGGAATTTGTTAAGTTGGCATTTCTGACCTATCAGATAGTGTTTGCCAAGTATGATACTCCTTGGGTCCTTGCATAATAATTGAAGAGTTGATCTTTGTCCCAAATATTAAACTTATGTCTCATATTTGTCATTCTTTTCCCAATCTTCCCCCTATTGATGCTTTTTCAACAATAATCAAGTAAGAGAGAGATGGAGGGAATTAAGGAAGATGATTAGGGTGTTTTAGAAAAAACATGTCATATAAACTAACTTAACTAACTTCTTTAATCCAATCAAATTAAATAAGTGGTGTCTTACTTTACGGTTGGAGGGAGTAAATCACTAATCATTCACACACATACACATTCAAGCGGATTGTATAATATTCAATATGCACACACATAAGAGTTGGGTTCTCACTCTTAATGTCATTATGAATGTATATAAGTAGGAGATTCCACCATTTTAATATTACTTGTGTTGGGTAGTTTTTCTATCTTGTTTGTTTCTGGAAAGGAAGGAAAAAACATGGCATGTATGGTTTCGTGTTAAATTGTTGTGGTAGTGGCTGCCACGTGTTGGGCTCCACTTTCACTTAGAGTTTTCAATGATGTCCCAATACTTTGTTGAGTTGGGTGGAATCATGCATTTCTGGCCTATTAGATGATGTTTGCTACGTAAGGATAAACTGATCACACACACACACACACACAATTTTCATGTTGCGTCTTATTGAATATTACACATGTATACTTGAATTCATGTAACATAGTGTGTGAGATTCAAAAAAGTGATTCGTATACAGCTCCTTTTCCTTGAATGACAGAGTTAAATATGACTTTATATTGAAAAAGTGTCTGATGAAAATTACGGTTGGGTTTGATCAGATACTTGGACGAGCACTAGGAGGAAAGGTGACTCGATCTCCCACAGGTTGGGACATCGGCGTAAGAACAGTGACGTTTTCATCATCTTCATCACTGGCTCTGTCATCTCTCAAGCTCCCTTCAAGGCTCTCCATAATCGAATGCCATCGCGACGAGGTTTGTCCCTTTCTATAAAAGCGACAACTCTAGCAGGTTCAATTTCCTAATCATTTAAAGGCACATTCACGTACGTCACTTTTGACCCACACTTATCTACCTCTTTATAAATGCCTATTTGTTGGCCAATCATGATGAAGAAACACACACGGATGTAACATGTATATATATATATAGATATATTTAGTTGTTAGTGATAAAGCCTACGTGTTTAGTTACTGAATGAATTAGTTTGATGGCCAAATCAATTTAGGTAAGAGAGCTGCCAGCAAAGGCAGAGGTGATTGCTTGGTCAGAGAAAACAGGGATTGAGATGTTTAGGTATGGAGATCACATTATGGGAATCCAAGGCCACCCTGAGTACACTAAAGACATTCTTCTTCATCTCCTCGAACGACTCATCCAACGCAATTTCATCATGGTATGTGTACATTAAAAAATTTAACTGTTAATATAATACAATGACATTTCATTAATCATATAGCCCGACACCACTTAGTGAGATATGCATATGCTATATGTGTGTGTATGTACATATCATTGTCTTCATTCTCTTTTCTCTGCCTGTACTCGTGTTATTTTGGGGTTGAAGTGTTATGTGCACTACTAACTCTCACCCGTAATTGGTGACAGGAGCCCTATGCGGCTGAGGTAGCGGCGAAACTGGCGTTGAGGGAGCCAGAAAAGGAGGCGTGGAGGAGACTCTGCATCAGCTTTCTTAAGAGTAGGCTATGACAATGCAGCGAGAGAAGATACTGAGGGAGTGGGGGAGAGATGAGAGAGAGAGAGGTTTCGTATTGAAGTTGGTTTTAGGAAGAGAGAGAGAGAGAGGTTTTGTATTGAAGTTGGTTTTAGGAAGAAAAGAGAGCGAGATAAAAAACTAAAAAGTAATGGGGGGAAAAGAGGGTTAATTTGTAAGGGTTGACACCATTTTCCTTCATTATTAATCAATTAAATTCCACTGATGGAGAAAATATTCTTTTAGTCTAATGATGTTTTAGATGGCGGTCGAATGAGCTCATTTTTTACTTACGAAAAAATAACTAAAAGGAAAAGAAACGTTTCCATTTAAAAGGGCATTTAAAATCTTGTGTGAATTCCTTGACTGCTGGGTCCTGTATAGGCCCTTAAGAGAAAATTAGTCAAGGGAAAAAGGAAAGGAAATGCAACACATAAATCCAAAGAAAATAAACGTCGCATTGGTTCAAGTGCATAGTAAAATTTGTATTATAAAATGTGTTAGCTACTTAAGGTTAAGAAAGCAAAACTTCCATTCCATCGTATTTGGGAAAAATTATCATTTTGTTAAATTATGTTAAAATTACATGAATACTTTCTTCTTGTTAAATTCACATTTCTTTTAAATTAAATAAAAATGAACTAATATTTTTATTTTTATATAGATGAAAAAAAATCTTCAGCCACAATATAATTCTTGTCATTGCTTAATTTCCAACAAATGTAAGGACGAAAGCAAGTGGAAAACTTTTTTTTTTTTTAAATTTGTAATTCAATGTATGGTACCCGAAGAACTTCATGTACTTAATATTTTAAATACAACTAATTTGATATCGGGTAATATTTGGTTTGGTTCAAGCATTTTAAACTCAATGATGGGATAGCATTTGAATATGAATTTTCTTATCTATGCATTTCAATATCGAGTAATATTGTGATTTTTCTTGTTTAATGGATACTAATTTTCTCTCCTTTATTCCAACCATAATTGGTGAGATACTTAATTTTTATATTTAATTTTCTTTTTATTATCATTAGGGGGAAAAAAGGTATGAGATGGAGAAAAGAAGGTGGACCTACCCACCGTTTCATAACATTAGCAAGAAGAAAGTAAATATTCAATTATTCATAGAGAACAATTTCTTATCAAGAACAAAGGATCCACTATGTGATTAATGAATCAGCCAATTGGTTGACTACTTGGCCAAACATTAGAGGAAAAAGTAGTATAAATCCCTTTAAATGGGTTTTTTGGGTATGGGTTGAGTTTGAAAAAGGGAAGCACAAATAAAAACATGATTTGTTTTTCCCAATAATATAAATTGTAACTTATATATTAAGAGGTTTTGATCCACCAAAAAGGTTAATCTTTCATAACGTAGTTGATTAAGGTTTGAATCCCTTCTTAAAGAGGTATTCACATTTTGTGTCTAATAGCACTATAAATAAAAGCCTTTTGTATGTCCACAAAGTGTGACGAATCAACATGATTTAGTGTCTAATAATACTATAAATAAAAACTTCTTTTGTGTCCACAAAGTGTGGCGAATCAACAGGATTTAATCTAATAGAAGAAGTTAATTACTCATAATGTGACGAATCAATGTTTAAAATTTTATTAGGAGAAGTGTTCACATTTTATGTTTAGCTGTGATGTGACCAAAAACCCATTTTCCCCTGTTTACTTTTGTTTTATAAGGCTGACACAACACAAACTCTAGAGCAAATAAATAAATAAATAACTAAATAAAAACTCTCAATCAAGTGGCCAAACACTTTTTTCAATTTACTTTCATATTATAGAGCTTATTTTTAGTTTTGTTATTTATGATAAAAGAATTATATCTATGATTATATTCAATAATGTATTCATTTATATCTTGTTCCAGATGATGAAGATGATAGGAAAGAATCAATAATTAATTTTATTTCAAATTCCAAATAAGATTTAAATATAAATTTTTAATAATTGACAAATGGTATATTTATATTATATGATTATGATTGTTATCATATTTGTGAAAATTTGATTGTACAATCCACAATGTGGACATGTGGTATGGATGAACATGGATATGTTACGTTTGTTGAATGTGGCTTGATTACATATTAAGACCAAATGATTGGAATTACGTAATACTCTATATAGGTTTAAAAATGGGTTATATGATTAGGTTTTATAAATTACAATTTTTGGGGGGGGGGGGTGACAAAGAAAGCTGGAAAGGCCTGCAAAGAAATACTGTGTGTGTGAGATAAAAAGACAATTTATTAAAACCAAGTAAAATGATACACACAAATTGAGCCTCTATACATAGAAGATAAACACAACATCACGAAGAGGCCCAATCCACTAAGAGCAAAACACAAAAAAAAAAAAAAACACACACACAAACATTGAAATTCATGCTAGGGCAAACATGAGCCAATCACAACTGAACAGAAACAGAGAGGAATGCATGGAAATTACAAAGGAATTTCATATGGTGCCATGGTCAAAATACTCATGGTTTCCCCTCTTTTGCTTGAGATCAGATTGTTCTGCCAAAGATATATGGAGGTCATGTTTTCAAGAGACTGGCCGTCCCTAAACCTGCTTTCTGAGGTTAAGATTGCTTGAAAATTGATAACTAGTTCCAAGGGCTTGTGGGCTGAGGTGCTACTTAACAAATACTCTCTCATGTTCAATTTACAAGCAACAATTTTTTACATGGGTTTGATCCTATGTATAAGTAATAATTTTGTTGTATTTAAAAATGTAATGCATTTTTTCACTTTTACTCTCAATTAATTATATATATCTCTCATCTATTTTTTCACCCACTCTCTCTCATCTTTTTCCTTATTCTCTCTCTCTCTCTCTCTTACTCATCATCTTTATAAAAGTATGTTTGGAAAAAAAAATTATATACCCTATACATTTGTTACTTTTAACCAATTATAATCACCTGTTTATTAAGCATAATTTGGGTAGTTGTCCAGAGGGAGTACATGTTAAGAAATGATGATATTTTACAGGCTTCTCAAGCAGGAGATTCTAAGATTTGGAGATTCATCTCACAGCAGCAAAGTTTTAGTTGGACAGGGGATTAAATGGAACATTAGAAATGGAGTTATGGTGGAATTTTTCAATTTTCAATGATTACTGGCTGCTTCCTGACATTAAAATCAAGGGATTCATGTCTTCTCAGACTGGGTAACTTATGAGACTTGGGGTTTTCAGAGATTAGCAACCTTGGTGCCAGGTCATGTGTTCCAACGGCTTAGAACAATGGTTCCTCCAATGTCTAAAGATGGAAATGACATTCTATCGTGGGGTGTTATTTTTAATGGAGAATTCTCAATCAAAAGTGCTTATTATCTAATGGAACCACCTCCTCATAATACATATAGCTCAGTTTACAAAACAATTTGCAAACAGAGAGGTGCTGAACGCGTTAGTGTATTTATGTGGATTGCGTTAAACAGTATAGACTACCTACTAATGCATGGAGGAGCCTGTAATAATGGTTTAGAAGATGTTATGCACATTCTACAAGAATTATGGCATCAGCTGCTTCATCTAGCTAGGCACAACTCTCAATTTTTTTTTTTTTTTTTGCAATTCCCTTTAGGTGATTGGTTTGCCTTCAATTTAAAGAGAGATTTAGGAAGGCATGAAGATGGAAATTGGGGTCTCTATTGGGGTATTACCATTTGGAAACTCTGGCTATAGAGAAATAATGATATATTTGATTCTTAATATACTAAGCCTTTGGAACCAGCATATGTTATTATGCAAAGGGTTAAGGTGCAAAAAATACCCATGAACTTTTTTCAAAAGTGCATCCAGTACCATATACTTTTCTGAGGTGCAAAAATACCTATAAACATTTAAAATTGGAGTAAAAATACTAGCACAGTTAAATTTAACTTAATACCTTTACATATGCATGTGTAAAAGAGCATAGGCCCCACTACACAAAGTAACATTGTTAGATTAAATTTAAAAGTGTTGACAATTTTGTTCTCCTTTTAAATGATTATGGGTATTTTTACACTTCTAAAAAATATATGATGTTAGACGCATATTTAGTAAAAATTTATGAGTATTTTTATACCTTAACCCTTTACAAATACGGAAAAGTTTCACATTAAGTCAAGAGAGGGATGTTATCACTAAATCATCTTCACCTGAGATTTATATGGCTACTACCTCCTAGTCATGGTTGGGTTAAAGTTAAGTTGATGGTGTTGTAACTTCAACTAACAACGAGGCGATGTGGGGGAGTTATTAGAGATCATAGTGGTCATTGGGTTGCAAGTTCTAAGCTTTCTCTTGGAATATTTAGCGCTTTTGAAGTGGAAAATTAGGCTATTTTTAAGGGTCTTCAACTTGCATTAGGATTCAAGAAAGTTATTTTTGAGTCAAATGCAAAAGATATTGACTTGTTAAATAGGAGAGAGCAAATAGCCCATTACCTATGAACCCGCCCATTACCCAATGTAATTGGGCTACTGTTAGCCCGCCCAAAATGAACCCGTGATGGGTTGGGTTTTAGCCCGCCCAATTAAAACGGGCTATGGGCAGACCTTCGAGCTGCCCGTACCCGCCCATTTAGTATTTTTTAAAAAAATTTAATATATTTATTAGGCCAGCTGGACCACACTCCATACTCCATATCCGTGAGACCGTGACTTTGCCCTCATCCCCTCAGTCAGTCAGTGTAAGTGGAGTCATAATCATAGTCAGTTGACTCAGTCACTCAGTTCCCACTTCGGCACTTCCCACTCCAAAATCCCTAATTCCCTTCTCTTGCGGCAATGCCCCTGTGTCCTGCGAGATTGAGATCCGAGTGAGGAGAGGCCGAGTCTGAGATCTGAGAGAGGAGAGGCCGAGATTGACGACCAGACTACCTATCTCCTGGACTACCGAGCCACCGTAGCAGCAGGTCAGCCATCGACGGCAAAGATGAGAGTTTGTCTTCTTCTTCTTCTCCGCTTTATGTCGAGAGCAGTTCATCTTCTTCTTCTTCTCCGCTTGAAGTCCAGGGGATCATAGCACAGCAAAGTTCGTGAGTTTATATTTTTCAGTTTCCGTCGTGAGCAAAGTCCAGGGGATCATCATCTTCTTCTTCTCCAGTTTCCGTCGAGAGCAGAGCAAAGTTTGTAAGTTCATCTTCTCCAATTTCCGTCATGATGTTTTAAGCGTAATCTCTGTCATGCAACTGATTCAAACCATGTGTGACTGTCCAATGAGAATCTGCTGAAGAAAATAAACGAACTAAAGGTGTGTGTAAATTCTTGGTATGAAGTATGAACACTCAACTGTATAAGGTGTGTGCGAATTTTTGTCTTTTTGCTGCAATGGAAATGAAATATTTAACTGTATAAGGTGTGCGCGAATTTCTGTCTTTTTGCTGCAATGGAAATGAAATACTTAACTGTATAAGGTGTGTGCGAATTTCTGTCTTTTTGCTGCAATGGAAATGAAATACTTTAATGTACAAGGTGTGTGCGAATTTCTGTCTTTTTTCTGCAATGGAAATGCAATTGCTTATGTCTTATTGTTAATTACCTCAACTGAATATATTGCTTGTCTGTATATAGTTTTGAAGAAATGCGGTGTTTATGTATTGCTTATCTATATATAGTTCATTGATGTACATATTATTGGCTTGACTAGACAAATAAGCATGTAACAATCTCAACCAGAAAATATGCAAGCTGCCACTATTGTAGAGGCCACTGAAGATATAACTTCAGCTACATATTTAGCACCTGCTCATGATGGAAATCAAAAAAAATAATGAAGGAGAGGTACAAGCAGCTGAAAAACAAGCTGCTAAGAGAAAAAGGAGGGCAACATATGATGCTTGGTAGCATTTCAAAAGGTTACCACTAACTCAAACAAAAGGTAAACATCGGGCACAGTGTAATCATTGTGGCAGAGATTTTGCAAGTCATCCTACTGATTGTGGCACAACACAATTGTTGCGGCATTTGGAAAAGTGTCCAAAGAATCCCAACAAAGCTAGCAACTCCCAGAGTTTGTTGTCGATTTCTTCTAATAAAACTTTGACTCATCACTTATTTAGCCAGGAGAGATGCAGAAAGGCTATTGCAAAATTCCTCATAAAAGATGAGTTGCCTTTCCAGATTGTGGAAGGGGAGGGTTTTAAAGAATTATTGCAAGAGGTTGAACCTAGATATCAAATGCCCTCACGTTGGACAATTGCTAGGGATTGCTACAAAAATTTTTTGAAAACATTTTTCCTGAACCTACAAAGAGTGAATTTATGTTAAAGAGGATTATGGATGTCTTGTATCGTTTGTATGATCATTATTCACCGAATGTTATTAATACTAATGAAGCTTCTAGATCTCAGCCAACAATGGAGCAAGGGGAGTCAATGAGACTAATGTGTCATTTCAAGAAGTTGAAATTGAATTAGCCTTGTCATCTTTTGATGCTATATTCCAGAAATTCTTAGCTACTGCGGAATCTACATGTAATGTAGAGAAAATTTCAGAAGTAGATGAATATCTTCAAGCTGAATTAGTTGGATTTCTTGATCTAAAATTTGATGTTTTGGGATGGTGGAGAGTGAATGGCTGCAAGTATAAAATTTTGAATATGTTGGCACGTGATTTGTTGGCTATACCTGTCTCTACAGTGTCTTCAGAATCAACTTTTAGTACTGGGGGTCGGATACTTGATTCTTTCAGGAGCTCCTTGTCTTCAAAGATGGTTGAGGCACTCATATGTGCTCAAAATTGGCTATTCAAGACACCCCCTAAATTTAAAGACATTGATATTGATAATTTTGATGAGAGTGCAAGTGTTGTTACTGGTATTTCAATAACATATTTAATTTGTGTTGTTTCATTTTTTTTTAATTTCATATTAGATTATTAATGGATATGTTCTCTCTTATTTTATTTTGCAGAGGAAGATTTGGCCTCTGGAGCTACAGCCCCTTCCTCAAGTGAATCTGAAGATGATGGTGAAAATTGAAGCATGAAGATTTAATAGAAGCATGACATTTTGTTAATATTTGAACTTGTAGTTTGAATGTTTTAATTTAAAAGTTGGAGTTTGAACATCAAAATTATGTTATGATGGTACTTGCCTAAATTTAGGTTCTTATCTGTGAATTGTGCTTATTAAACTTTGAAGTTTCATATTTCAAAATTTAGGATGAAGAATTTGGATGAATGTTTAATGCTTATTGCTTATGCATGTTTTTTTTCAAAGAAAATAAACAAGTCAAACATAGATGGGTTACCCAAAACCCGATCAGCCCGCCCATTTATATACTAGCCCGTTTATACGGGTTTAAATGAGTTGAGGTACGGGTATGGTAGCCCATACCCATTAAAAATTAAATGGGCGGGCTATAGGTTTGGGCACGGGCTATCCAACTCGCCCATTGCTCTGCCCTATTGTTAAAGAACAAAAATGGTAGCAAATTGTGTAGCTTGTTGTTTGTTCCAATCCAGAGTTTAATGATGTGCTCATGGGAGGTGAAGCTACAACATATAGCAAGAGAACAAAACCGTCTTGCCGATGCTCTAGTACAGGAGGGATTATCTAGTTCTTCATTACTAAACTCGTGTCTATCCGCCTGCGGACCTTAGTAGGTGATGAGTGTTTGGGATTCAATCCCCTTTTAAATTGACTAATGTAATGCTTTTCGGGCTATAGCCCTCTCATGTTATTAAAAAAAATATACAAATGGGTGAAAGTCCGTAAGCCATTGCTGGAAATTAGACAAAAGTAGCGGAGAGCTACCTTAGCACCACAAATAGTGCTATATACGGCGTTAAAAAGCTTCATTGCATGTAGTGAAGCAGAGCTCAAGGAATAAGCTTAACAAGGGACGGAGTGTAAAAGAATGATCCAATACAAATATTATTGCATAGTGCACAATCTGGGAAACAAGGTAGAAGATATAAACACCGGCCATGAAGCTTAACATGAAGAATTATGATCGAGAGGAAGCTGAATTTCAGTGAAATCTGGGTAAAGATGTGGTGACATAAGAATTGTGTTTGAATCTGTTAAATTCAAAATTCAAGCTATGGAGGGGACTTGGGCAACAAGAGAATGCCCATAGATTTGTTGAGAGGTAAAGGGAGAAATTGTGAAACTATAAAGATGATCCTGATGAATAAATTTTGGTTAGTGTGCCTCTTGATGTTAAAAAATATCAGTGGCCGACGATAAGTGATGCATAATGTGCAGGCCAATATTTAAGGCCTTTGTTGAGGATAGTGATTGGAAGCATTCCTTGCTCTCTCAAGCTAGCAACAAGTTCTTGCGTTTCTTCTATTCGAACAATAATCAGAAAAATATCCTAAAAATATCAAAATCATAAATCAGTTTTCTATCTAGAGTAGGAATGAACTTCCTAATTTGAGATTTTCAAATTTTGAAGGCACTTAACTGGAAATTTTTAATAATAATCTGTCAAGAGTCATATAGCATTGTTTCTGATTTGAGAAACAAAATCCATTGAAATCATGGCACCTAATGGGATTCATATGCTTTTCAATATCACTTTATTAGCCAAACACAGTATCTCACTTCATGGAGGCTGGGAAGCAAAGATGTGAGCCAGCTCAGTTAAATAAGGCAATAGTGGCTACAGAAAAAGGAAGCAGAAGCTATCTCATCCTAATGCACTCCCCAGGACCTGTACAAGTTAACTTCATTTGGTTACTGATGGTACAGGTTGAACCCTACTGTTATGCAACATTAAATTTTAGTTGGCCTAAAAATACAAGCGAAAAAATAAAAAATAAAACACCATTCAAACGGAAGAACCCGTGTGGACATCTCCATCTAACGACAATCTTTTAGGGCATGTATAGATAGGAAAATGAGAATTGTTTCAATATCCTAGTTTCAGATGATATTGTTTAAACAGAGAACTTGTTTTCCAATTCAGAGTATGACAACCATCAACAGATCCAAATGCAAAGCACAGATCAAATAGACCAATTACGATATCCAATGATCATAATAGCAATAAATGAATACTGATGATTCATGCAAAAAAATCGTCTTATCATCTTGTTCGGCTTTATTTAGATGAAGCCCACAACCACGTATGGAATAATCTTAGCCAACAGAGACAGTCTAAGACAGTGACACTGACGCTGACTCATAGCGGAGATAATTCTATTGCAGAAGGGGTAGAGCAGAGGAAGAATTGTCAAGCACTCAATGAGGCGCCAGAGTTCTTCCTGCACTCTGCTAGCATATCCATGTAGAATTGGCACTTGCTAATGTCGTTCCCGTAACTGTTCAGGCACTGCAAGAAAACAATTGAAGATCTCTAATGTCAGAAAATATTACGATCACATCATTAAGTAACAGCAGGAATAGAAAAATTGATGAGTATCTATCAGCGATTATCTTGAAAAATACATTAAATTCTAATTTCAAACATATTTGGACAAAAGCTGCATTCTCAAACCAATGAGATAATCACACTGATCCAGTTCTTCAGTACATTATCAACTGAAACTGAGTTGTATATAACATACTTGATGCCAAAATGATTCAATCACTAGGAACTCATACATTAATGAATTAACTACATGTGATTTTCTTAAAGAAACTACGAATTACAATTTCAAATATGTTAGGCTTAAAAATACATTCTGAAACCAATAAAATAATCACATTGTTCCAGTTATTCAGTAAAGCATCGGTTGAGTCGGAAGAAATAATATACTCGATGATGCCATACTGATGCGATCACACTAAATTAATACACAGCATGGAAAGCACACTGATGGACCATACATTTGAAACATGTTTTACAACCCATGTTAAGGACCTGTTACAAACTAAGGACCTTTCACACAGATCTGGCATATTTTGTGGAATTAAAATCACATACTCTATCTAGTCCTTAATGTAAGATATACTTAACTAATTTGGTTAGATTAAGTTTAATTAAATTAGTTAATATGATATGTTTTTTACAACACCCTAATCATCTTCCTTAATTTACTTCATCTCTCTCTTACTTGATTACTTGATTATTAACGAGGAAGTATCAATTGGGTAAATTAGAAAAATATTGACAAATATGGAAAATAAGTCTTACATTCAGGAATAAAAACAACTCCCCAATTAGTCCTACAGTAAGGACAGGAGGAGTAGTTATTATTTTCTGCTGCTTAAGATGTTTTTATACTATTGTTCATATCAAAGCAAGTAAAGTTCAAAACATTAATTGAATTGGCGAATTTGTGAGAAATTCATCTTATGAAAAGTTATTCAGTAATGCAAGTTAATGTTTGATTAACAAGTCATAAAACAGAGATGGCTAGAACAAGAAATGCATACATCTTGAAAGGCCTTGGTGTGAACACCACAAGCATCGCTACCAAGACTATTTGCAGTTGGTGCAGGAGCGGCAGCAGCACCCTCAGTGACAACTGTTTCATGTTGAATGGTACGAGGACCCATCACAGCATCCACAGCCCTGTGTGCTACTGCACTACCAGTTCCAAAAGCCATGCCTGCAACAATTTTTCATCCATTAAGCACATAGAAATTCATTTTCACAAGTCCAATCCCATATATTAAAGTGAAGTAATCATATTCTCTAACATACCCTGAGCAATGGTTGAACCAATGCCACTAAGCAGACCACCACCGCCACTCTGAGCAGGAGCTGGAGGAGGAGCATGGTGAACTGTATTAACACAGCCAAGATTAGACAAAAATTAAACTATTTCTTAACGTTTCTTCTTGAGTAACATTTGTTACAACAAAATTTTTTGTAAGGTCCATTAACTGTGTGGTAAAAAAACAGTTAAAACTTTTTGGAAGGTACATTAGGAGTGAACAGCTTAACTTGCTGGACCAAAACGGACAGTTTACCCATATCTAGCATCATATTCTTCTTTACCTGGCTGAGGAGGGGGGTTACGAGCTGCTGCTGGACGAGGTGCTGGACGAGAAGATCTTCCTGCAAAGATATACATACCACAATGGATCACACAACTAGATGATTCCTCAGTGCAAGATACACAGATTGTTGATTAGTTAGTTCAGGAATTTCAAATTTTCGGAACCAGGACCAAAAATAATTATAGTACAATATCGCAGCGAACGCTTAGATGATGTTGGGGGGAAGGGGGGGGGGGATCCAGCATCCATTTCAAATGTTTCACTAAAAACAATGTTCTACGAAGATATTGCCGTTTGCTATATCACAGTCCGAAGATTTGAAACATAATAACCACAAACCGCAAACCAAAAATCAGAGAGTTTGGATAAAAACCTTTTTATCATCAAAGTATAAATCTTGCTATACACAATTATCGGCTTACTCAATAAGCACCACACGCGTTACCAGAAATTAAAGAGCATATGCATCAACATATAAAAGTCAATGGATTAAAGAAAAATCAACCCCTGTAAGCCGTAAACAATTTCCCATTTTCCGGGAACGACGGAACAAACGTTTCAGCAAAATCATAAACGCATACAGTTCATCGAGAAAACCTTTCCAGCGCACGACACAGAACCTTAAAATCCCAATTTTCTTCGATAATCAATAATGAAAATTGGAAAAAAATAATAAAACCCTAGATATCATCGAAGAGCTAATCCAATAGATTCCTAATAGATTAGTGTCCAGAAGATGGGCACGAAATGTAGATCAATTTGAGGTAAATAAGTTACCACCGGAGCTGCGGCGAGGCATTGTTAGGGTATGGAGTTGAGGCGGCGGAAGACGAGATTGAGCGACGAATATCTTGGAGGAGGAACCACAGAATATGCTGGTGCAGAAATATGAACCGTAAAACCCTTAAACAGGAAAATTTATAGCTAGCTCCCCCATAAAATTACGAGTTTTTTAATTACCCGAATAAAATTACGAGTTGTGGGTTAGGGATTTAGTCCAAAAAACAAGAGGGTTCTAGAACAATTCAGATTGTGTTAGCGTGTAAGCACAAGATTGGCTGATTCTAGGTCATTGGCGTGATGACTTTTCAACTGGGTGCTGATTTTTTTTTTTAAAATCATAGAATAAAACACAAAATACATTGGAGAATCCTATTTAAAAATAGGCTCAAATACTAAAATCTAAATTTTGGTTTATACTTTTAATATATTTTTAATTAATCTAAGAGGCCTCATTAGAAATTTTTAAATGTTGTTGAAAGACCAAAATGTCCCTTTAATTAAGAAAATTGAAAATAGGTGTAGGCCTAATTTTGTTTTAATTGTTTTGAAAAGATTTAATTGAGATTTTCCCTTCTTTAAACATTATGAGTAATTAAAAAAATTAAGATTAACTTTACAATTTCGCAAATCATGTTGGGTTGATCAATTCATCTTTAATTTTTGTCTTCAAGATTCAGTCAATATTACGTTTTCATTGTATAAATAAAAAAAAAATAAAAAAGCTATGGTTGAATTGAAGCAAATTTTACAATTTTTGTCATCACTTCTTGTGATTAGAGATTCACGATAGTTAGCACAGATACAATCATCATATGCTATTATTATCTCAAGGATTTCTTTTTTTACCTGATATTAATTATCTCAATGATTACGCTTTCAATTTGAAACCAAAACTATGATAAGTGAATGAGTTGAAACATAAATAAGAGATTATTGTATAACTGTGGGAATACTATCTAAAATTTTAACAAGCCCTCTTTCCTTAGAGAAAAATTAAAGATGAATTTATCAGCCTGAATGTGATTTGTGTAATCATAAAATTAATATTAACATATATTGAAAAATTCCATAATCTTTGATTCGTTATCATGTATTATTTTCTCTTAATCTTTCAGTTGTTTTATTGAAGAAAATCCTAATTAAATTTAGTTGAAATAATTATTACATCTACCTTCAATTTTCTTTTTTAATTATAGAGGGATATTATGGTCTTTTAAAAATATTCAGAAATTTTTAATAACACATGTTGACCTGATTAAAAATTTGTTGAAAATATAAGCATAGATTTATATTTTAATATTTCAGCTGTATTTAAATAGGATTTTTCCAACGAATAAAACACAAAATATATATCCAAATAATATTACAAGTTCAAACTGTAACCCCCCAGCAAAAACAACAATATATGGAGCAAAATTAATGTAAATAAACATTTATGTAAAACGAATTCCACATATTTATTTGTCTTGTACATTATAAAATCACTCAAAATAAGTTAATATAATTAAACACCAACTAAACTACAAAACAAAAAAGAACTTACAAAATAAATTGACAAAACACAACACCACCAAAGTTAGATGATCACTTGGATTTTAACATATAAGATTCACAATCCACAACTACAAAGTAGATATTACATTAAAGAGTGAAGGGAGTTTGTTGCCGAAAATAATATATTTATTATGGGTTAAGGGGTAATTTTGTCCGGATATGTCAAAAAGAGAGTAATTTTGCTCCCGCCGTTATTCTAATTAATTTTAATCATTAGTCCACCAAATATACTGAGATAATAATCTACATGTTATCTATATCATTTTTGTTAAGGTGTAAATTTACTTTAAAAATTTTAAATATAACTTTGAAAAAAAAAATAAAGTGGCTGACATATAGACTTTTGAGACGAATTTGCATTTGAACAAAAATGACGTGGAAGACATATAGATTGTCTGCTCAATATATTGGGTTAACTAATAGTCAAAATTAATTGGAATAACAGTTGAGGCAAAATTACTCTATTTTTCACACTTTTAGAGTAATTTTGCCCCAAAATTGTCCCCTGAAAAAAGTTAACGACAAAATTTCCTCTTAACTTTTGTTTATACCAAAAAAAAAAAAAGAAGAAAGAAAGTATAAGTGAGTTACATTTAGGCCTCTAGGCTCAAAAAGCATTTCCATAGCACCCACATATGTAAAATTTGAACTCAGACTATGAACTATCTCCTTTACCAACTGAAGGAATATTTGTTGGCGTTGAAAATAATAATTATTAAACTTGGATGAACCAATAATGAGAGAGACGTGGCTCCAGAGTCCATGCACCAAAATAAACCCAACTCTGTTATTTGTTGCCACTTGAGTAGGAATTGTCAACTTTGTCTTGAAGGAGGGGAAAATAAAACAGATGTATCCTTAACTTTATCAGTTGTATGGGATCACATACTTTTCTTCTTTCCAATAATTACATATACTGTTTTAATTAAGAAAACCAAAGTAAAAAGTCGTAGAAAACCATACAATTTATAAAGAGAGAGGAAGATATAGAATACCATGTATTCTGCTCTTGTATCCAACGTTGTTCAACTGCTTGCAAAGTGAGAAAACATACCAAAAGGAACCATCAAAGATCTTTCCTCTAATAAAATTTAGGGAGAATTCTAAAAAAATACCATTTAAATTTCAAAATCCTAAATAGGTGATTTAACAACAAAATGATTTGTTAATTGCATTACCATTCTTGTTAATCCCATTAACGAATTTGTTAACAGGATTTTGAAATTTAAATAATATTTTTTTGACATTCTTCCTAAAATTTATGCTTGTGGCTTGCGAAACACTCCAACAATAAATTCTCAAACAAAATTTATTACTATTATGCACCATAATTTAATGCTTGTGCAGTTGTGCCTGGCACCACACTCCAAAAAAAAAAAAAAAATCTCAATTTGACCTTTTTTGTTGTTATTCATTATAATTGTTCACATTATATACATAGAAATACTAATTAGTCACAGTACTTCTCTTTATTCCATCATGTAACAAATCCTCTGAATTTTTTTGGCAGTTAGTGGGATTGAAAAAAGTCTGCTACCTTTTTAATTTTTTAGTACTATATATTCCATACATATTTTAGGAGGCACTAGTGTAAAATACATTTTTTTTATCCCTTTTCTACATTGATTCTAGTAGGGATGGTATAGAAAGTGTGACATGTGATAATTTTTTATAAGAGTAAAGTATATTAATTACCCATCTATTTTATCTAAATTACACAAACCTTCCATCTAATATGAAAATGTATATCGACCTCCTTTGAAATTAATATACATGTTATAGAAACTTCTATTACATATTTGATATTTTATTTACATCCATCCAATCATTAATTGATTGTTAAGTTTGACTATTAAACATTTTTTTTAATCAAAATACCTCTCTTAACAAATGAATAAACATTTATATTTACCTAAAAATAAATTTGTATACAAACAAAAGATAATTCTAATGCATATATGATCAAAATTTCCAATATATTATAAAATTAATTAATTTTTATTATATTATAAAATGTTAAATTTTAAAATTTTTTATCATATTTATTGAAATTTATTTATTTAGTATTCTTTTAAATGAATTTTTTTACCTGAATGACTAAAACCATTTTTCTTTTTCTTTTTTGCCATCACACCATGATTGAAAACAAATTTGAAAGGCATATATTTTATTCACCATATCTTATTAATAAGACTAAAGTGTATTTTTGGTCTTTCAAATTTACATGAGATATCAATTTAGTCATTTAAGTTTATGAAATACACTTTTAGTCCTTAAAAGTTAACACCGTAAATATTACTAACAGAAAATGCTAGCTAAACAAAATTAAGGAGTGGCAGTTCGATGTTGACAAAGCAAACTTAAACAGCAGTGCCAACTCATATATACTCTACCCAATAAAAATAATCACATCAAATAATTTTAATCTATCCAACAAATTTTGATTAATTCATTGTCTTTAAAAAAATAAAAATATCTAGGATTTTGTAATTGGAGTCTTGAATTGAAGGGGCATATGGTGATCAATGCGTCTTCCTTACCATTTAGGCATGACTTGCGATTGTTTGGTCCAATCACTGGGTACCCAGTAAAGATTGTACCTATTTATGCATAAAGAAACTAATAAGTTTTGTTATAAATGCTGGTTAAATCAACTAAGGACGAAGGAAAAAAGTGCAGATAATGTGTTTGTGAAAATGCTTAAGTGGGAAATAAGAAGAACGAGAAAGCAGAGGTCTCAGATGTCCTAGGCGCCGACTGAGCAATGAGGTACTTTCCATTAGCGTCCCTTGTCGCTTCTTGAAGTTCCTCTGTTAGAGAAAATTCAAATCTGCGTTTAAAAAAAGTGAATATTACATTAATTATAATGAATGGATTAGTCAAAAAGTTTAATTAACCTGTGGCTCTCGAAGTAGCTAATTGAGCAATGGGAGTGGAACGAAGTGCGAAAGGATCATTGAAACCATTTCCAGATACATTATTATTGGGCACTCGATCATCAACTCTGTAAACAGCCTCCTTTTGTGCCGGAAGCCACATGACATTACCAAACTTAGGCATCTTTGTTTTTTGAAAAACAATAAATTAATAAAAATTCATGGGATAACAAGTAGATTAAAATTATTTGACGTAGTTCATTTTTATTGGATAGAGTATATATGAATTGGTATTGCGGTTTTTAAGTTTGTTTTGTCAGTATCATACTGTCATTCTTTAATTTTGTTTAGTCATTATTTTTTATTAGTAACGTTAACGATGTTAATTTTTAAATATTAGAAAGTACACTTTATAAACTTGAGGGACTAAAGTGATACTTCATGCAAACTTAAAAGAATAAAATTATACTTTAGCCTATTAATAATGTAAATTTAAAATATTATATAACTTATATTACTTTTAAATTTTAATTTTTTAAATGCAACTTTTGCACAAACATTTATAAACATGTTTATTTAAGTATGCATCTATTTGAGGAATTAATCATATTTTTAATTAAGTCTTTATTTCAATGTGAAAAAAAATTAACAGATAACTATTTTTCAAAGTCAAAAAATAAATTCAGAAAAAGAGAAAACTCTTAAATTACTTGAGCAATTTTAGTCAAAATTAGAGAATTAGAACTGATGATGGGTAAATCAAATTCATTTTAATATAAATTTTAATTAAAAAAATTTGTAACAAAGTTAACAGTTTAAACTTAACCATATAAAGAAATTCATGTAATTAAAGTAAAATACAAAAGGAGGTTAGAATATTTTACAAGAAGTATGTTGTTGACATTCTACACCTATTGCTCACTCTCCAGTCAATTCATCATGCAAACTGAAATGGAAGATAAAAAATGTTTTTTTTAATATATTTTTTTTAACATCCAGATCAGGGAGTGGGAGAGTGCTCTCTCTTTTGCTGCTTTGCTCTCGTTTGCTGCTCTGTCTAAACCCAGTTCCTGTTGCCTTTGCTTGATCTTTCCATTCCACTTTGCCTTTGTCTGATAGCTTGGCTTATTCTCTTCTATCGATGTTTCACATAGCTTTTCTTCCCCTTCGTTCCAAGGCTCGTTTGGATTACTGCCATCGCCATTATCTTTTTGTCAAGGTCGAGAATAATTGACCAATTGAGCCAACATTATGAAATATTATTTAGGGATTTAGAAAGATTATGAAGAGATTTAGTTCTAAAAAATGGCCTAAATAATTTTAAAGCTACTTAATCTCAAGGATTTAAGCGCCTAGTTCTCTGAAAATTAAAAGAAAAATAGGTAGAGGTTAAATTTTAAACTGAAAATTTTATGAAAATTATTTTATGAGATGAAGAATCTATTTAAGGTGGAAAATATTTATAAAATATTAAGGATTAATTTTTAGAATTTATTTAGTAATTAAGTACTAATAGAGAATAAATAAAATGGTTCAATCACTGCCCCAAGCCCAAAAATGAAATTGGGCCAATGTTTAGCCCAAATTTAGAATTCCAAGATGTGCTTACCTGAGCACAGAATATATCAAATTGTCCATACCCATTTCCTATACAAAAAGAACATGGACATTGGCTTGTGTATTATGTTACAAATGAGGTAATTTATATTTATAAAAATGGCTAAAAACAAGTTACATCTATCATTTTCCCCTTGAGTGGTTGTGTCCAGGAAGCACGGATAGCACTTTATCATAATGCAATTTGAGATCTCCTAACAACTTGTCTTTGTGGGATAGGCTGCTACTGTTGATATTGTTGTTGTGGTGCTTGCTACTGATTTTAGCATTAGCACCAGTTTCACTGTTCCTATTCAATGGAAAAAGTATTATGAAATTAGTCCGCATTTATAATTATCCAAAATAAATATAGACCACAATTAGAGTAATCACATTTAATGCACCACTACCAATTTCTATTTTTCCTTAAATTAGATATTGAAAAAAAAAACCACCAAGAAACATTGGACTAAAAAGGGAATTAGGATGCTAATAACTTGACCGACTGAGATTTGAAAAACAGAACATAGGACTATGTTAATAAAAAGTACCATCATTAATGAGACCATGAAATTGTGCGGCTGCATCCAACATTTAGTATAAAAAAATAACCACAAATATCCAAATCATGAGTATCATAAGAAAACAGAAAAAAATTGTAACTGTATCATTGAGACCATTCCTCCATTTGATGACAAAATATAATCACAACTAATCAAGTATTGCAGCAGATGGCGAAGGCACACTGAAAGTGCATGCTTCATCAAGGAATTAAGAAAACCATATTAGATGGCATCAAGTAAAAGTCATTCATTAGGGAAGAACATGTCCTGATGCATGCCTTTATAAAATCATCAATTTTAATTCATAAGAAATTCAAATATTTTATTACAAAAAAAAAAAAACTCAACTATTAAATCATAAAGGTATAACTCAAATATCAAACCCAAATACTCCCTCTAGTCCTTATTATAAGGCATCAACTAACAATTCTCACAAACCAATATAAACAGTTAAAGTCATTAAATTTGTCCTAAAATTTAAGTAATTTCTAATATTAACCCTACTAATTACACTAAACTCTAATATTATACTAATTATTACTCTCACCCACTATCCTTATTAATTATGGGCATATATGGAAAAAAAAATATTTAATGCTCTTTAAAAATAAACAAGTACTAGAGGGAGTACTACCATGACACATCTTGTTTGCCCAACTAGAGGTTGAATAAGAGATACAAGCCAACACAGAATAACAACTTTTGCAAGAACATGTGATTAGCCTAAACGGTGCTCTTATCGTAGATTGCAATAGAAAACCCATATTTAGTATGGGGAAAAAAAATCAGAGAGCAATAAGATCAGTTGGAGTGTAACTGATTGTAAATTAAAGGAGAGTGACAGCTTCGTGTTTTAAAACCAAAATCAAATAAAATTATCTCTGGAAGAGTGTACAACATAAAACTCTAACCTAAGAGGGCAAAATGGTGACAACGGGGAGAACAGGGGTGGCGGCGATGGCGAACTCTGTCAGCCAATTTGGCAGCTATGGTGAGAGGATCTCAAGTGAGGGCGATTTATATACAAAATTAAGGATTAAACCAAATGTGAGAAAAGCACAGACTGTACAAGAAAAACCGCCATCTTCTTCCTTCGTCGTGCTCATCCTCTGCAATGAGATGAGTGCATGGATTCGATGGGTTTGAAGGAGATTGTCAAAGAACAGCAGAAGAAGAACCGTTTGAAACTTTTTCTCCCTTTCTTCCTTCAGCCTTAATTTTAATTCAAATGAGGGTAAGTTGGTAATTGAACATTTAGATTTAATCAAAGCTAGGTCCCTTAGGATTTCAAAGCAATTTCTTGATTACAAAGGACCTACTAATAATAATTTCTCTTTCTTAGGATCTTAATGTAATTCTCCCTATGATATAAGCTTCGTAAGGGCTACAAAGTAATAAAGTAAACATCTCTACCCTCAATAAAACACTTTAGCAGCTCCCTCGCGCCCTTTCTTCCTTCAGCCTTTATTTTCTTTCAAATAAGGGTAAGTTAGTACAACAACAAAGCTTTTATCCTATTAGGTGGGGTCGGCTACATGGATCACAGGACACCATTGTGCTATGTAAAAAAATCATAGATTTTGATATATTATTAATTAAAAGGTATCTCTCTATGACCTCATTGAGCGTTCGTTTCGGCTTTTCTCGACCTCATCTAATAGGACTCCGTACTGCTTGATCAACTCTTCTCACTGGAGCACTCAATGGCCTTCGCTGAACATGTCCAAACCACCTCAAACGATTTTTTACCATTTTTGTTTCAATAGGTCCACTCTAACTCGATCACGTATATGAGTATTATGAATCTTGTCTTTTCTTATATGGCCACACATCCATCTCAACATCCTCATCTCAGCTATCCTCATTTTATGTTCATGTTGTCTCTTTAAAGCCCAACATTCACTACCATATAACATTGCTGGTCTTATAGCAGTGCGATATAACTTTCCTTTTATCTTATTAGGTACTTTACGATCACAAATAACTTCAGTAGCTTTTCTCCATTTATACCATCTGGCTTGAATTCTATGATTGACATCTCCATCAATTTCACCATCTTGTTGTATAATTGATCCCAAATATCGAAATTTTGTTACTTGTGGGGTGACTTGCTCTCCCAATTTAACTTCCACTTCTCTTTGACCTTGTCTCTTATCAAACTTGCAATGCATATATTTAGTTTTGCTCCTACTAAGACGAAAGCCCCTCAATTCCAAAGTCTGTCTCCATATCTCAAGTTTAGAGTTAATTTCTTCCTTGGATTCAGCCAACAGAACTATATCATCCGCAAAAAGCATGCATTTAGGGATCTCCTCTTTTATAGGCTCAACTAGCACATCTATAACTATTTAAACAAATAAGGACTTAAGGCTGATCCCTGATATAGTCCAATCCTTATAGGAATGTCCTTTGTAACACCTCCAGGCATTCTAACATTGGTTGTAACTCCCTCATACATGTCCTGAATGACTTTGATATATGCAACCCTTACCACTTTCCTTTTAAAGGCTTTCCAAAGTACATCTCTTGGTACCTGGTCATACGCTTTTTCCAAATCAATGAAGACCATATGTAAATCTCTTCTTTTACTCCTATACTTTTCCATAAGTCCCTTTAATAAATAAATCGCTTCTGTTGTAGATCTTCCTGGCATGAATCCAAATTGGTTTTCAGCAATATCAGTCTCCAACCTCAATCACAAATAAGAGTAAGTTAGTAATTGAACATTTAGATTTAATCGAAGCTAGATCCCTTAAAATTTTAAAACAATTTCTTGATTTTAAAGGACCTGTTAGTAATAATTTCTCTTTCATAAGACCTCAATAAATACAAGCTTCATAAGTTCTACAAAGTAACAAAATAAACATCTCAACCCTCACTAAAACACTTTAGCAGCTCCCTCACCCCCTCATTTGCAGCGTAAAATAGAAAAGAGATAGAGAGGGAGAGAGATCGAGAGAAACAGAGGAAGAAAGCGAAGGCAAGAAGGAGGTGGAAGAGAAGGTTATTTTGACATGCAAGCTCAATCTTGAGTAGAGGTAAGCCTCCTAAACATCTTCCTACCATTATTTCTCTTATTTGAGATGTCTTGAGGGATGAAAAAGAAAGCTCATTATCTGGTTTAGTGAGAGGAAGTCAGTGATTAAGTAAGATGATTGTAATCAAGCATAGAGTGAATCTTATATTTATGATATACGACATTGCCTATGGATAGTGAGTTTGTGTGTTGGGGTTTGAAGCTTTAGATGCTTAGAAACGAACATAAGCGGACTGTTTTGGTGAATTTATGTTTTAAAGTTATAGACAATTGGAAAGTAATGTATGCATAGCTTCTAGAGTACACAGTGGTATGTTTAAGTGAAATAGAGCTTGATTTCATGAACTTTTTCCTTACACTCTATTCAGCCAGCCACTGTTTGAGTATGAAAGAGATGTGTTTTGCTAAATTTAAGCCTTCCAATGAGTTTAGAAGGAGTTTTTGTGTAGGATAATGTTCCCATTGCAAGTTTGGAGCCATTACAACTAAACGGAATTTTGAATGTATGCAAGTGTTTTGGTCAATCTGTTTGAGAGTTAGCGCTGGCATATGATTAATTTAATGGTTCCAATGGTATTATAATGAAGAATTGTGTGGGTAAATGTCAAGAGATCAAGTTTGGAAGCTCTTGAGAAGTTTATTTTGATTTTGTTAATGTTTGATGTTGTTCAAATCTGGAAATTCATATCAGTAGGTGCCGCTGTTCAAAGTTTCAAGGCTAAAGTATATGTACATAAGTGTTAATTAATTGTGTGGTATAACAGTTACATACATATGATGTTGAAGGCTTATGGGTGTGTGTATGTTGCTGAAGCCTTGGAATTTTCAATTTTGGGGTTTACTATTTGAGAAAAATGTTGCTGGATTTCTTAAGGAGAACCATCGGATTGCTGAAATGCTAACCAAGGTAATTAATAATAAGAGTTATTTATTATATGATGATGACAGCTTTATGGATTTGTATGTTTAAGTTGAAGACTCATAAAAGATTTACTGTTTAACATTTACACATGTTAAATGATTGCACCAGCCATCTAAACTATGTTTAGAGATATTAAGTGATGGCTCAAGAGTTAATGTAAAAGCTGGGGATTTCCAAATTAGCAAGAAGTGTTGTTAAAAAATTTGGAAGAGGTTATAATATTCATATGTTAATGGAAGAGCATGATTTAAGGATCAAGGAGAAGGAGCTTGAATTTTATTTTTGAAGCTCAAAGTTCAAAAAGCTCATTGTTTTCGTGCTTAATCATGTGCCTAATCATATACAAGTGCTCTTAATTAAATCATATATAAGGCATGTCTAGGAGTTCTTTTTTTTTTTTTTTGAAATGCTTGATGGCAAGGAAAGTTAAGTATATGAAAATTTCCATCTCTCCCCTGCTGTCTCGGACAGCCTTTTTTAGCTAGAGAAACTATAATTCTATTCTCTATTTGTAGTTTGAAAGGCATGGAAAGTGAATTGATACGATAACTAGTTAAAAATGAAGGTATCACTAGTAAAGCTGGACTCTAGAGAGCTAATTTGAAAAGGCTAGAGTTTGGGAATGGGAGAGATTTATTGTCATGCCCAAAAAATCAAGGGGTGTTTGAGACGGAATATGAGAAGATTCACATCTCTAAAGCCTTATAACATATAAATGAATAACTATAACGATAATTATAATATTATTCATAGTGTCAATTAATATAACAATCTCAGACATGCATTGTGTGTGTGTATATATATACATATTATCATTTTTTATAATGAAGATAGTAAAACTTTCGTAGAAATTTCGGCAGAGTCACTTCTACAAGTTGGACCTCCCAAAAGCTCTACTTACAATAGCTAAAGAGTTTAGTACAATATCCAGAGCCCCACTCCACAATAGCATATAGATATACATATTGTAACATTCATCATTTTGACGCTTTTATCACTCATTTGGAAGAGATATGGCTTAGGAGAGTCAATAATTAAAGCCATAAACTAAAACTTGTATATTTATCTTTGAGTTACTATTCATTTTGAATTTTCATACTTTTGGTTTAAATTTGGAAATTCATAACTAATTCTATGCAATTCATATGAGAGTGCTCTGAATTTCTATTGAAAGATTTTGAAGTTCTACAAATGATTAAAATATTGTTTTAGCTAGATAATGCTCATATAAATACAGTTCATTCGTTTACTACACTTGCTCTCTATCTCCGATGCCCTAATTTTAAAAAATCATAACTCATGTTATTCACTACTAATTGACCTAATTTAAGATTTATTAGAAAGATCTACATGTCTACTTTGCACATACAAATTTTCATGAGCATTGAACTTCAGTTACTATAAATGATTCAATGAAACAGTTGCAGACATCCAAAAACTCCTCATCCAACTGGAAAGTTTAATATAATCACATGCTTATATCATAGCTTCAAGTCATTTCAAAGGCTCCAATTCATGCTTTATCACTCTATACATGTCCAATATGCAGAATATTATCATAGAGTGAGTTTAAATAACTCATATGAGTTTACATGGGACTTTAAACATAGGTCTAAAACTTGGCACTTTACTTAATTGTGACTACCTTGTCAAAATTTTCTGGCTTTTATCTTGCTTGCTCTTGATTGCCCTTTTACCTTGCTTGAGCTAGAACCTATTTGTTTGTCATTGTAGGGAGGGATGAGATTTTGCAATCCCAGTACCAACACAAGCAATTCCACATATACATAAACCATTTCAAAGGCATCCATTGTCTAGGCATGATATACTCTATGCTTGCCATGGACATATCCAATTCAACCAAACATGTTCACAAATGTGGTACCACATTTACATAAAAAGTATAATTTACATTCATTCATGCATGGCATAGCAAAGAATAACATAGTGAAAATAACCATTAAATAAATTTATGTACCTTTGAGATTTAGTTGTTCTCAAGCAAGTTTTCATTCCTTGAGGTCTCTGACCATCCTCTCCAAATTCGTGTCTTGCTTTCTTAGTTGACCCTAAATAGATGTTATGGCAAGGACGAATTCTGAGTCATTTATACTAACAATTTCCTCAATTCAATTTATCTACTCTTTTTGGTTATTTAAAATTATGACTTTCATTCCCTTGACTTCTAAATTGGATTGTTTCCTTTCATTCACTATTTTCCAAGATAAATTCGTTGGTAAACTCCATTTCACAAAAGTCATAAAGCTTCTTGTTGAAACGGATTTGACTGAGAGCCCTTACCATGACCTTGATTAAAGTTTTGCTCTCTAGTTCTTAGCTGATGCATTTTCTTGCTTAATTGATGTTTTAGCAAGCTAATGCATTTTCTTGCTTAATTGGTGTTTTAGCACCTCATATATGGCGAGAATATTAGCTAATCTTCACATATCTTTATTGTCTAGAACAAGTGATATGCCCCTATTTTATTATATATTTTTATATCTATTTATGGGATTTTATCATTGTTATTGTGCTTAAATGTTATTATTATGGTTATTTTGGATTAGAAGGTATTGCACAAAATATATGTTAAAAAGGGTATAATTGTCATATTTTTATTTCCCTAGATTAAACTGATTAGTACAAAAGTAGTTTTGGTTGCATTTATTATAGGGCAGTATAGGAATTAAAGTAAAAAAGACAATCAACCATGGAAAAAGGTGAAAATTAGCATAGACTGGAGGATCCATGAAAAAAGACCTTAAGATTGTTTTTGAACTAAATTACATCATGGTTTGAGTCCATATGTGTTAACTTATGACTTATGTTTCTTAAATGGGCTATATGACCACCACTTAAGCCCAAATGCAGGTCTTCCATGTTCGATGAAGCCAAACCACGTGGCCACCTACAATTAATGAAGGGTAGAAGGGTTATTTAACAAAATTATTTCCTCTCCTAGTCATAAGAAGGCGCCATCTCATTAATGAAGGGTATAAGGGTCATTTTACATGGTTTCTTCTCCCACAAGCTATCATATGGCACCACCTAGGAAGATGAAGACCATATGCCTTACACCATAATTTTCCACATATCACCATGAGATTCATGAAAATTCAAAAAGATGTTATTGTTAGATATAATTAGTTTTGATGATGACAAATATAGATGTCAAATATTAAGAGAGTAAAAGTTTGCATAATATACTTATCTCTTACATTGACTAACTACTATATTTAATGTTGCATATATTATAGATTAGTCAAGTAATGGAAGAAATAAATTGAGGAATGAAGAACTTGTAAGAATTAATGAAAAATATGAAGATTCAAGTTCTATGGGGTACTGTAGCAGGTGACACTGTAGCATATGGTTACTGTAGCGTATGGCACTGTAGCAAATTGTAGCATCGAGTGATTTTCAGAATCACTCGAGTGATTTTCAGAATCACTCGAGTGAATTTGAAAACGGTGAAAATCACTTGCAGTGATTCACTATTCACTCGAGTGATGTTCAGATTTTTATGCTCTGTTTTCCATCCAGTTGAGCGAGGTCTGGTAATTCAATCATATCTCTTAAAATAAAACTCCGATTGAGACGAAACCAGTTGCATATGAAACTAGACTTCTAATGCATCATTTTGAAACTAGAACCAATATTAAAGGAGTTAATATGAAGGATATATAAGTGTTAGAATTTGGCCTTCATATCAACATCACATTCCAGAGTAGGTTTGGTAATTCTGCTATAACTCTCGAACCACATATCAAATTGAGCTGAAACTGGTGCCATATGAAACTAGACTTAAATATATTTCTATTGATATATAGTATGGAAATTTTGAAGTTATATTCAAAGAGTTATGACATCTGGAAGTTGACCCATATTTACTGTCAAATTGGAAGTAGAGCTACGAGATAAAGTGATATGAACAGAGAGCACCCAAGTGATTTTCATACTCACTTTGATCAGGAATATCACTCGAGTGTTCATTAATGATTACTCGAGTGAAATGTGTCAGATTGCATATCACTCGAGTGGCACCTGAAATCACTGGAAGAAAAATTCATTGTTTTGGAAATCACTTCCAGTGATAGTCAGATCACTCGAGTGATGCCTGAAATTTCCAGAATAATCAGAAGAAAAATACACTATTTTGGAAATCACTTCTAGTGATAGTCAGATCACTCGAGTGATATTTAAATTTTTCAGATTCACTTCTAGTGGATTGAAAATCACTGTAAGAAAAATTCACTGTTTGCATAATCACTTACAGTGATGCCAAATTCACTCGAGTGATATATGAAGTTTTCCATATCACTTCCAGTGGATGCTGAATCACTTCCGGTGAATATTAAAATTCCTCAGATCACCTCCAATGCCGTAACTGATCATTTCCAGAGAATACAATTATGCACCAGATCACTTCCAATAAACTGATATCCATTTAAGTGATCTTCTGTTTGTGAGATATCAGTGAATGAATTGATAGCTCAAGTGATATGATGATTTTGATAGAACACTTTCAAGTGAAGCCTGAACGCACTACCAGTGAATTACAACATAATTAGAATTGCTTTCACTAATATCCAACATCACTGCCAGTAAATCTAGCTCAAGTGATTTGTTAGTTCCTTGAAATCACTTTCTGTCAGATAATATCCTGATATGCTTATTTTAGTTCATCATCGACAATGGATTACAATGCACTCAAGTGATATGCTTACTCTCACAAAGCCACTGCCAGTGAAATGCTTTTACAAATCACTTCCAGAAATATGACAGAAACAAGGAAACAACTCAAATGATTTCATGGTACACTCGAGGGATACTGATCATTGCTAATGGAATATTACTTTGTCAAGATCACTGCCAATGGAATATTATTTTCTGAGAATCACTTCCAGTCCAATGATTCTTCAGTTTTCTAAAATCACTGGCAGTGAAGTTTGTAATCACCCGAGTGATGTTTTCTAACCGCTATTTCTCTGAGTGCTTTTACAGGTGTTATGCACTAACGATCACATGCCATACAATGGATCAACATTCAGTGACAACAAATTATGGGCAACATGACTATTCAATAAATGATTCAACGAACATGCAAAACAGAAAGAAAGCAACGCTGAAACATTTGTCAGAGCATGATCAACAAAAAACGCTGAAGTATCTGTCAGAGCACACGATGGGTTTCAACGGGAAAATATTTGAATAGACACAACAGCTCTCACAGATTTTGCTATATAAGCTTAATCTTTCAAATAATAGAAAGGAGAGACTACATCGAATTGAGATATACACGAGTGAACGGATACGATGAAGTAACGAGAACCCAACTGCTAACATGCTGCTGTCATGAATGTTCATTTCTCACATTCTCCGTTAATATCTATTTTCCTTGTCATGTATAAGTGAGAGTGAAAATATTTACATTGTACTTCAGTGAGCATTTATACACTCTGTGAGAGAGCTTGTGAACACTTCATCTGTATTTCAGAAGTGTTTTCAAGGTAGAGGGACCTTGAGAGGATTGATCACCTTACAGGGGAGTTGTAGAGCGAATTGTCAATAAGACTTTCTGCTGGTAAGACTTACAAGGTGCAAGTAGTAGAGAACGTTGCTGCTCATAAGACTTACAGTGGTGTAAGTAGGAGAGAACGTTGTTGCTTGTAAGACTTGCACGGTTAAGCAGGAGAGAAATGTGTTTGGGATTGCTTTGCTCGACTTGCTGTAAGAGGGAGTAAACCTTACAGTGTGTAAGGGGGAGTAACTCTTATGAGTTTATAGAGGCTTATCTTGTGCCCAGTTAAACAAGAACATAATGGATTGGAAATCTCAGGAGGAGCCTAGGGACTGGACATAGGTCATCATGGATTGGACCGAACAAGGATAAAACACAATTTGCATCTTCTCTCCCTAAGCTTTTATATTTCCAGCATATACGATGTACATAATTGCTACTTCCATATATACTAAGTGAACAATCTGTGAAAAGAGTTTAAAAGATCAGACTTTCTTTTCATACACCCAATTCACCCCCCTCTTGGGTGTCAGCCAGTTCTAACAGTTATCAAATCTAAATTCTCATGATGCCACATGTCCTTATAATTTTAAAGGATAGATTTGATTATAATTCAAAAAGGATCAAATTCAAACTATTATATCTTTTTATCCTTTGAGAATTAAATTAAATTATTTTTCTCAAATATATTTAGAGAAAAACACAGGTGCTATTATCACTTCAAATATCAAGGGCCAGATCATCATTTTTCTAATATCTTTTTAAAGAAATCACTCCATCTCATCATCCTTAATCTAAAACTCAAATTCAAATGCATGAAAAAGATAAAGATTCATCAAGATAGAAGTGCAATATTTTAAATTATCTTGATTATCTTTTTCTTCTCCAACAAGCCATTGATGCCTATAAAAGAGACCCAAGGCTTGATTCCAAGAGTATGACCATAGGCTACACTTTTCTTCTTCCATTAGCATGTGTAGTTAATTAATCCTTTTCTTGAGGATGGATACTGTGGTAATTTCAGTTATTGTTCTTTAATTGGGAGTTGTTATTATGTTTAATATTTTCTTGATTATATTCCTTTTATGATTTCTTAGGTCTAGGATTGAATTTCTATTTTCAAGACTTTGATTTCTGGTTGGATAATCTTTGTGTTTAAACCTTTGCAATTTATTATTTGAAGTTATATTTTGAATTATATTTCAAGAGTTTGGTTATTTCATGTTTTGATTCAAGGTCTTGATTGATTATTTATCTACTCTCACTCCAAGCATATCGATTGATTGTTCTTTAGAAAATTCATTTATAATTTCAATATAAATTTGCATGCTAAGTTATGGTTAAACAATTAAATGAAAGGTTATTATGTGTTGGGTTAAGGTATAATAATTGATTAATTAGTTAAGACCTAAGGCTGTTGTCTAGGGCATTTATATTAGACTTGGTACTATTTATACACTCTATATCCATTATTGAACTATAATGGCCACTGATTTGTTTTCAAGAAGATTTATCGTATCTCGTGTGTCTGCCTTATCTTTTTATTTTTATTTTCATATTTTATTATTAACAATTCAAAAATCACTACTTCATATTTTTTTAGTCTTTCACACTTATTTAATTAAATACTATTAACTCCACACAAGAGAATATGACCTAGGTTGTGCTGCTGTGCTGCATAATTTAGTTTTAATTTGAGCATTAATGACAAGCGTGATCAACAAGGTAGTATCATTATCTTACATTTACTTAAGCAAAATCCAAAAAAACCACATCAAAATCTTAAATATTCTTACCTCTCATCCTTGCTTTTGCTGACTCTTAACCTATCCTACTACCTTTACTTCATCCAGCTCTCAAGTCTTATTTTCCATATTCAAAAATCATGGATAATAGCTTTTAGTCAGTAGGGAATGGTTTGATGAAGAGTATTTGGTCTCTAGAGGTGGTGTAGGAGATAAAATTGGCAAGAGTTTATCTTCCTCTTGAACTCTATGTTGGATGCCAAGCTTTCATTTGGTCTTCTATGTGTTTCACAATCCTCTTCAACTCCCTCTTTCTTAGCACTCGTTTGGAATGTGGAAATTAAGGAGTGAAAGGGAAGATAAACATGTTCTCACATTGAAAAAGTATTTGGCACCCAAAAGTTCCCTCCATTTAAAATCCTGCCAGTGCCAATCTTCCTTTAAATAGGAGAATTTGAGTTCGCACAAAAATTGGCGTCAACTTAAGTTCCTTCCCAAGATAGTAAAAATTTAGACAACTTTTCCCCTTAAAAACGTGATAAAATAACGGGAGCTGGCATGAGCTGAAGGCATTGGTGAAGTATGAAGGGTTAGTAACGAAAGGCATCTGGAGGACGAAAGTGTGTAATGCCTGTCGAGATTAAAGTTGGACATGAGGTAATTGGAGATGGGGTTGGATGTTTTGGTGTATGATTTTGACAGTGTGATAAGTAAAATATTTGCATATTATATGATGATTTTGTGAATGATATTTGAGCTTAATGTAATCAATTTGGGTGTAATTAATAAATAAATAATAATTTTCTTGCTGCTACGAACAGTACCGCATTAAGAAGATTTAGAGAAGGCATTAAGAGAAGGAACTGTAGCTGTTCATTGTTCATATGGTTACTGTAGCAGATACAGAGCACTGTAGCAAATGCGGCTTTATTGTAGCAGACGCAATTTACTATTCATAGTATTGTTGCACCAATTTTAAAGCCTATAAATAGAGGTCTTGGACATCACAAAATGAGGACGAAGGAAGAGAGAGAGAGCTTTTATTTTAGAGAGAGAGTTGTTATTTTAGAATTTATTTCTTGCATTTTTTTACTTCTTGCATGCCTCCTACATAGATGGTTTTACCTCTTATATGGAAGGCTTAAGTAGTCCTCTTTTATGGATGATATAGGTTGCTACCTATATGGAAGGTTTTACCTCCTATATGGTAGGCTAGATTTTTCATTTTCATGCATATTGTAGTTGTATTTTTATGTTTTTGTAATTAATTTCTATGCAATGTTTATGATGTTATTAATGTATTTTGATTTTGTTTTTAATTTCATTTTGAGCTAAATTTTCCTTTTCCTATGGTGATGACGTATCTTACTAATGACGGATTGAATCTTAACTTATCAAATATAGTTCTAATTTTTCCTTCATGATTGAGTTTGAATTATTGTTCTTAATGCTTTCAATTGACTGGCCACCTTTTGGATGATTTTAATATGCATGTTAAGACCGCAAGGAGATACATGTATGTGGATCCTATGATTAAAACCATAATTTGCATATGAAATAGGAATATATTCATATGGGTTGTGTAGTCATAATGAGTTCCATAAATCTTAATGCATGATTAATCGCTTAAATTCATATAGGAATATATTGGGTTAGCAATTAATTATAGAATTACTTGACTTTGGAAGAGGCTAGTAATTAAATTAGGAAAACTCCACTATCAATCATGTGGAATAAATTGGGCTAGAATTGATAAGTAATTCAATCCAGAATTTGTTAAGTGAAATCTAATCCCTAAGGCTTTTTCTCATATTTGTCTTCATATTATTTGTATTCATATTTCATAATTTTTATTTTGCTATCTCAATCACAACTAATCGACTGTCTAAATAGAATTAAAATTACTAATTTTGGTACTTAGTGATCAATCCTCATGGGAACGATACTCTACTTACTTCTATATTACTTGTTTACGATAGTGTACACTTGCACTTTCTAAATACACCATCCTACACTCGGAGCAAGTTTTTGGTGCCGTTGCCGGGGATTGTTGTCATTAATATTAATATCAAGTAATTTTAATACAAATTTGGTCTTCATATTATATTTGTCTTCTTTTTAGTGTCTTGTGTTTCCTTTCAGGCTTTTGCTTAGTACATGACCAGATCGAAGAAGATTAAATTACAACCTCGTGATTCTGAGATCGAGAGAACTAGTCGAAGAAATCAGAGAGTTTGAAAGCAATCTACTTCAATCAATTCAATGGCAAATCTGGAAGGAGAAGCAGCAGATACCAAAACACTCCGTGACTATGCAACACCAACAGTCATAGAGACAACTTCTGGAATCAGAAAACCACTGCAATTATCCATATGGTGTAAGCAAATAAGTTCGGTGGTTTATCAACAGAAGATCCCAACACATATATAACTAGCTTCCTAGAAATTTGTGACACATTCAAGCATAATGGTGTTACTGATGATTCCATTAGACTTGGACTTTTCCCTTTCTCACTCAGGGATAAGGCTAAGAACTGGTTACACTTTCTACTAGTAGGAAGCATAACTAAATGGGATGCCTTGGCACATAAATTTTTGGCGAAATACTTTCCTTAAGGAAAAACTGCAAAATTGAGGAATGAAATTACCTCATTTTCCCAGCATGAACTAGAAAGTCTCTATGAAGCCTGGGAAAGATACAAGAAGTTGCTAAGGAGATGTCCTAATCATAGGTTACCATATTTGTGGCAACTGCAAACATTCTATAATGGGATAAGCATATTACCAGAATTCTTATAGATGCTGCAGCTGGAGGATCTTTAATGGGAAAAAGTTTAAATGATGCTTACAATCTACTTGAGGAGATGGTAGGCAATGCATACCAATGGCCTTCTGAACGTCACAATTCAAAGAAGGGACTTGGAGTGCATGAGCTTGATATCCTTACAACTTTATTTTCTCAAGTTGCATCTATATCCAAGCAAGTGAGTTTATTGACAAGCCAAGCAAATGCAATCAGTTCTCCTCATCAAACTTGTGATCGATATGGAGGACCTCATATGAGCATGCAAAGTCAAGAAGGATACTCCTCTATACCTTCTCAGTTGGAGCAAGCTCATTACATCGAAAATCAAAGAAATGACCCATTCTCAAACACTTATAATCTAGGTTGGCAAAATTATCCAAACTTTTGCTGGAGGAATAATCAAAATGTGTTCAACCTGCAAGGGAACTACCAGCAACAAGCTCTTCAACCACCAAATCCACCACAGGAGAAAGTAAATATAGAAGAAGCACTAGCTCAACTAACCATGAATACATCTCAATTCATGGCAAGGACTGACGTAACACTCAGAAGCCATGAAGCCTCAATAGAGAACTTGGAGATCCAAATGGGCCAAATTACAAATATGCTAAATTTCAAACAACTGGGTACTCTTCTAAGTGACACTAAAAGAAACCCAAGAGAGCATGTAAAGGAAATTTCATTAAGAAGTGGGAAAGAATTGAAAGATCTTGTAATTCAAAAGAAGAATGATGGAGAAAAGAAAGAAATCAAAGAAGAACAGGAGGAGGAAGCATAGAAATCTCAAGAGGATGATGTAGTACTAGGAAGAATCAGCTTTCCAGATAACCCTCCTTTATATGTACCACCAGTTCCATACCCTCAGAGACTTATGAAGGCAAAGCTAGACAAGCAGTTTAAAAAGTTTCTGGAGGTTTTTAAAAAGTTATATATCAACATCCCTTTTACAAACGCTCTTGTCCAAATGCTCATTTATGTAAAATTCATGAAGGATATTCTCTCAAATAAGCGTAAACTAGAGGAATTTGAGACAGTTGCACTTACTGAGGAGTGCAGTGCCATTCTGCAAAAGAAATTACCACCAAACCTAAAAGATCTAGGATTCTTTTGTATACCTTGCACCATAGGTCAATGTAACTTTGAAAGAGCACTTTATAACCTAGGAGCTAGTGTAAATATCATGCCTTTATTTTGTTAGATTCCATGTTTTGATGATAACAAATCATGTTTTGGAAGCTCATGGAATAATTAGCAGCAAAGCAATCCATTCTGGTGATCTGTGCAAGATCACTCGAGTGATTTATTTAATCACTCGAGTGATTGTGGATCACTCGAGTGATTTTGTTAATCACTCGAGTGATATTCAAGATCACTCGAGTGATCGCTGAAATCACTCGAGTGATTGCGAAAAATTACAGATCACTCGAGTGATATGGGAAATCACTCGAGTGATCCGCAATTTCACTTCCAGTGATCGCGAAATCACTGCAAGAAAAATTCACTGTTTTGAAAATCACTTCCAGTGATTCTGAATCACTCGAGTGATCCGCCAAACCACTTCCAGTGATTGTGAATCACTCGAGTGATCAGGCTAATCACTTCCAGTGATTTTGTTTTCACTTCAAGAAATTCCCACGGTTTTGCTATTCACTTCCAGTGATTCTCATTCACTCGAGTGATGCGCAAAATCACTTCCAGTGATTGTAAATCACTCGAGTGATGAAACAAATCACTTCCAGTGATTAGGATTTCACTTCAAGAAAAATCTACTGTTTTACAAATCACTTCCAGTGAAGCTGAGATCACTCGAGTGATCCGCCAAAATTCTCAAATCACTTCCAGTGATCCTCAATCACTCGAGTGATGTTGGATTTTCGCTGAATCACTTCCAGTGAATTGGAAATCACTGCAAGAAGATTTCACTGTTCACCAAATCACTTCCAGTGATCTTGAATCACTCGAGTGAAGTTTGAAAAATTTCCAATATCACTTCCAGTGAACCAGCAATCACTGACAGAAGCTTTCAAAGTTTTCAAAATCACTCCCAATGACATTATATTCACTCCCAGTGATATTGCTCTTGCTCATATAATGATCTATTGTTTCCATGTGATTTTACCTCAACTGATTTTTCTAGTGAAATTCTATTATTACTGATTTTTCCAAATAACTATCAAAATCATATGATATATCATTTCAATACTTAGTTGCGAAAATAGGATCACTCTCTATGGTTTTATTCTGTCACTTTTTATAAAACACCTTCAGTGATCCATATTAATTTGCTGAGATACAAATATTGCTTAACGGTTATATTCATAAGTGTGTTACAGCTGTACTCCACCATCACGCACTTGACTTGTAACTGAACACTCCACTCAAACGACAACTATTCATGGTAGCAGCAGAAATTCAAAAGTAACGGAAGACAAATGCTGTTACATTTGTCAGAAGCATCTTTGAATTAACGGGCAAATTTACAACGTCTTCAAGTGGTTCTATTATATATGTCCAGCCATTTGAAAAATACAACAACGAAGAAATACGCCTGAACTTTCCACAAGTGATATCTTCTCAAAAAGGCTTTAACACTTCATCTGTACTTCAGTTTTTATCTACATACTCTGAAAGAGAGATTGTCAGTCATACTAAATCATTCTCAATTGTATTAACTTAAGGTTGAGGAACCTTAAGTAGGGATTTGAAATTACCTTGTGTAAGGGGGAGCGAGTGTCTGAAGAAACTTGCTGTTTGTACTGAGGTGCCAAGAACCTACTGAATCTTGAAGGATATAGTGAAAGGCTCAGAAGGACTTCTGAGGACTGGACGTAGGCCAAGTGATTGAGACCGAACCAGTATAAATCCCTGTGTCAACTTTGGTGATATCTCTTCTTTCATTAACTGTGTTTTAAGTTTTGTATATTGATTTTAGATTTGCCAATTATTTTGTAATCACCCAATTCACCCCCCTCTTGGGTGAAAAGCTTGCTCTAACATATTTGTCTACAGAAAACTTGGTCTTGGAGAGGTGAAGCCTACCACTGTTTCATTACTTGTAGCTGACCTATCAATAAAATGTCTGAGGGGTGTCTTAGAAGATGTTCTGATGAAGGTGAATAAACTCATATTCCCAGCTGATTTCATCACACTTGACATGGAAGAAGACTAAGAAATTCCAATAATTCTTGGGAGGCCATTCCTAGAAACTGGGAGAACTTTAATAGATGTGCAACAGGGAAAGTTAACCTTGTGAGCTCAAGATGATCAAGTATCTTTCAACATTTTTAAGGCTTGGTCCTTTCCAAATGAAGGTGACACTTGTTACAGAGTAGATATATTGACCAGCTGCACAAAGACGTGGTGAACGAAAGTTGCATGGATCAACCATTTGCGATGGAAATGGTAGATGTATCAAAATTTACTAATCTTAAAGTGCACAAAGAATATTGGAGAATAAAAGCCTTAAATTTTGACTCAAAGACAATTTATAAAAAGAGACTTCTTCAACTCAATGAGCATGAAGAATTTAGAGAACAAGCTTATGAGAATGCCAAGTTATACAAGGAGAAGACAAAAATGTGGCATGACAGAAGAATTATAAGGAGAGAGTTCAAAACGGGACAAAAAGTATTGTTGTATAACTCAAGGTTGAAGCTCTTTCCAGGAAAGCTGAGATCAAGGTGATTAGGACCTTTTACTGTGGTTTAAGTATGACCATATAGAATTGTGAAAATTCAAGATAGTGATCGAAAATTCAAAGTGAACGAGCAAAGGCTAAAAGAGTATAATGACGGTGCACTCAACACTTTGAAAACTGTCATCAGCTTTGAGGAACCAATAGGTAGTCCTAAATCTTTTTTAAAAAAAATTAAAAAAAAAATTAAAAAAAGTAAATTTTTTTGGTTTGCCTTTTGTCTAGCTAAAGACGTTAAAGAAGGGCAGCTATTTGGGAGGCAACCAAAAACTTCTTTTCCTTACTCTTTCATTTTTCTTTCACACTCACTAAAGCACACAACACTGCGTCTTTAAATTTTAGTCTCATTATGGAGGCAATTTTTGTAAAGCTTAAGAACAGGTTCCATACTTTTCCCAAAGATGTGCTCAGGAAGATTTATAGTGTTCGAGTTGAAAGAATGAAGGCATTCAAGTGTTTGGGCCTTCCTGAGGACGTCAGTTAGATCATTGAAGCTAAGGTACGTTTAATAGGTGAGATTCATGAGTCATTTATTAAACCTATGCCAGGTATGGGAAGAAGCTCTTACTCCAAAAAGAGAAGAGCTAAAAGAATGCAAGTCTGCCCTAAATGTGCAAGGTGGAATTATGATCAGCACTGTAAGAGAAAATGTATGGTTTATATAAATCGAGAAGATAAAATTAAATTTATAAAGGATGGCTTGAGTAAGGAGTCATTAGATGATATCATTCAGACTCTTGAGACGCATCCTAATGGTGATGTTCATCGTGTTCTTCTTGATTTATTAGACATATTCAATAAAAAAAAAGAGCACTATCGTCTTGGGAATCTAACACTAAAAGACCCTATTTTCCAGTTTATAAGAAAACTGGATAGAAAGCAAATCCTCGATTCATAGAAAGCGTTTAAGCCGTTACTGGATGTAAAACCAGAGGAAGATGTGAGCCACAATCATAACTACTGTACATAATCTTGCTTTTATCTAATGTCTTATCTTTTTCAGTAACTTTTGACTTTCTTTACTCACTTTACTTAATTTCTTTACGTAGTGGCCCGCTAGTCATTCGTGTCAGAATTTTTTTTCAAATTTTTTTGAAAAATGTGTGATTTGCATGATTTTGTTGTCGCTATTTTTGTAATATAAATATGCAATCTTCCATTTGTAAAAACATAAATGTCTGAGAGAAAAAAAGGAGGAGTGACATCACTTTAAAATATAGATTTACATTTATTTGAATTTTTAGTGAAACTGACCTGAGAAAGGATGGAGAGTTTATACCTGCATCAAAGGAACTGTGATGTACATTAGCTGCTAGAAAGATCAACTTCGTCTACAGGGAGGTATTCAGGACCTGAGAGGAAGTATGGCTATTGCTGCAACCATTAACGGTAGTAAAGGTTTGTGTGTAAGGGTGAAGGAATTGGAAAATCACATCTTTTCCTTAGGGCAAGAATTAGAGGTTTCAAGCCTGCTTGAATGAATGGGATATATGTTCTACCGTGCCGATGCTTTTCTCATTCTACCCGGTGGTTTCGAAACGTTGGATGGGATCTCTAACATTGCATATTGGGCTAAACTGAACTTTCACAAAAAATGATTAGGATTGTTAAATGTTAATGGTTTTTATGATAAAATGTTGTCTTTTCTTGATCATGTTGTGGAAATAGGATTCATACCCCAAGCGACTCGCCATTCCATAATTTCTGCACCAACTGCTGAGCAACTACTGGATCAAGTGCAAGCCTATGAACCTAAACTAGATCTATTAGTCAAGTAAATAGGTGGGCAATCTTCAGACAACAGTCAGAAGCAGGATCCAGATACTACTCTCCCGGTGTAACTTTCCTTAATCTGATGGTTTTATTGTATGTTTAGGTTGTTAAAAAAAACCTTCTTTAATCTCTAGAAGACATTGAGGACAATGTTTGATTTAGGTTGGGGGAGGATTATAAAAAAAATTTATGTATAGAAAAATGAAGCATAGTTTCTCCATTAGATAGTTAGTAAAACCATTAGATACATGGGGTGTGAAAAGATGGCAGAGTAAAGAGTTATTCTTAACTCTTGAGACGCATCTTATTAGTTGCATTTTTTTTCTTTTCTGTTTCATTTTATATAAAAAAAGAGGTCCGATATATATAAAAAAATTTGTGTAAGTATTTTTCAACGATGTTAAGAAGTATATAAGTTTGAAGCATGAATCAATTCAGTTTACATATTTTATAGCATGATTGAACAACTAATTATTGGATTTGGTGATGAATTTTGAGATTGAATGAACTGAATTTGAAAGTCTCTAACCGTGAGTTTTTGAACCTATATGATCAATAATGATTATCTTTCTTGTGTGTAATATTCACCTACTAACTTGTTACTCTAGAACTTGCCTTAAATCTGGTTAAAATTACATGTTCCATGCATATTCAAAAATGATAAAGGCATTCATATTCTTTAGCCATAGCCAAATAGCCAACCTTGCAATTATACCATTGATAAGCCCCTTTGAGCCTGATTGATTATTTCTTTATTCTCAATCTATTAATATGTGTTTTAATAATATATCAAGTGATTTTACCTAAAAAAAATTTAGTATAGTATTTGAAATATTTGTGAAATGAGCTTTTGAAAAGTGTGGGGGTGTGTATATCATTAACAGTAGAATTGCAAAATAAATGTGTAAAAAAAAAAGAGAAAAAAAAGAAACAAAAAAAAGATATTTAGTATTCGAATAAAAATTGTGGGTTGTTGTGACGAGATAAGTCTATTCATAAGATGACCCATTTTTCAGTTGCCTATTTACTTCTTAAATGTAGCCCTTCATATCACTTTTTATTTTCCTTTTACCATAGCCCCGTTACAGCCCTCAATAAGTCCTTTTGATTTGAATTATGCATGTGAATTAGGTAGTAGAGATTAAGATTTTTGGCAAGCTTATGGTAGTGCAATTTTTTTAGGTGAATTTGAGCGAAAAACTTACCCTTAAGCACTTGAGAGATTAGGAGAATGAGTCACAATTATGAATTAGGTTCATTCATTTTCAAATAAAGTTACCAGTTTATACTTTTGTTGATTCAAGAATACTATGATCTCTTTATTCTTCAATTGTATCCTTGCTTATAACTTGACACTCTGATCTTGTTGGAAGCACTTATTAGTCACTCTTTCTTGTCCGACGACGTCCAAGAACTAAGTGTGAGGGAATTTGATAAGTAAAATATTTGCATATTTATTTTCCCTTATATTATGATTTTGTGGATGATATTTGAGCTTAATGTAACTAATTTGGGTGTAATTAATAAATAAATAATTATTTTCTTACAACTACGGATAGTAACGCATTAAGAAGATTTGGAGAAGGCATTAAGAGAAGGTGCTATAGCAGTTCACTGTTCATACGGTCAATGTAGCAGATACAGAGCACTGTAGCAGATACAATTCACTGTAGAAATTGCGGTTTTACTGTAGCGCTTCATTGTAGTAAATGTGGCTTTACTGTAGTAGACGCGGTTCACTATTCATAGTACTGTAGCACCCCCAATTTTAAAGCCTATAAATAGAGGTCTTGGACATCGCAAAATGAGGAGGAAGGAAGAGAGAGAGAGAAAGCTTCTATTTTAGAAAGAGAGTTGTAATTTTAGAATTTATTTCTTGCATTTTTTTTACTTCTTGCATGCCTCCTACATGGATGGTTTTACGTGCTACATAGAAGGTCTAGGTAGTCCTCCTTTATGGATGTTATAGGTTGCCACCTACATGGAAGGTTTTACCTCCTATATGATAGGCTAGATTTTTCATTTTCATGTATCTTGTAGTTGTATTTTTATGTTTTTGTAATTAATTTTTATGCAATGTTTATGATATTTTTAATTTATTTTGGTTTTGTTTTTAATGGCTAACCAGGAAAAAAAATGACAATTAAACTAATTAAACACAATGTCAAGTATTTAACAAAGGTTCAAGCTACATCTAATCTTCAAATACATCAAAATAAATCAGTTCAACATTATAAAATTCATTATAAGATATAGGAATCACAAATACAATGTAGAAAAACTCCTCTATTAAAGCTCCAAGTTCATGTCATTACTTTAGGCTATAAAGGATTGAGAATTTCAACCACAAACATCCATAAAAAGTAAGACCACCTTCAATTTTGATTCACCAGCCACAGAAATTGCAACAAAAGAAAGAGATATTGATGAAGAAAGATGGAAGATTGTACGTACTTGAAGGGAAGAGGTAGAGAAAGCCACATTCTGAAACTCACCAGTAACAATGGTTATCAGTGAAGATAGATGACGGAGGTGGAGATGAGGGTGATAGTGGAGGAAGGTAAAAATGGAAGCAAAGGAAGGTGAGACGGAGGATTGATACTTAGAGAACTTTCAAATATTCTCAAAAATCAATGATTAATAGTAATTGCAATTATTTTAACAATTTTGCTCTTTTTAATCCTAATTTAATGTATTCACTCTAAATCTTAATTTATAACAAGAAAGTCATTTTAAGATCAGATTGCTTGTGCCATTGCTTAAATGATTATCCATTCCATTATTAATTTTGAGTTTATTCCATAATTTCACTCATTCATATAATTCCATTCCATTCCATTTCAGAAATTAAAACCCCAAAAAGAAATAGTTTAGAAGAATTTAATTTTCAATTGCAAAAAGTAGTTAATAGATAAGAAGCTCAAAAATCCTTTTAACTTGTTTTATGCCAATCAACACATTTAGTTGCTAGATAATTAATAAAAGAATCCTCAAGAGACGATTTGGGATTGCACCCTATATAGCGATCATTGATTATTTCTTGAAGTAGTTACTAAGGCATAAGCTGACACACTCCGTTAATTTGTCATGTATGCCATAATTAGGCCTTTGAACATGTAATATTGTTGATTGAGTTTGTGTCATAACCATTTGTATGTGCTTGTAAGGTGTTGTTCTTATGGTGGCTATTTACATCTTTAGTTTATTATGTAAGACCTTCCTTAATTATTTATATTACTTAGAGTAGCAATGCGCAGATCAGTAGGCACATAGAAATATATAAATATACTGATATTATTGATATAATAGTGCTTGATTACATACATGATTCCCCATAGGGATGTACAAAATAATACAGACCACAAAATACATAAAAAGGTCTTCATATAACCAACTGCTTCTCTCGTACTAGTCCGGAACCTTGCGCTGCCGGATATTACAGTTTTGCCCTTTGAGTCGTTGCCTACTGCTAGAAACTTTGTATATTTATGGAAAGGTTGAGATTCAAAGAATCTCAGTAGTAACATGCTTTTGAATATATAGAATGCAAAAATAAATATGCAATGCCATGTCATGTAAGATGATCGAAACTATGTGTACACTTGCCCAAGGTCAAACAACATGTTTATACCCTGGTCTACTTGGCACCCCTGGGCACAACTTTGCAAATTGGTGTGTCTAAGACACTTGGCTCATGTTATAGAAATGATATATTCAAACATTTAATAATCACATAGTACATGTAAGAAGAAGTTACTACCTAGAACACGCCCTTTCCTTGCCTGTCAATCGGTCCAGCTCCTTCTCCTGCTCGAGCTTTTGATATATCCTAAGATTTCAAATTTAGGATAAATGAGTTATTATTTATTCATAACTCATTGTGTTGGTTATCTACACTACTACATGAAATACATTTTACTTCCCTAGAAGACGTCCCTTTTTAAAAAACGAAAGTAAAAAGAAAACGTGGTGGCAATTTCACAATATTGGCGGGGACCTCTGAGTTTTAGGCGTCCCTTAGCTTTTAATTTTGGGGACGCCTAAAAGGGACTTTAGGCATCCCAAAACTCAAAAGGGACGCCTAAAGCCCCCTTGAGGCGTCCCTTTTTTTTGTAAGGGACGCCTAAAGGGACCCTTTAGACCTCCCTTTCCACAAAGGGATGCCTAAAGGGGACTTTAGGCATTTTGAATAAGCATTTGGGACACCTAAAGGGGTATGTTCATGTCAGACACTTATCTGACATGCATAACCACCTCCCCCTTAAAGCTCCCCTCCCTCCTTTTTCAAACCCACGTGTACCGACAGTCCTTCCTGCTCTTGCTCCTTCCTTCTTCGCATCTCCTCCTCTTTGTCGTTCCTTCTTCACGTCTCCTCCTCCATCTCTCTCTGACTATCCTCAAGCTCCCCTTCGTCCCATTGTTTCCAAACTCTCCCCTTCTCTCACCGACGCTCCTTCCTTTCCCCCTCTTTCTCACACTCCTCTGTTTAAAGCTCTCCCTCCCTCCTTAAAGCTACATTCTACAGTCCTCCCTCTCCCTGCTCTCTCTCTCTCACACTGTGGTACGGTAGACGCCAGCTCTCACAGTGTTTTGAAGGTTAGTATTTTCTTTTTATTTAGTGCTTTAATCATATCTGTGATTTTAATTTCATTTTAATGTTAATTCAATCTTGAGGATAAAAAATTGTTAATTGAATCTCTTTTGTCCTTCTATGTATTTCATTATATTTAATTTCATTTCTTGACAAGCTTAATTTTGATGGTCTCCAGTTGACACATATCTTAAATATACTTCTGTAATAATAATTTTTTAGGAAAATATTTACTTATAAATTTGGTATACATAAGCTATCATTATTTATAATCAATTAAATTTAAGTTAGCCCCTGGTCTCTAGGCTATAGCACACAATCAACAAGTTAAGTACTCGTATTAATTAAAGAGTGCCAAACAACATTTTAGTTTTCACTGAACATTTTGTCCAAAAAATAAACTGAATTTATTAAAAAAAATTGGAAGATAAAAAATAATAAAGATTAATATATGCTTTGATCTCAATAATAAATAACCATATACATGTCTAAAGATATTACTATTTAAAAAATGGTGAAAATTATCTACTCCAACTTAATTATAATATAGTAGTAGCTAACATGTGTAGGTATATTTTGAAAATAGGTGGTTGGGTCATGTAATGAGGGATGATAAGTAAAATATTTGCACATTTATTTTCCCTTATATGAAGTATTTTTGGATGAAATTTGAGCTTAATGTAATGAATTTGGGTGTAATTGATAAATAAATAATGATTTGACATAAAATAAAATTCATTGGAAAATACTAAATTTTGATCCTATTTCAGTTCTTAGGAAATTTCTAGAGCTATAGATTTTAAATTAGGACGTTCTTTATATGGATAGAAAGATGAGAAAAATTCCTACAACTTTTATGTTGAGGCGAAAACCCAGTTATGTCCTTAAGAGCTTCGAATTGTTCTTAGAAGTTGAGCATGTGATTTTGTCCAGGTCTGACCTTTATCCACTAATTTAACCATAACTGGAGCTACAAATATTTAAATGAGGAGCTCTTACATGCATTTTTAAGATAAGATCCAGATCTACAACTTTTATGAAGATAACAAAGTAAGATTCCAACATTTTAATTGCCAAATGTTGGCTCCAATCAAGGAGTAAGGTGCTCACAAAGTCAATATTGGTGGCTTAGAGTCAAGATTTTTACCTAACATGTGGAAATTCTTACACCCAATTCATCTATAAATAGAGGAGTTGAAGGAACAAGGGAGGAGGTCATCTTAGAGTTTAATTTCATGCATTGTTATTGTTCTTGCATACCTCCTACATAGAAGGTTTAGGTAGTCCTCCTTTATGGATGGTATATGTTGCCTCCTACATGGAAGGTTTTATCTCCTACATAGAAGGCTAAATTTTTCTATTTTCATGCATCTTGTAGTTGCATCTTTATATTTTAGAATTTAATAATCATGTTTTATGCAATATTTATGAAGTTTTCAATTTATTTTGATTTTGTTTTTAGTTTCATCATGAGCTAAATTTTCATTTTCCTAGGGTGATGACGTAGCTTACTAATGACGGATTGAATCTTAACTTATTAAATCTAGTTTTAATTTTTCCTTCATGATTGAGTTTTAATTATTGTTCTTAATGCTTTCAATTCATTGGCCACCTTTTGGATGATCTCAATATGCATGTTGAGACCGGATAGGAGATACATGTGTGTGGATTCTATAATTAAAACCATAATTTGCATATGAAATAAGAATATATTCATATGGGTTGTGTAGTATTAATTAAGTTCCATAAATCTTAATGCATGATTGATTGCTTAAATTCATATAGGAATATATTGGGGTAGCAATTAATTATAAAATTACTTGACCTTGGAAGATGTTAGTAATTAAAATAGGGAAACTCGACTATTAATCATGTAAAATAAATTCGACTAGAATAGATAAGTGATTCAATCCGGAGTTTGCTAAATGAAATCTAACCCCTAGGGCCTTTTTCTCATATTTTTCTTCACATTGATTGCGTTCACATTTAATTATTTTTATCTTGTATTCACAATCACAAACTAATCGATCGGCTAAATAGTATTAAGATTATCAATTTTGGTACTTAGTGATCAATCCTCGTGGGAATGATACTTTACTCACCTCTATATTACTTGTTTACGACAGTGTACACTTGCACTTCTAAATACATCATCCTACACTCGTAACAAGTTTTTGGCGCCGTTGTCGGGATTGTTGTCATTAATATCAATACCAAGTAATTTTAATAAAAATTTGGTCTTTACATTACATTTATCTTCTTTTTGGTGTCTTGTGTTTCTTTTTAGGCTTTTGCTTAGTGCATGACAAGATCGAAGAACACTGAATTACAACCTTATGATTCAGAGATCGAAAGAACTTATCGAAGAAATCGGAGAATTCGAAAGCAGTCTACTTTAATCAATCCGATGGCAAATCTGGAGGGAGAAACAACAGATACAAAAACTCTCCGTGACTATGCAACACCAACAGTCATGAGACAACTTTTAGAACCAGAAAACTTCTAGTAGCAGCTAATAATTTTAAACTCAAGCCTGTAATTATCCAGATGATGAAAGCAATTCAGTTTGATGGTTTACCAATAGAAGATCCCAACACACGTATAGCCAGCTTCCTAGAAATGTGCGACACATTCAAGCATAATGGTGTTATTGATGAAGTCATTAGACTTAGACTTTTCCCTTTCTCACTTAGAGATAAGGCTAAGAGCTGGCTATACTCTCTACCAGTGGGAAGCATAACTACATGGGATGCTTTAGAGCAGAAATTTTTGGCACAATACTTTCCTTCAGGAAAAACAGCTAAATTGAGGAATGAAATTACCTCATTTACTTAACATGAATTTGAGAGCCTCTATGAAGTATGGGAAAGATACAAGTGACATAGGAGCAAGTGTAAATCTCATACCTCTATCTATCTACAGAAAACTCAGTCTTGGAGAGGTGAAGCCTACCACTGTTTCATTACTTCTAGTTGACTGATCAATAAAACATCTGAGGGGTGTCTTAGAAGATGTTTTGGTGAAGGTGGACAAACTCATATTCCCAACTGATTCATCATACTCGATATGGAAGAAGACCAAGAAATTCCTATCACTTTTGGGAGGCTATTCCTTGCAACTGGGAGAACTTTAATAGATGTGTAACAGAGAAAGTTAACCTTGCGAGCTCAAGATGACTAAGTATCTTTTAACATTTTTAAGGCTTGGTCATATCCAAATGAAGGTGACACCTGTTACAGAGTAGATACAATGACTAGCTGCACAAAAGACATGGTGAACAAAAGCTGTATGGATCAACCACTCGCAATGGGAACATTAGATGTTTCAAAATCAACTAATCCTGAAGTGCACAAAGAATATTAGGGACTAAAAGCCTTAAATTTTGACTTAAAGGCAGCTGGTAAGAAGAGACTTCTCCAACTCAATGAGCTTGAAGAATCCAAACAACAAGCTCATAAGAATGCAAAGTTATACAAGGAGAAGACAAAACCGTGTCAGGATAAAAGAATTTTGAGGAGAGAGTTCACACCGGGACAAAAAGTACTGATATGCAACTTAAGGTAAAAGCTCTTTCCAGGAAATATGAGATCAAGGTGGTCAGGACCTTTTACTGTCGTTCAAGTATAGCTATATAGAGCAGTGGAGATTCAAGATGGTGATCAAAAATTCAAAGTGAATGAGCAAAGGTTGAAAGAGTATAATGACGGTGCGCTTAACACTTTGAAAACTATTATCACTTTTGAGGAAACAATAGGTAAGCCCTAAAAAAAAGGAAAAATAAATAAATAAATAAATTTTAAAAAAAATATTGGTTTGGTCTTTGTCTAGCTAAAGACGTTAAAGAAGCGCGGCTATTTGGGAGGCAACCCAAAATTTCTCTTCCTACTTTTTTATTTTTCTTTCTTACTTACTCAAGCACTCTGCACTGCATCCTTAAATTTTAATTCTCATTATTGTCATGGAGGAATTTCTTGTAAATCTCAAGAACATGTTTCCTACTCTTCCCAAAGATGTGCTTAGAAAGATCTATAGATGTCGACTTGAAAGAATGAAGACATTCAAGCGTTTAGGCCTTCCTAAGGATGTTTGCTGGATCATCGAAGCTAAGATACGTTTAATAGGTGAGATTCATGAATCATTTATTAAACCTATGCCAAGAATGGGAAGAAGCTCTTATTCCAAAAAGTGAAGAGCTAAAAGAATGCAGGTCTATTCTAGATGTGCAAGGTGGAATTGTGATCAGCGCTGTTAAAGCAAAGGTATGGTTTTGATAAATCGAGAAGATAAAATTCAATTTATAAAGGATGGACTGAGTAAGGAGTCATTGGATGATATCATTCAGACTCTTGAGACGCATCCTAGTGGTGATGGTCATCGTGTTCTTCTCGATTTATTTGACATATTCAACAAAGAAAAAGAGTGCTACCGTCTTGGGAATCTGATGTTAAAAGACCCTGTTTTCCAGTTTATAAGAAAACTGGATGGGAAGCAAATCCTCGATTCATAGAAAGCGTTTAAGCCATTACTGGACGTAAAACCAGAGGAAGATGTGAGCCACAATCACAACTAATGTACATAATCATACTTTTGTCTAATCTGTCTTATTTTTTCAGTAACTTTTTGACTTTCTTTACTCACTTTACTTAATTTCTTCTTGCAATGGCCCACTGGTCATTTGTGTCAGAAATTTTTTCAAACTTTTTGAAAAATGTGTGATTTGTATGATTTTGTTATCGTTGTTTTTGTAATATAAATATGTAATCTTCCACTTGTAAAACACAAAATGTTTGAGAGAAAAAAAGAGGAGTCGTATCACACTAAAATGCAGATTTACATCTATTTTCATTTTTGGTGAAATTGACTTGAGAAAGGATAGATAGTTTATACCTACAGCCAATGAACTTAGAAGAGCATTAGCTGCTAGAAAGATCAACTTTGTCTACGGGGGAGGTATCCAGGGCCTAAGGGGAAGTATGGCCATTTCTGCAACCATTAATGGTGGAAAAGGTTTGTGTGTAAGGGTGAAGGAGTTGGAAAATCACATCTTTTCCTTAGGGCAAGAGTTACAGGTTTCAAGCTTACTTGACCGAATAGGACATATGTTCTACTGTGTTGAAGCTTTTATCGCTTTATCTGGTGGTTTGGAAACATAGGATGGGATCTCTAGCATTGCATATTGAGCTAAACTGAACTTTCACAAAAATCCATTAGGATTCTTAAATGTTAATGGTTTTTATGATAACTTGTTGTCTTTTCTTGATCATGCTGTGGAAACAAGATTCATACCCTAACCAACTCACCATTCCATAATTTCTGAACCAACTGCTGAGCAACTACTGGATCAACTGCAAACCTATGAACCTTAACCAGATATATTAGTCAAGCAAATAGGTGGGCAATCTTCAGACAACAGTCAGAAGCAGGATCCAGATACCACTTTCCGATTGTAACTTTCTTTAATCTCAATGGTTTTACTCTTAGCATTTTGGTTTACTTTGTTGTGTGTTTAGGTTGTTAAAAAAAATCTTCTTTAATCTCTAGAAGACATTGAGGACAATGTCTGACTTAGGTTGGGGGAGGATTATAAAAAAAATTTATGTAAAAAAAAAAGAAAAAAGCGTAGTTTCTCAATTAAATAGTTAGTTAGTAAAACCATTAAAAGCATAGGGTGTGAAAAGATGGTAGAGTAAAGAATTATTCTTAACTCTTGAGACGCATCTTATTAGTTGCATTTTTTTCTTTCTTTCTGTTTCATCTAAAACAAAGAGAGTTCTGATTAAATAAAATAAAAAAAATTTGTATGAGTGTTTTTCAATGATTTTAAGGAGTATATAAGTTCTAAGCAGGATCAATTAAATTTAGAGATTTCATAACATGATTGAACAACGGATTGTTGGGATTGGTGATGAATTTTGAGATTGAATGAGCTGAATTTGAAAGTCCCTAACTGTGAGTTTTTGAGCCTATATGATCAATAATGATTATCTGTCTTGTGTGTGATATTCATCTATTAAGTTGCTACTCTAGAACTTGCTTCAAATCTGGTTGAAATTACATGTCACATGCACATTCGAAAATGATAAAGACATTCACTTTTTTTAGCTAGAGCCAAAAAGCCAACCTTACAATTACACCATTGATAATGCCCTTTGAGCCTGATTGATTATTTCTTTATTATCAACCCATTAATGTGTTTTACTGCTATATCAAGTGCTTTTACTTAGTTCAAAAGACTAATAGAGCATTTGAAATCTTTGTGAAATGGGCTTTTGGCAAGTGTGGGGGTGTATATATTATCAACTGTAGAATTTCATAAGTAAAAAAAAAGAAAAAGAAAAAAAAGAGAAAAATAAAAAAAAGAGAGAGAAGTTAAAAGAAAAAAAAAGAAAAAAAAAGAAAAAGAGGATATTTAGTTTTGGAATAAAAATTGTGGGTTGCCGTGATAAATCTATTCATAAGATGACACATTTTTCAATTGCTCTGTTTATTTCTTAGATGTAACCCTTCATATCACTATTTACATTCCTTTTACCTTGGTCCCATTACAACCTTTAATAAGTCCTTTTAATTTAAATTATGCATATGAATTCGGTAGTGGAGATTGAGATTTTTAGGAAGCTTATGGTAGTATAACTTTTTCAGGTGAATTTGAACGAAACACTTACCCTTAAACATTTGAGAGATTGAGAGGACGAGTAACAATTATGAATTTGGTTCATTCATTTTCAAATGAAGTTACCAGTTTATACTTTTGTTGATTCAAGAATACTATGATCTCTTTATTCTTTAATTGTGTCATTGTTTATAACTTGACACTTCTGATTTTGTTGGAAGCACTTATTAGTCAATCCTTCTTGTCCGAGGATGTTTAAGAACTAAGTGTGGGGGAATTTGATAAGTAAAATATCTGTACATTTATTTTCCCTTATATGAAGCATTTTTGGATGACATTTGAGCTTAATGTAATGAATTTGGGTGTAATTGATAAATAAATAATGATTTGACATAAAATAGAATTCATTAGAAAATACTAAATTTTGACCCTATTTCAGTTTTTAGAAAATATCTGGAGCTCTAGATGTCGAATTGAGATGTTCTTTAAATGGATAGAAAGCTGAGAAAAATTCCTACAACTTTTATGTTGAGGAGAAAACCCAGTTCTGTCCTTAAGAGCTTTGAATTTTGCTTAGAAATTGAGTACGTAATTTTATCCAAGTCTTACCTTTGTCTACTAATTTGACCATAACTGGAGCTACAAATGTTGAAATGAGGAGCTCTTATATTCATTTTCAAGATAAAATCCAGGTCTACAACTTTCATGAAGACAACAAAGTGTGATTCCAACATTTTAATTTCCAAACGTTAGCTGCAATCAAGGAGCAAGGTGGTCACAAAGTCAATATTGGTGGCTTAGAATCAAGATTCTTACCTAACATGTGAAAATTCTTACACCCAATTCATCTATAAATAGAGAAGTTAAAGGAACAAGGGAGGAGATCATCTTAGAGTTTAATTTTATGCATTTTTATTGTTCTTGCATACCTCCTACATTGAAGGTTTAGGTAGTCCTTCTTTATGGATGGTATAGGCTGCCTCCTATATGGATGACTTTACCTCCTACATGGAAGGCTAGATTTTTCTATTTTCATGCATCTTGTAGTTGCATTTTTATGTTTTAGAATTTAATAATAATGTTTTCTGCAATATTTATGAATTTTTCAATTTATTTTGGTTTTGTTTTTAATTTCATCATGAGCTAAATTTTTATTTTCCTAGGGTGATGACGTAGCTTACTAATGACGTATTGAATCTTAAGTTATTAAATCTAGTTTTTATTTTTCCTTCATGATTGAGTTTTAATTATTGTTCTTAATGCTTTCAATTGATTGGCAACCTTTTGGATGATCTCAATATGCATATTGAGACCGGAAAGGAGATACATGTGTGTGGATCCTATAATTAAAACCATAATTTGCATATGAAATAGGAATATATTCATATGGGTTGTGTAGTCTTAATTGAGTTCCATAAATCTTAATGTATGATTGATTGCTTAAATTCATATAGGAATATATTGGGGTAGCAATTAATTATAGAATTACTTGACCTTGGAAGATGTTAGTAATTAAAATAGGGAAACTTGACTATTAATCATGTAAAATAAATTGGACTAGAATAGATAAGTGATTCAATCCGGAGCTTGCTAAATGAAATCTAATTCCTAAGGCCTTTTTCTCATATTTGTCTTCGCATTGATTGCGTTCACATTTAATTATTTTTATCTTGTATTCACAATCACAAACTAATTGATCGGCTAAATAGTATTAAGATTATCAATTTTGGTACTTAGTGATCAATCATCGTGGGAACGATACTTTACGCACCTCTATATTACTTATTTACGACAGTGTATACTTGTACTTCTAAATACACCATCCTACACTCGTAACAAGGGCTAGATCAATGGATTCCAAAGGTTAATTATTTAATTAAATTAAATTGTTGGATTAAATTGTTTCTGTTTTAAAACTTTCCTTTTAATATTTTAGTTCCCTAATGAAAATTTGCTAGATTAAATTGTTGATATTGTTCTAAATTGCCTCAGTTAGTTTCTTTTGTTTGAATTAAGGTGAAATGGTTTGTTATTAAAATTTTGGGATCTTACATTTAAGGGGAAATGCTACTGAATTTTTTGTTTGAAAAAAGTGGCAATCATGTCGTTGACAATTGTTCTAAACTTGAGTGTTATTGGAAATGACTTAGGTGGTAATAAAATGGATCATAGTTGGATGAATGCTTTGAGAACTAGTAAAGAATATGAGAATGGGGTGGAAGAGTTTATTGAATTTTCTAGAAGGAATGCTCCAACAAAGAATGAAAAATATTTTTGTCCTTTTGTCAATGTTTAAATGAGAGTCGATGAGATGTTGACATTATAAGGGATCACCTACTTTGTGATGGAGTAAATCTTCGATACACAAGGTGGATATTGCATGGTGAGGAAGTAACAAATTGTCAGTCGCACAAGAAGGAAGTTGTGCACTAGTGTAAAATAGTCTTTTTAGACCGTATTATTTAGACCGGTTATTGTAGATAAGGTCTAAAAAATATGACCGGTGGCAGTTTCATAATTATAAAGAATGTTTTAGACCGGTTCTTAAAATAACCGGTCTAAAAGATATTATTTAGACCAGTTATCCAAACAACTAGTCTAAAAATATAAAATTAATTAAAAATTAAAATATTTTAAGACTTTTTAGACCGGTTGTCATTAATAACCGATCTAAAAGATAAAAATTTTTAGACCGGTTGTTGATGATAAGCGGTCTAAAAGATGCGAAATTAAAAAATTAAAATCGACAACCGATTATCATCAACAAAAAAATTAAAATCTTTTAGATGCGAAATTTAAAAATTAAAATTAAAAAAAGAGTACAACCATTTGTCAAATAACCGGCCTTAAAAGTCCGCCCTAAAATTTAAAATCTTCTCTCGCGGTTTTATCTCATGCCTAATTTCAACTTTGAAATCTGATACTCATCAAGTTTCTTATAAACTCCTCCCTCGTGCCGTAGCAACTCCTCCTTCCCACATCGCTCCTCCATCCTTGACCATCTCCGCCGTCAACGCAGAGGTACGGTGGAATCCATCATCGTAAAGCTTGGCTTTTCTTCCCTCCGATTGGTTTAAGATAAGCGCTCTACTTAATTAGTTTTATACATACTTCAGACTAGATACCATCATATATTTCAGATCGATTTCTATTACAAAAATTTATACTCACATTTGTTTTAGGTTTACGATTGTGACATCTGAGAAAGTTTACAAATTAGATTCTTCATTAGGGGCTGAGGTTAATATTTTCTTTAGTCATTTGCCTTGTTTCTAAATATTTATTCTCCGACAAAATTTCTTAAACAAAAATTATCTTCCAACTTGCATTCTAATTACTTTATTTTCTAACTTATTTCCTAATATTATTTCATATTGTTGAGTCATTCACATCTCATTATGTATTTGCACTGGGTGTTGTAAGATTTCTGAGTTGTGCTTATTGTGTTCTTCAGGTATGGCTCCACCAAGATATATTTGTGATTAGTAACTATAAGTATGACCTTGGAAGCATGCTTTTAAGATATGTACAGACTAAGCATATTAACATAATCAATAGATTCACAAAAAAATTAAGACACTTTTTAGACCGGTTATTTAAATAACCGGTCTAAAAAGTGTCTTAATTTTTTTTGAGTCCATTGATTATGTTTGTATGCTTAACTTTTTAGACCGGTTATCCACATAATCGGTCTTAAAACTCTTTTTTAGACCGGTTATTTAAATAACCTAAATAACCGGTCTAAAAAGTGTCTTTATTTTTTTAGAGTCCATTGATTAGGTTAATATACTTAACTTTTTAGACCGGTTATCCACATAACCGGTCTAAAAAGTATCACACTTTTTAGACCGACTGTATCAAGACCTCATCTATGTTAGAACCGGCTGACACCCAAGAGGGGGGGTGAATTGGGTGTACGATAAGAAAGTTTGATTGTTTAAAATCTTTTCGCAACTTATCAAATCAATACATATGGAACTATAAATTCATAAGCAGATATATAGATCATATATGCTGGAAATGTAAAAGCTTAAGGAAGAGAATGTGCAAACTGTGATTTATCCTGGTTCGGTCCAATCCAAGATGACCTACGTCCAGTCCCCAGGCTCCTCCTGAGATTTCCAATCCACTATCTTCTTGTTTATCCGGGCACAAGAAAAGCCTTTACAAATTCACAAGAGTTACTCCTCCTTACACACTGTAAGGTTTACTCCCTCTTACAGCAAGTCGAGCAAAGCAATCCCAAAGACCTTTCTCTCCTGCTTACCCGTGCAAGTCTTATGAGCAGCAACGTTCTCTTCTGCTTACACCACTGTAAGTCTTACGAGCAGCAACGTTCTCTACTGCTTGCACCTTGTAAGTCTTATGGATAGAAACTCTTACTGGCGATTCACTCTACAACATCCACTGTAAGGTAATCGACCCTCTCAAGGTCCCTCTACCTTGAGTTCAATACATAAATATATTTGTAAGGATTTACAAACTCTCTCACAGAGTAGATAAGATACTCACTGAAGTACAATACAAAATATTCTCACTCTCTCAAATATACATAATATAGAAGATGAAGTAGAGCAAAGAGTGGTCGGAGGTAGAGGACTTAGAATATCAGCATGTTCATGTTCTCATCGTATTATCCGTATTCTGTGTTTGAATCCTCTCCTATTTATAGCTGAGTTGTAGAAGATGACCGTTGTAAACATCCATCCGTTAGAGTCCGTTGATTCATTTGACCGTTGAGCCCATTCGGATATTCTTCTGTTATAATCCCATCTGATGCTTAGACAATCACTATATTATTTTCGGTTGGAGTCCCATTGCTTTGCACTGTCGTTGAGTGTATTTAAATATTTTCCCGTTGATCGTGCTCTGACACATGCTTCAGCGTTTCTTACAGTTTTCCCATTGGTCTGATAGATGCAATAGTATTTGTCTTCCGTTACTTATGAAATTTGCTGCCGCCCACGAATAGTTGTCATTTAATATTGATCTGTGTAAGCCATGTGATCGGTAGTGCATAACACCTGTAAAACCACTCAGAGAAATAGCTGTTAGAAAATATCACTCGGGTGATTACAGACTTCATTGGAAGTGATTTCAGAAAATGGAAGAATCATTAGAAGTCAACTTGATTTCACTGGAGGTGATTTTGATAAAACAATTAACTCTTGACTACATAAGCATTTCACCGGCAGTAATCTTGATTTCTGGATGTGACTGTCATTGGAAGTGATTCTGATTTAGTGAAGAGTGTACTGAGTGATCATAGATGCTGACAAGAAGTTAATATGATAAAACTTCATATAAGTTGATCTTGGCATGTCTTTGGAAGTGATCTGCAAAATCAACATAATCACTCGCTTGGATATTATCTGATAGAAAGTGAACTGAGGCATACTGGCTTTCACTGGAGGTGCATTCTGGTTCACTGGAAGTGATTTGATCTTCACGGGAAGTTATTCTGATTCAAACTGATATACTGTCACTGGAACTATGAAGAGTGAATTGAATAATCACTGACTGTAAGTGATATGAGGTAACTGATATTTGACTGGGAGTGATCAAGTATGGTGCTGGAGGTGATCAGTTGAAATGGACGATCACTTGAGTGGAGTTCATGTCACCGGAAGTGATTTTCAAAACAGTCAAATATTCCTGAAGTGATTTCGCCTTGCACTGGAAGTGATCTTGAAATTTCCATGTTTCACTCGAGTGAATTTGGAATCACTGGAAGTGATTTTGTAAATAGTGTTTTCTTCTTAGAGTGATTTCCAATTCACTGGAAGTGATTTGCAACTTTTCAAATATCACTCGAGTGATTCAAGATCACTGGAAGTGATTTGGTAAATAGTGAAATATTCTTGCAGTGATTTTTGATTCACTGGAAGTGATTTGGAAACTTTCAGGTATCACTCGAGTGATTCAAGATCACTGGAAGTGATTTGGAAAACTTGGCGCATCACTCGAGTGATTTGGCATTCACTGGAAGTGATTTGGCAAAGTTGAGATATCACTCGAGTGATTTGGAGATCACTGGAAGTGAAATGGAAAATCTGAGATATCACTGGAAGTGATTTGGAGATCACTGGAAGTGATTTGGCAAAGTTGAAATATCACTCGAGTGATTTGGAGATCACTGGAAGTGAAATGGAAAAATTGAGATATCACTCGAGTGATTTGGAGATCACTGGAAGTGAAATCTGAAACAGTGAATTTTTCTTGCAGTGATTTTTAGATCACTTCCAGTGAAATGCCATATCACTCGAGTGAATGCTGAAATCACTCGAGTGATCCGTTTCCAGTTCTTCAGTAAACAGAGGTCAACTTCCAGATGTCATAACTCTTTGAATATGACTCTAAAAATGCTGTATTATATATCAATCGAAATCCCTAGAAGTCTACTTTCATATGGAACTAGTTTCAGCTCAATAAGATCAGTGGTTTGAGAGTTATAGCCAAAATACTAAGACTATTCCAGAACGTGATGCTGACATGAAGGTCAAATTAGAACACTGATATCTCCCTCATATGAGCTCCTTTGATGTTGGTTCTAGTGTCAAAATGACGCATTGGGAGTCTAGTTTCATATGCAATTCGTTTCGTCTGATTTGAAGTTGTATTGTGAGAGATATGATCAAATAACCAGACCTCGCTCAGCTGGACGAAGCACAGACTCTGAAATGCTGCACATCACTCGAGTGATTTGCTGAATCACTCGAGTGATTTCGTTTTTTGCTGAATCACTCGAGTGATTCCTCAAATCACTCGAGTGATTTGTTAAAAATCACTCTGCTACAGTTCCAAACAGTGCCCACTGCTACAGTACCCATAAAAACTTGAATCTTCTTATTTTTCATTAATTCTTGCAAGTTCCTTATTCCTCAATTTCTTTCTTCTATTGCTTGACTAATCTACAATATATGCAACATCAAATAGTTAGTCAATGTATTAGAAAATTATACTATGCAAGTTTCTTATGCTTAATATTTGATATTTATATTTGTCATCATCAAAACTAATCATATCTAACAATCTAAAACCGGTCTAAAAAGTTATTTTTACCCGGTCTAAAAAATCATTTTTCCATCAGTGGTGGATATAATAGATGAAGACAGAATGAAGAAAATAATTCACGATCTTGATGTAGAATCTGTTGCGTAGTCATATGAATATGACAACCTAGGGAGTGATACGAAGACACCTTTGTACCTTAGGAGTAAGTATACACGGCTGAAGGGAACATTGTATTTGGTCAACTTAAAGGCAACTTGTGGGTGGACCGATAGTAGTTTCATATTACAGCTTGAATTGTTGTGTGATATGTTTCTAGACAATAATGTACTTCTAAACCGTATGTATGAGGCCAAGAAAATATTGTCTACGATGGGTATGGAGTACAAAAAGATACATGCTTTCCCTAATAACTGTGTATTGTACAGAAAAGAGTATAAAGACATTAATTTGATCAGAGACTTTTTGGCTGGGCAGCTTCTTCGACACAGAGATCAGTAAAAGTGTATCTTTATGTTAGCTAGTATAATTGTGTAGTAGACAATATTTCTGATAACACTTTGTAGCTGAATGATGTTATACATGTACATAGATGGTAGTAAGAGTTAATTAGCTACTGTTGGATGTTTCCTTACCATTTGTAAGGAGATTGTGGTTTATTCTTCAATCCTCTTTCTGTGGTTTTCAATTTGTGCGGCAAACAAAATATAAATTTTTTTCTAAAAAAATAATACTTTGGACATCCCTTTTTAAGCACTTTAGGCATCCCTTTTTCAAAAGGAACACCTAAAGTCTACACTTTATGCATCCCTTTTTCTTAAAAAGTGACACCTAAAGTCTCACTTAAGGCGTCCCTTCCTTAACGGACATTATTTCCATTATTTACTACGTCGCTCGCATAGGTGTCCTCCCATAAAAGGATGTTAAAAGACCCTAAAAACTGACATAAAAAGTGCTTTTTGCAGTAGTGCTATTACAGTTTCAATAGTTTTTGCACAATACAATTCTGCATAGAGCAGTTTCACTGTTTTTCAAGAAATTGACAGATTTTCAGTCAATTTTTAGAAAATCATAATTAATTCTAGAAAATTTTAAATTGACTAATTCTAAAGTATAAATGAATATCTTTAAATTTAATTTTAGGTAAAAATGCTTTAGTATGACCATTAACATCATACTTCTCCCAAAAATTCATCAAACTTCACTGTTCCCAAATTTGTTTCCAAAAACAGGGTACAATTTCAAAAAGTCATATCTTCCAATGTACTTGTCTAAAAATTACAAAATACTCATAAAATTAAATCTATATGTCTCTAATTTAATCCTGAAAATTTTTAGAATTTTTGGACAAAGTTTGGCCTATGAAATACATTGCACAACATGAATGACTTATATGAGGCAGATCAAATAGCATTGCATTTGAACTTCATAAATTTCCAAATTTTCATACAAACATCCAAAAATCATGAAAAATTCCACACCTACACAATTTTGCCTTCTAAATCAAATGGAAGCATTATAATTACAAAATTTCAAATCTACCCTTATGTTATGCCTCTGACCGAAAATGGTGTTCTTAGGAGGAAATGTGTGTTTTCTTGATTTCTCTTGCTTAAACACTAATTGAACATGATTAGGGGATATTTTGGAAGCATTTCTCCTATGGTTTTCATTAGCCCAAATTTACAAAACAAGAAAAAACCAAGGCAAATTCCAAAACAACTACCATAACAATATTGTATAAGACAAAATGATCAAGTTTTGGTGATTACTTCTTGATTCCAACTCTTTCTCTCACTAGGATGTCTTCTGATTCTCTCTCTACACTCTTGTTTTGACTTGATTTCCATGCATTTCAAGAAAGAGAAGAGGTTAGAGGAAGTTCTAAGGTAATTAGGCGGCAAAATCACTAAGTTTTCATGCATCTTTCCTTGATCTTTGCTCTTGGAACCCTAAGTCCTCTTTCTTGTGCTCTTGAACTCTTGATGATCTTCTCTCTCTATTTTTTTAGTTTCTGGATAAAAATTAAGATGAAGGGAATGAGAAGATGAGAGCTTAATTAATGTCTAGCTTGGTTTACAAATGCTTGCTTGTGATTGGTCATTGTTTTTCTTTTTCTCTTCTTCTTGCTTTAATATTCACCAAATGAATACATCTCTTTTGCTTGCCCCTTTTGCAAACCGAAATGTCATGGAAGATAGGAAATAATTGAATGCCACTTGCATCATCTCTTCTTACTTTTTAGATAGTAACATGTGTTTGGTTCTAATTGGCTCTTGCTTTTCTTTTTCTTGAATTAAATATAGGCCACATAAATTATTTCCTTTTCTTGCTCCCTACATCAGCCAATATTTATCCCAATTAAAGGGAAAAATAAATGGCTACTTGCTTTATTGGTCAAATGACCATTTTGCCTTTGCATTTTTTCCATTTTCGCACTTACTGAAAAACTGGGCAGAATTTTCATCAAACTTTGAAAATTAATATCTAATTGTACAAATGTTCAATTGGTATGATTCTAAAGGCTATGTGTAGTAAGTCTAGTTTCAAAAAATATAGCATTTAGCTAAATGGAAGCTCATAATTCCCAGAATTTTTGTTTTTGGACGCTAATACTGAAAATCGCTAGTTTTAATGGGTTAACTTCAAAAATATATATCTCTTTGTACACAACTCCAAAAAATCCATATGACCTATTAAATTAAATCTTGATAATATACTTTAATTATAAAAAATTTCATAGGCATTGAACATTTTTTGTGTATTTAAAAGTGTTACATAATCAAACTGCCTCATTAGAAAAACTTACTGGCATCAACACTAGTTTGTGTTACAAACAACTATGTGGTGTGTGACCTCTAATTGCCTTGTTTTATCATTCCCTGTGCTCTTCAATACCCCAAGGGTATAAAAGAACTTTTGGGAATAACATCATACCTCACTGGGACACTTGCTAAATTGGGGCTTAGCAGTCTACTTGTTTAAGGCTTATTCTCAATTCTCTTGTCCCAAAATTTGGGGTATTACATATTAAAATTGCACATTATATATTACAAACTAAATCTTACCCCGTTCTCCCATTCACTAATAGCAGGGGCACGTACTCTTAAAGGAAAAAGTAAGCTAGTAGAAGAAAGTTGAATGTGGAAGCTTATGAAAAGCTTCTTTTGATTACTATGCTATTAAATAATAGCTAAAATGCATTAAGTAATGTTAGTTGTTTTTTTATTGATGTACCGTGATTTTGGAAGAGACATTTTACAAGGCAAGCGTTTTAACCAGGCTATGAAATTTAGCAAAGTTATAGAATACATCTAGACCTTTAAAATACGTCCTAATTCATAATTTGTGGATATGTAAATCATAAGATATGATTTTTCAAAGTTGTAACAGAAATTTAGCAATTCTTTTTCATGCACATTACTGTATGTTTTTATTTTTGTTAAGACATTTGTTTGTATAAATTTATGCATAATAGTATATTATACTATGAGGAATATGGAATTGTAATTCATTCCAAAATCATTTTTAATAAAATTATTTCAAACTTTTCAACTTCTTTCATTGTGACATTAAAATTACAACCACTTAATTAATATAAATGGGTGACATTCAAGTAGCTTTTCAAATTCTTACTTGAATGACAAAATAAAAAACTTCTTACTTGAGAATCATATTTTCTATTTCATACTTAACATAAGTGTCTTTTTTCTGAACAACTTTTAATACACCTAAAATTTAGGGATTGGCGAATACTGGATAGGTGTGATTTCTTAAACCCACCTCCCTCTGATATTGGAGATCCAGTTCTATGTTTGAAAAAAGTTGGGACAAAAGTACTCCTCATTTAAAATGGCTCTAATTGTGTCTCATGTAATTTGCCTTTGGTCTTTGGTTATCCGTCTCCAACCTCCCTCTACTTCCTCAGTTATCTTCGATTTAGTCTATTTACCCTTGCTTTTACAATCATATATAATCCCCTTCTTCCTTTCCTTTCCTTGGCCAATAGACCTCCTTTGTCCATTGTCTCCCTCTTTGTTCATTTCTCTTTTACTTCCTCTACTATCTTTGGTCGCCTTCTTTGTCATGGATTTGGTGCTTAACTATCTAACCCCCTCTCTTTCTTGATTGTCCTATATCCATTAAGCTCATCTCCCTCTCATCTAGTTGGCACTTTAGATCAAATCATTATCCAGAACTAAATCAACATGACATTAACTTGTTGCCCATGTTTGGCGTATCTCTTTTAAGTGTCAAATGCAACTTCACCTCTTGAAACAAAGGCAGCAATATGACCTTACATATGAAAAATAAATCATTTGAAGGCTAATATAATACTATATACCAATACCTTATTTATAATAGTCACAGGGTTTTAGCCGCTATGCCATTCCAACTGTTGGCACTACTGCAGTTGTTACCATAATAACCACATTCATAAACCAATATATCATTATTTTTTTTATATAATAGGAAGGAAAAGGCAACTACTCTACATTACAAAAATCTAAACTCATCTATGGCAGAGGGACAAAGTAAAGTCCAGGTAGAAGTGTTAAAGCATGCTTTGTAAGATCATCAGCTATTAACTACCTCTTGGTTATACTTATCAATCAACATTGACCATTCTTACTGCAACATATGGTTGATTTTAGCAATAATATCTCTATTTACATGTAACTTCATTATTCCCCTTTGAATAAGCTCAATAGCTTAGTTACATCCTCTTTTCATGATAATCTCCCAAGCTCTTCTCAATCCTATGAGACAAGCCTATAGTTTGGACAAAGAGAGTCCCCCTTTCCAATATGCAACATGAAAGATTCAATCAGCCTTCCCTTATGGTCCTTGAGTATCCCTCCATAAGATACCTATTTACTGTTGAATGAATAGGCTCCATGTATTAGGATATAAATAAAACCTTCCTTGCCTAGGATTGGATTAATTCTAGTCTTTTGTACCTCGAATCCTAGTATTTTACTGCTTGACAATACATATAAGATTACTTCTTAGATAAACATTGATGAAGCATTTTGATGAAAATTTCTAGTTGATCACTCGAGTATTGTGTTTTTTTTTAAAAAAAAATCATCGGCATGGTTCCTACTAGAAGTGCCAAACTGTTCCTATGTATGATCACTTGAGTGATAAGGTTCAAAGTGCATCACTATCAGTCCACTATAGTGAATCAACTGGTGATCTTTTTTTTTGTAAAAAATTTCAAGATTAATCACTTGAGTGATGTGTTTTATGGAAAGAAATTTCAAGTGATGTGTTTTTTTGGAAAAATTCATCACCACAGTTCCTACTGGAAGTGCCAAACTACTCTTATGTATGATCACTCAAATGACCTCTCAAGTGATGATGTTTAAAGTGCATCACTATTAGTCCACCGTAGTAAATCAATTGGTGATCTCTGGAAAAAATTTCAAGATTGATCACTTGAGTGATGTACCAAAATCTTCATCACTATCACTTCACCACAGTGATCTATCCTAGTGATCAAGTTTCCTAAAACTAAGTTTAAAAAGAACACTTTAGTAATCATTCGAGTGACCATAGCATTTTTGCATCACTAGCATATCACCATAGTAACTCCAGTAGTACTCAGTATTTTAAAAAATATTTTGAAGGTTAGATCACTCGAGTTATGTGTGAAAAATGCATCACTACCGTTACACCATAGTGAGTTAGCTGATGATCTATTTTTCTCTAAATTAAGATAAAGCAAGATCACTTGAGTGACCCTATCTGCAATTGTCACTATCACATTATCATAGTGACCAAACCGGTGATCTATTTTGTTTTCAAAATCTCAAAGTGAATATTACTTAAGTGATGTAGTTTGAGAAATAGAGCAGCGTGTCATAAATCTCAATACTCATTACAATCTATTCTAAACTTGTTCTTTTTGCTTCTAACTATTTTAACACATCAATTCATCAATATTTGATCACATTACTTGTGCTTAATCAAGGATTAATACAAAATTAGCAAAAAAGAACTTTATATTTCAGAAGCATTAAATGCTCCAAGCTTTACATGCTTCAAATCCTCTTTGTCTCTAATAGTTAGCTCAAAAGACAAAAGGAACAATCTAACATACTCAACATATAAAAGCAATCACCTCGCATCCACAATGGCTACATTCAAGAGCAACGATCATCAACCATTCTCAACTATAAATAGAAGAGTATTAAAGATGAAGCAACTACTATACTGTATAAAATTACTGTTACATTCATTGCTAAGTCTTAAGCTCTATGTTTATGTGATTCTGTACTTCATTAATAATTTATTTACTCTTGAGATAGATTTTATTGATTCATTTATTATAGTTAAGTTTGTAACGTTCTTCCAAAAACTACCAATAAATTAATTATTTTATTTTATTTTTCGAGGAATTTCTTTTGAAAACTAACTGCGGTAGAAAGACAACCTAAGCAACCATGTAGTACACTACCATGGTTATAAAAATGACCTTACACTACTAATTGATTAGCGAAAAAAACTAATCAATTAAAATAAATCAATTGAAAATGGGTTACTCAAATAAACTCAAAATACTCATAATAAATTTATCATAAATAAACCATTTACGGTCCCATAACCAAATGATTAATTGAAATAGCTAACATGTCAACAGTCGTCTGACATACCCTTTAGGGTTGATATTATTCAGAGTAGCGATTATGCAGTTTAGCGGGCACATAGAAATAACACAAATATACTTATATTATTGATTCAATATTGCTTGTTTATATACAGAAATTTCCAATAGGGATGCACATACTAATTACAGACCTTAAAATAATAAAAGGTCTTCAGATAATCAACTGCATTCCTCTGTGCATAGACCCCTTCTTTGTTTCCAGTACACCTCTGATGTTCACCTGCCTAAATGGTTGGTAAGTGAGGGTGAGATTCGAGAGAATCTCAGTAGTAAACAAGTACCGTAATGCATGCATGATATATGATAAGTGCATGATATGTAACATAGTCATGACCATAGTATAAATAGAGGCAGAGCTTCATCATTCAAATATTCTTTACACAATCAAATAAATAAATCACATACATCACTAAAAAAGAATAAATATCAAATACATGCAAGTAGGGTAAGTTCACTACCTTTTGGACTTTGCATCCTCCTCTTGTATCTTGGTCTTCCAACCATTGCCTCTTCTTTGTCACTTTATGGCCCTATATAAGTAATAACATTATTAGAGCCATGAAAAGTGAATGTCCAATGCACTACATTTGCCTTAAAGGCTCACTTTCACTCTTGGAGTTCATACTAATTACTTTTGGCCCTTTCCTTCCTAAATTAACACGGTAGTTAAAAGCTTCAAGCATTTTGACCAAATTTTGAAAAATCATAATTAATTCTATAGAACTCCAAACGGGTTGTTTCTAGGTTTTGTGAAAATCTCCTTAAGTCCTCTTTCAATAAAAAATATCATAAAGCACTATTATCAACCACACAATTCTGGAAAATTTATCAAATCTAGTCTACCCAAGATTTCATCCCATATTTCAGGTCAAATTTTGAAAACTCATAACTCTCAATCCACAGATCCAAATGACACATAATACCTATCAAATTAAATTCCAGGATGTCTAATTCCATCCTATAAAATATCATGCAATTTGGATTAGGTTTGACTTTTGAAAATATGCCACAACAATATTGGCTTCCAGAAATGAATCTGGGCAACAACAACTCAAATTTTCAAAAATTCCAGAATTATGTATAATCATCCAAAAATCACAACCACGTGTTTCCTCATATAATTTTCCATTCTAAACACAATAGAATCATCAAAATTATCAAATTCCTATTACTTCTTAATGCCCTATTCTGACTAAAACTTTAGGGTTTTCTACAAGAAGAAACCAATTCACAACTTAATCATCAAACTTAGTTCATTTACTTCCAAATCAACATATAATCACATATATAAGATGAAAACATCATGAACTCTAATAACCCTAAAAGGCCAAAAATAGGGCAGCAAGAGAAAAGCCACAAAAATCCACTAACTAACACAATATATACATCAAATTGAAGCTTATGCTCACCTCTTTCACTTTTTAGGGTTTGTTCTTGATTTCTCCAACTTTGGTATTTTGAAGAAAAAAGAAAAAACCTCCTTTAAAGAAAATAAAACTATAGAAATGAAGCTCTTAGAGAGGAGAACTATTAGAGCAAGCTTATCACCCAAGATGGGGGGTGAATTGGGTGATTAGAGAATAATCAGATACTTAATAAATATTATGAAACTTTAAAGCACAGTTACGAGTAAGAAGAGATATCACCAAAGTGTACACTATAAGTTTATACTGGTTTGGCCACAACCACTTTGACTACATCCAATCCTCAGAAATCCTTCTGACCTTTCACTATTTTTTCCAAGATTCAGTGGGTTCTTGGCACCTCAGTACAATCACAAGTTTCTCATCGGACACTCGCTCCCCCTTACACAAGGTAATCTCAAATACCGACTTAAGGTTCCTCAACCTTAAGTTATCACAACTGGAAATAATGAGTTTTATATGACAAATCTCTCTCACAGAGTATATGGATTAATACTAAAGAACAAATACAAAAATAATGAGAAATAGAGCACGAGTATATTGTTTATAGTGTATTCAAGCGTTGTTAGTGTCTGCTTTTTCTTTCGAATGACTAGGCTTATATACATCAGAAGCTTTGAAGACCGTTGTGATATTTTCCTATTGATTGATCGTGCTTCTGACAGATGCTCCAGCATTGATTACAATTAGTACGTTGTTGGTTGTTCATTGAATATTGCTAGTGCCTATGATTAGTTGCCATCGAATGTTTTTCCGATACTTGTCATGTGAGCAGCAGTGGATAACACCCATAATACACTCAGGAAAATGACCGTTAGAGAGTATTTTGAATATTACTCGAGTGATTATTCAATCCACTAGAAGTGATTTTCACAAAGCAACATTTCACTCGAGTGAATTACAACTTCACTTTTAGTGATTTATGAAAACCTGAGAATCACTGGAAGTGAACTTGATTTCGCTGGAGGTGATTTTCAGAAAATAATATTCCACTTGATTTGAAAGTGATTTGGATTCACTAGTAGTGACTATGACAAACAATATCTTACTGACAGTCATCTTGTTGATTTTAGTGGAAGTGATTGCAAGTGGATTGCGTGATCAATGGAATTGACTGGAAGTGAAACTGAAAAAATTTCATATAACTCGAGTGAATTTTAGATTATTGGAAGTGATTTGGTGAATAGTAAAATTCACTGGAAGTGATTCAGCATCCACTCGAAGTGATATTGAGAAATTCATATATCAGTCGAGTGAATTGGGCTGCACTGGGAGTGATTTTGAGCATAGTGAAATATTCTGGAAGTGATTTGAGATCCACTGGAAGTGATATTGAAAAATTCAAATATTACTCGAGTGAATTGCATATCACTAGTAGTGATTTTGAGAAATAGCATATTCACTCGAGTAATTTCGAGATCACTGGAAGTGATTTACAGAAGTACCGGAAGTGAACTAATAAACTCTGAGTGATATGCTAAACCAGATCAATTACTCAAGTGATTTGTGATATCACTTGAGTGATCTACTTAATTTGGCATATCACTCGAGTGATTGTTAATGATCACTTGAGTGATTTTGTAAACTACTCGAGTGACCTCCACTCATATCACTTTCTTCCTTCTATGGCTAGTACACTCATTTTAGTTTAATCCAAGATATCTTATTCAAGATTTATTATCATCAAAACATGAAACCCAACTTTCTCCTCATTTTTTATGATGACAAAACTTGCTATATGATCATTTTCAAAATCCAGATTTCTCAAAAATTACTTTGATCACTTTTAAAATCTAAAAATGTTTCATGTATTGAAAAACCAGTAACTTAGGCATAAAAAAATCACTTGTTGAAAACAGATTTACTTGCTTTCCATGTGTATATATAGACAACTGCAAAAACAAGCAAAATCTCATTAAAAACATATTCTTCTTTCCATGTGAATATATAGATAACTGTAAAATCAAGCTCATTAAAAAAAATATTCTCATTAGATCATATGCTTTTTACATTTACATAGTCAGTTCAAAGCTTAAAAACATCAAAGAAAAAACATGACATGACATAACATAAAATCACATAGATGATCATATAAGCTCTTCTCCCCCTTTTTGGCATCATCAAGAGTATATATAGAGACAAAAGGAATTGATGGCAAGGTAGATGGAGAGACAAAGAAGGAGATGGGTGGAACATATAGAATGAGAGAGAGAGCTGGGTAGGAGAGTAAAATGAAAAGGTCGTAGAGGAGGGCTCAACAAGAGTGGTTTTAATGGAATGAGTATGCCCTATGAACTCTGTGGTAGAATCCTCAACTATAATATCCTCAGTGTGAGAGATGGATGAAGTATGATGTGAAGAAGAAGATGGGGTCTGGAGGATGAGATCTCCCTGTGGAAGATCGCCAGCTAAGATGTGGTCAGAGATGAAAGATGTGGAAGGTGCAGGTGCAGGTGTAGGAGTGTTTGAAGGAATGATATGAGGGTCTGTAAGTGAAGGGTCTGGAAGTGGAGGATCTGAAAGTGGAGGGTCAGAGGTAGTAGGTACATATGTAGAAGCTGGAGGAGGATCAGTAATGAAAATGTAAAGATGAGTCCTGATAGCCTCCTCAAGCCTTGCTTGGCGGTCAAATAGGAGTTTTAAATTGTGATTTATCACCTCTACTAACACCTTGACTTGGTAGTTAACCTGGTCAATCAGCTGATTATTAGACTTCTTCAACTCAGAAACAACAGACTGAAAAGCATCCTGAATATATGTTTGAAGAGTAGCTTGAGTGAAGGAAGGACTAGGAGACACTGCTCTAGAAGACTGAGCCTTATCTATTTTTGAAGGTGATGGGTCCACCTTTTTGGGCTGAGAATCCTTCCTGCTTGCCTCAGGAGGTGGTGAGTAAGGACTCAGAATCTTTGAGGCAGCTCCAACTGGTATAGTGATTCATATCCATATAAGATAAATCTTCCCAAACTTGGGAATCCTTACTATGTCTCCTCCAGGGATCAAGTACCAAATGTTCTACATAGAAAGTAAGTAGGATACAAACTGGGGATAGTGAATCATAGTAGGCTTGGAAGAGTGAAATATGAACCTCTTCATCTCTTGAAAAATAAGCTCACCCACATTCCTTCTCTCCCTGATCATAAGAGACTCCATCATCTCAAGATCCATCCTCGTGATGTGAGTGAAGTTCTTTGCCTTGGTGACTATGCTACGGGAGTAAATATAAAATAAGGCTCTCTGGTCATTGGGCAAGGTAGCATAAGTATGGGGTAAAGGTTCACCAGGCTGTCCCGGTCTAATAATGTCAACCAACTCTTTACATAGAAGACTCGAGAAGGGTTTATAGGGGCTTCCTCTATGCCTAAGTAGGTGTTTATGAGGTCTCTAGACAACAAAATCTTCTGATCTCTTATACTTGTCTCAATTCTTTCTACTATGATATTTCTATGACTATCCCTTACATAAGCAATCTTTATATTACAGTAAAAATGCTTAACAACTAAGGGATTGTAAGACATTCTCAATCTTAGCTAGGGTTCATATTGTTCCAAATATGGGGATAAATCTAAATGAAATTCCCTTTTAAGCTCAGCCAAATCCACCCATACAATAGGATAAAATTCCCTCTTAGAAAACTGGGTATTAAACACAATGGAATTAAGTATTTTAAGATTACCCGTATTAAGCCCAAAAGGAGGATCAAGGAACTCAGAGGTAGTGTCATGAAACTTAGAAATAGAAGGAATCTGACTACCAAAAGCTTGGGATCTAGTACTATAATGAGGCTTCTAGGGAACATAAGAAGTAGCAAAAATATTCAAGAAGCGTGCCATATTTGATTGCAATATAGAGTCTTGAATGTTTGCTTCTCGTTGTTTCTCTTTCCTTTTTCCCTTAGAAACTGTTTGAGATCTTGTTAAAATTCCCGTTGGTTCTTCTATATGAATGCCTTGTGCCTTCAGAGCTTTCTGAACTTTGGGTTCGTGTTGAGATGAAGTTTTTAGCTTCTTCGACAGAGGAGAGGGAGGTTTAAGAAGGTAGAAATTGGTCGGGTCTTTTAGTCCTGGCCATTTCTGGTGAGGATTCCGACTAGGGCTTTAGTGACAATGGTTGGAAGTTTGAGAGATGAGGAGTAAAGAAACCTGAGGGAAAATAGATTAGAGAATTTAAGAGCAAATTTAAAGGTAATATCTGAAAGTTCTAAGAAATTTTAAGTCTAAAAGAGAAGAGAGTGGCCGAGTGATTCGGAGTGACAGAGAGAGTGAACTGAAATTTGAAAGGGAAATAAAGAGATGTGGAAGAGAGAACTGATATAATCCAAGTATTTAACATTTACTCCAGTAATTTTTAACTTCACTCGAGTGATTTTAGATATCCCTCGAGTGAACTTATAAAATCATTCGAGTGATTTTCTTTTGTAGCATAATCACTGGAGTGAATTTTTAAAATCACTCGAGTGATTCTCCAGAAAGTTAATTTCACTCGAGTGGCTTAAAAAATTCACTTGAGTGGAAACAAATGACACTCCATTAGATCTAAAAACACTTCAAATGCTAACTTCACTCGAGTACCTAATCATTATCACTTCGAATACCCTACCTTTTCATCATAATCATTTGAGTGATGACTCATTTCACTTGAGTAATCACTTGTGATCATGTGCTTTTGCTTATTTACTCGAGTGAACTCTCTTTCCATCACCCAAGTGTTGTCCTCTTTATTTATCTCTATTATTTGAAGAGAGTATAAAGCATCCTGCAAAACAAATAACTACCCACTCTGATACTTAAGTTAGTTAAGGAATCATCAAAACATTATGAAATCTATATTTATAAAAGCTAACAACTTATAATTCATTAGGTTTTACCATTCCCAATTCTCTCCGTATGTACATGAACTGTTCTATGGCGAGAGGTTTGGTGAAGATATCTGCTAATTGTATATGTGTTGGAATAAACAACACTTTGACATCTTTCTTTTAAATATGATCTCTAATGAAGTAATGTCTCACATCAATATGTTTGGTTCTTGAGTACTATACAAGATTTTTCGCCAAACTTATTGTGCTGGTATTGTTACAGTAGATGATAATTTCCTTAAGAAAAATGCCAAGGTTCTGTAATTGTTGTTTCATCTACAATACTTGTGCACAACAACTTGAGGCTGCTATATATTCTGCTTTCGTTAAAGATAAGGATGTTGTAGGTTATTTCTTGCTGAACGAAACAACTACATCTTCAAGGAATTGGCATTGCCCACTTGTACTCTTCCTATCTGTTTTATAACCACCATGATTAGAATCAAAATAAGTGGATAGATATTCATTACCAATTTTAGGATACCATATACCTAATTCTTCTGTGTCTGCAAGATATCTGAATATTCTTTTCACTACTTTAGCATGTGATACTTTGGGGCATCACTTATATCTCACACATAGACCAACACTGAAATGAATATCAGGTTTGATGGCTATGAGGTAGAGTAATGATCCAATCATCCCTCGATACTGAGTTATATTGAAATCAACGCCTTCTTCATCAGCATCCATAAGGACCGTTGAGCTCATAGGTATACATGTGCCATTAGCTTCATCCAATCCATACTTCTTGAGTAATTCTTTTAGATATTTAGTCTGGGATATAAAAAATCCATTATTTCTTTGTTTAATTTGTAAACCTATAAAGAATGTTAATTCTCCCATTATGGACATTTCAAATTCTCCCTACATTGTCTCAAAGAACTCTTTGCATATAGAATCATTAGTAGCACAGAATATAATATCATCAACATAAATTTGAACTACTAAAATATCATTTAGTTTTCATTTTATAAACAATATTGTATTGACTTTTCCTTATGCAAAACCTTGTTCAATGAAAAATTTGGTAAACCTTTTGTACCAAGCTATAGGAGCTTGTTTTAAACCATAAAAGACCTTTTTTAATTTGAAAACGTGATTTGGTCTTAAAACATTTTCAAATCCTGGAGGTTGTTCTACATAAACTTCATCCGTGATGTACTTGTTTAAGAAAGCACTTTTCACATCCATTTGATAAAGCTTGAATCCTTTGATACAATAAAAGCTAAGAGCACTCATATAGCTTTTAATCTTGCTACTGGAGCATATGTTTCCTCATAATCAATACCTTCTTCTTGATTATAGCCTTTGGCGACCAATCTTACCTTGTTTTTTATAATAGTTGCGGATTCATCAGGTTTGTTTTTGAATACCCATTTTGTGATAATGACCAAATGATCTTTAGGCCTGGGTACCAAGTCCCAAACTCGATTTCTTTCAAACTGATTTAGTTCTTCTTGCATTACTAACACCCAATCATTGTCTGTTAGGGCTTCATCAATATTAGAAGGTTCTAATTCAGAAATAAATGTAGAAAAACTAACTTCATTTAAAACTTTGTTTCTGGTTTTAACACATTCATTCACTTCACCTATAACTTGATCTAGAGGATGATTCTTGTTATATTTCTAGGCTCTAGGATGTCCTTATTAACTTAATTCTACTTCTTTTTCAATTCTATAAACCTCTAGATTGGAAGGATTAGAAGAAGATTAGATATTAACTATGTCCTGCTCATCATCAATCATTTTTCCATAGGACTCAAACTCATCAAATACAACATGAATTGATTCTTCAACTATACATGTTCATTTATTAAAAAATTTATATGCTTTACTTTGATTTAAATAGCCTAAGAAAAGTCCTTCATCAGCTTTAGAATCAAACTTTCCCAGGTTATCATTATCGTTGTTATGGATGAAACACTTACTACCAAATATGTGTAGATGAGCAAGGTTTGGCTTCCGTCCCTTATCAAGTTCGTATGGTGTCTTCCCAAGTTTAGTTCTGATATACGCTATGTTTGAAATGTAGCATGCAGTGCTCATAGTGGCTGGCCAAAAGACTTGAGACACGTTCTTTTCATTCAGCATAGCTATGGCAATCTCTATAAGAACTTTATTCTTCCTCTCCATAACTCCTTTCTATTGTAGTGTCCTTAGTACAGAAAAATTATGATCAATGCCATTGGTGTCAAAGAAGTCTGTGAAGGCTTGATTATCAAATTCTCCACTGTGATCTATTCTAATACCTGCAATGGACATACCTTTCTCATGTTTCACTTTCTTAGCGAAAACAATAAATTTATTAAAGGTTTCATCTTTAAAAGACAAGAAAATAGTTTACATAAATCTAGAATAATCATCAACAATAACTAGTACAAATAGATTTCCACCAAGACTCTTAACTCTTATTGGACCTATCAAATCCATATGCAACAGTTAAAGTGTTCTGTTGGTGGTGATTTCATTCTTCGATTTAAAAGATGATTTTTTTTGTTTACCTTTTTGACATGCATCACAAATTAAATCATTTTTGAAATCTACTTTTGGTAAACCAATTACTAAATTCTTTTTGAGTAACTTACCTAGTGGATGCATATTGACATGAGCTAGTCATTTTTGCCATAACCAACTTTCATTGGCATTACTCATGAAGCAATTTTTAGAAGAATTTTCATTTATATTAAGGGTGTAAAAAAGCATACCTAATATTTTCTCTATTAGGTTGAGCCTTGCTTCTTACCCCTGATTCGCTCCTCTTCCTCCACATCTAACCATCTCTATGATTCCCTATATTTGAAATAAGGAAGAGATTAATTCAATATATAATCATAAGGGCATTTTTTCATTTCATAACATTTAGATGCATAAATAGTTCAAACATGACATACAACAGACATTCATATCAATTTAGGGAAATATTTTAACATTACTTAGCATACAAGTCTTTGTACAACATGTTTTATTACATAGCTTGACATTTTTCCAAAAACTTCCCAGGGGGCCACCCATCATTTCTTTTCCCAGGGCTGAGCACGCTTAACTTTCATTGCACTGATACAAAATACTAATACCAGCTCTATCCATCCTCAAGCATCATTACCCCACAACTATACATGTCCTAACTAGTCATGTCAGCCATCTCTGACCAACCAAAACCTATGTGTAGGTCATATATCAATCCCAATCTAGATACATATGTAGCAGTACAAAATCCTTCATGTGGGCTTTAAACTCTAGAAAACTGTCCCTTAGTCCCCACTCCATATTGTCATTGGCCTTCCAAATCTAGAATGATGTATCTGGAAAGAAATACAATGTAGTCCAGATCTAATAGTCATCAGGGAATTCTATACCAAGGAGACTTTGATCCCAACATAAAGTATCTATGTCATGCAATAGCTTCTTTTACTGCGCTATTGGAGTTTCTCACATACAAAGAGCTTGCCTAAATAAGTTGTAGATGTAGCTTCATAATTGCTTGTCTGGTTATAAATCATGTCTTATGTGTACGAGATCTGCCCTGGAGCTAGTCACACTATATGGATCCAACTCGGTTCTATCGGTTAAAGGTTCCCCTAAAGAAGAATTGGTCATTAGCTTCAGTCTAGGCTGGAGTCCATTAGCTAGTCACAGCGATACATGCTTTCTCACAGTATGCAGTATCCTATGGCCCTACCTACCTTGTTGCAATTATATTTATGGTTTTTCCGAGGGCCAATTTACCGACAATGGTGATCTATTCCTATGATATCATCCTTCACTCATAATTCCTGTTACAACATAATCAAGATCATATCAGTATATCATTCTGTTTTTGCCAGAACTGCAGGCTCTAGTACCAAAAATGTCAAACCCCATAATATTTTGACATTTAATAAATTATCAATGCACAGTTCAATGGGCATACAAAAATAGCATAAACATACTGATATAAAATTATTGATTATATCATAGGAATCCCCACAAGGTTTGTACATAACATAATACATAACCCAAAATATACATAAAAAGTACAAGATAACCAACATGAAAGTTTTTCAAAAAGCCGGTCCTTTCAATTTCAAGGTCTACTTCTTTGCCTTTTGAGTTGCTCGGCTTTGCTATATAAATTTAATTTATGGAAAAGAATGAGATTCTAGCAAATCTCAGTAGTAATAGACAATCAATAATATAAAATATGAAAAATAAACATGCAATAATGTAGCATATATTTGATACAACAATTAATAATGCCATGCACATGTCTAACAATGTTTAGGATTAAAGCGATGATTTTATCTTGATCAAAATGATCACTTGATCCCTACTTGCACACATTTTATCAAATTGTAATCATATCAATGTTTCACAATAGGCATCAACCTGTCCATACTTGCCATACAACTTAACTAGGTCCATCTGGCCTTATGGTACAATGCTTATGGGGTGGTACCTTGCTTGTTCTACACCCATCGATAAATAATGCCACACAGGTATATCACATTAGCCTACCTAGACTGGTTACCTACCTGTCCTAGAGGTACCTTACTTGTCCCTCAAGGTGGTACTTAGAGGTAGAAACAGGCCAAGTGGCTTGTCAAGGGCTTGCGTCCTGACCTATTTTCAGCCTGATTAGGCCTGACCTATTAGAATAAAACGTTAGACCCAGGCCTATTTCAAAGCCTATTTAGAAAAATAGGCTAGGCCTAGGCCTATTAATAAGCCTTTTAGGACAAACAACCCGGCCTGTCAATATTTATAAAAAAAAAGTGAGCTGCCCAAAGTCCTTAACTCTAACTCTCTAAGTCACCTAACACTAACTCTCAGTCATCCATTCTCTTCTTTCATCTAACTCTCAGTTACCAAACCCTAACTCTTACTCTCTCCTAACCACTAATACCCACCTACTGTCAATTTGTTACTTAGCTCAGTTACTCCATCACACTCTCACCCATTCTCACTTCTTTCTTCATCTTTACCGTCTTTAATTCTCTTCATTTCTTTGCCTTAAGCCCTTGATTCTTGAATAATCGAACCCAAGCCCTAACCCGTCACCATCACCTACTCTTTCCATTTTCGTCCTTCATCCTACTTGAACTTTCTTCCTCGGTGGTCGATGGGGAAGCAGCTATAGATCTCCAACTTTAGTAAGTCTACTCTTCTTTTTCGATTTTCTATTTATTCTCTTCTTTCATCTATCTCCAGATCTCGTGGTATGTCTAGAGCAAGTTTCTCTCTCTAACCTATAGTGATAATTTCTCACAGACTTGAAATACGACTTTGTTTTGTGTTTTCTTTCTCCTCCTCTTAGGAAAATTCTTTCTTTTCCAAAACATTAAAAGAAAATTCATTTTTGCTTTAATACTTTCAAGAATATTGTTGTGAAAGAAAAATTTAAAACCTGTGAACTCGTTGTTGCTCTACAGATGCAACAACCTTGCTCTTCTTCTTCTTCTCTCTTTCTCTATCTTGCTCGCTCGGTCATACGCTTTATGTACTTCTCTAACTGAATCACTCACTCGCTACTCATCGCTTATCGCTGAGGTAATAAAGCTTCAGATCTCTTACTGAAGAAGGAGAAGGATTGGTTTTATGGAATTTAGAAGATGAGTAGTACATATTGGTGAGTGGGATCAAGAGAGTGACGATATCGAACTGTGTCGCCAGTGAAGGCTCGGCCAAGACGGCAACCGCAACCGTTACCTTTGGTCACCGGATTTTCGCAAGGACACTGCTTCTTATAGTACTGCTGCTAGTGATCGTATTGCTGTTCCTCTTCATGATATTCACGATTGTATTCTAGAATCCATTATCGTGTACTCCTCTTTAAGTGATTCTCTCTTCTCCCTACCAAACTATTTATCTTAATTGTTTCCATTTTTGTCTGTTCAATATTTCTATAATTGTTTTTTATTTGTTTTTCCAACCAATTCTTTTTTTATTTAAAATATTAGAAATGAACTTTATACAAGTTCTAAAGCCTATTCTTAATTGTTGTCATATGGAAAGTTAATTAGCATCGATAAAATTTTACTTGCTATCATCATCATCTTTTACATAAAGAGGGGTAGCATTTGGTTATTTCCATCAACTAGATTGTAGTAGGCCTCATTCGAGCGAGCTATATAAATTTTATTTTATTATAGATATATTACTAGTACATCGCATAAAGTGCAAACTGTTCTATTTTTGAATATTGTGTTTTGATATATAAATATTTTAAGAATAGGAATAAGCTGAAATTTACGAGAAGGTAGAAGTTTTCAAGTTTGGCTTATGGTCCTCTCCTGTGTGGTACTCCCACTCGTTCAATTGATTTTTTTAAGAAATTAAGGAAGTTAAATAAATTAGTTAATCATAACATATGTTGAGTATCATTTGATCACATATAAGTTTATAAGTTAGAAAAATTAGTTTGACATAAAAAAGATAAAAATCAATACTCTAAAGTAATTCATTATTACTTGACATATTATACTTGTGGAGATTAGCTACCAGTAGAATGGGCTATACTACAATTCCCAAATTGTCATTGCATAGATTAGTTTCTAAGAACTACCCTATGTTAAGTTCTGTTAAACATCACTAGAAGGTGATATCTAGAAGCCATTTTTTTTTGAACACTTGAAAAAATATTCCAAAAGCCAAATTTTTTTAACCTATAAGTAAATAATGTCAAAATTTACTGGTCATTTGAATTTTACATTACTAAATTCAAGCCTTAAAGGCTCCACCTGATTCATCAATTATGATCATGATAGTGGTTATTGGAAACTTGGTTTATGTTGAAGTGGTCATTTACTGCTTGCCTTTAAAATAAAGAATCTGAATTTAAATAAAGAATTTGAACATATTTATTTGATAGCCCATTTGGTGGTTTATTTGACATTTACTACTTGCCTTTAAAGAATCTGAATTCATTTTTGTAAGACCATTCAAATTGGATTTATTTATTTCTCTTTTTGATTGTATGTTGATCTTTTCACTTAAACTAACACTACAATATTTTTTATGTTTCAATTCTATACTTCTATCCATATTGACAATTCTAGTTAATGTCATCTCTGTTTGAGAGTGAAACAATGTCTTTGAAGGAGAAGAAGAAATTATATTGAAGATTTGATGTGACGACAAGAAAGTCCATTAGCTTCACATTGATTAGGTCTAAATTGGTGAACTTGTAATGAAAATTGTAATGTTGTTGTATTTGGTTTCATATTTTATGATTTATGTTGGATCATTATTATAATTGGTTCTGTTTTCGACCTGCTTTAAGTTGTCCTGCTTTTGGCTTGTTTGACATAAGCCTGTTGTGAGGCTAGTGGCCTATTTCCACCCTTATTTTCAGGCCTCCTTAATAGGCTATAGGCCAATCATAAGCTTGAAAAAAGGCCTTTAATAGGTTATAGGCCAGACTTAGGCTATCCTGTTAGAAAATAGGCCTGGCCTATTAGGGCATAAGCTATTGGAAATTGTGCCCTGAGGGCCAATCATTGTACTTTGAACATTGCTATTCAATAAATTTATCCATTTAGTTATCATATTATTCGCATGTTCACTGTGATAACTTTATAGTTGGATAAATCATAATGATTATCCTAAATGTCCTTGGTCAGTCATCTATGTTTGAGCAAAGATGAAATAAGATCAGTATGACTTTGATAAAGTATTGAGATATGAATCAAAGTCTTAGGCATTTGTAGGAGTACAAGGTACTAGAACGACCCGCTATGAGAAAATTGCATAGATCAAGTCATAAGCTTATCTCATGTATAACCATGTCACTATGCCCTTTAACCTAAGATCATCATAGATTCCTACATGAAAGTTGCTAAGCTTTGACCTAGTCAAAAGTCACTTTTGACCGGGTGATGATAAAGGCTATAATCGGGCTTGGTGGTTTTCATGCAGAAGAATGTGAATGGTCAAGATATAATTTGTCCCTCACATTAGTAGAGAGATATTACTGGACCCCTCAATGAGTAAGTCTGAGAAATGTAAAGCCATATTACAAAGGAAAGGAGTTTCTATTTCTATACTCAGAGTATTCAGAGATCGAGAAAGTAATAGTCAGGAATAGGAGGATGACATTCTCCATGCCTTATCCTTAATCGAAATATTGTGTGATAAAAAGGATGTGATATGGTTGTATGACAGATTGTATCAATCTATCTATCCCCATATGGGCTAGTATAGTCATTGATCCACTGCCAACTTCATATGGGCCTAGAGGGTCACACACAAAAATAGCCCAACATGAGCTATAATGTAACATCCCAAAAATTTAATGTAAGGATTAATTTATGGAAACTAGATAGTAAGCTCAATTATGGAACCTACAAAATTTAAGGAAACTTAAATTAGACAAAGGGAAAAATTAGGACTTAGTATGTGTAATTAATAGGATAAAAATATACCTATATGTATTTTAAAAAAAACTGACCGACACAAGAGACACATGCACACGGTTATGTGGCATTGTGTTTTGGCTGCATGCAATTCATTCCAATCATGCAACACACACGTCCCAAACACACACACATACATACACTCACCATGCACATCACATTGCAAGAAGAAAAACCATACACATTCATACTTACCTACTCTTTTCTCTTCTTTCATTCGGCCAACACATACACACACACATTCAATAAATATATCAACATCTTCCACCTCTCATTTACGTTCAGCTGAAAAAGGAGACACAGAGAGAGAGAGAGAGAGAGAGAGCTTAAGAAGAAAAAAAACACAGCAGAACAAAGAGAGAGATACGAGTGAGAGAGTTGAAGCAGTGGAAGGAAGAAAAGCCACAAAACCTCACATAAAACTCCATATCTTGATATAGGTGAGTTTCATACATCCTTATCTTCTTTTTCTAGTAGATTTGAGGCTGTTTTCAGTAGCTTTTTGGGGTTGTTCTTCTGCTGGAATTCAGAAAATTCTCCGGAAAGTTGTTGTCACCGAAACCAGTGATTTTATGATGATTTTGGGTAATATTTCTGGTGTTTTTGATTCTTTAATCATGTTCCTAAACACAAGGAACTTGTTTTGGAGTATGTAGAGTCGAAATCTTTGAGATTGGAGTGAAAAACCATGGTTGTTTGTAAGTTTTCTCAACTCTGTTTTGGTCCCCGGAAAATAGAGTTTCTACCAGAATATTACAGAAGCTCAAACAGAGGTTACAGATAAAGTTTTCATCTTATTCTTTTTTATATGGAAATTTTAGGATGTTTAGTATGAAATAAAATCAAGAAGAGCTCAATTTGGGGTCAAAACGAATAAGTTATTAATTTTTGAAGTTAGACTATCAAGACTGACGTTTTTCAGAGTCAGTCAGTTTCGTGTGGCTTTATGACCAAACAAATCACATCCATTATTTACGAAACTTTACAAAGAGGTAGTAGACCTAACAAGCTTTAAAAGGAGTGGTAGAATTCATCATTTCGATATCTGTAGGGGAAGTTATGATTTTTGAAAGATGGGTTTAGAAACAGGTGCAATCCTGGACGTCCAGATTCTAGTAGTTGATTTCGTGGTATTTATGAATTATGTAATATTTTCCAATGGTGATGAAAATTTCCAGAATTGAAGTACATAGTCTTATCTTTAATTTTATATATAGTTTGTGTTAATTGGATTAGTATACTAAGAGATATGAATTTTTTAATTTGGTTGCTATCAAACTGTGTTTCTAGAAAACAGATTGTTTGTGTCGAAATTTTGGAAAATCAAACCTTGACCAAAAGTTATGAAACTTTCCAGATTTAAAGTAGCCATTCATAGCTTTTATTTTACGGGTAGAACATAATTTTTGGACAAGTATATTAGGAGATATAGATTTTCAAAGTTGTGCTCAGTTTTTGGAGAGTAATCTGGAATAGAGGTATTTCAGGAAATTCTGGGAAAACTTTGGTGAAGTTGAGTAGATTTTGATATTTTTCCATGAAAATAGACTTCAAGATATTTATTTAGGCTTTAGACCCAGTCAATTTAGAATTTTTTAGAATTAGTTATGATTTTTCAAAGTTGACTGAAAAATCTGCCAATTTTCTGAAAAATAGAAAAAATTGCACTATGCAAAATTATATAGTGTATAAGCCACTGAAACTGAGATAATCAGCAGAATATGATTAAAGATAGTAGTAATACAAGTAATAACCAATTACTTGTTAAATTTAATTTATAGGAACTGGTAAAAGCCCGAGCCGAAGAAAAAGTTTTGGATAAACAGTTGGACTGAAAAAGGACCCAGGTAGTAATTCTTTCTCTCATATACTATGTGATTATTTATATGTTGTGTATGCCATTTTCTGTAACATGACAGTGCCTGTGGCACAACAAGCAAATAAGCCAGGGTCTAAACATATCGTTTGACCATGGACACGAGTTTAGCCGGGGTTGCAAACAATCGTTTGGCCTTGGACAGTATGCATACAACATGAGTTAGCATTTTACATATCATGGTGCATTGCATATTTATTTATCGCATTTTATATGACTGATTGTACATTACTACTGAGATTCATTCGAATCTCACCCTTTTTCAACATCTAAAAATATTCCAGCAGAGGACAGCGACTCTAAGGGCAAAACCATAATTACTGGCGATTGAAGATCCGGTCCTAGCCAGGAGTTACATCTGATTATCTTTAGTTGTGGAATTTATTTCTTTTGTACTCTGTATATATTTTTCAAGCTATATGAGGATTTTCTGTAATATCAGTAAGTACTTATTATCAGTATAATTTCACTATTTCTGTATGCCATCTGAACTACGTATTTATTATATAGCAAATATCAAAATATTAAGGGGTTTGAAAAATAATGTCCAAATTCATTGGATCTACTATATGTTTAGATTTAATGAATGTAATGGTTAATCTAGGGTAGACGAATTTTATATATACACACATGTTGTATAAATATTTACTTGATAAATATTTATATGTGTGTGTGTATATATATTTATATTCGGAAAAGAAAATTAATAATATTATATATACACATATGTATTTTTAAAATAGATATAAAATGTGTATGTGTGTGTGTGTGATAATATACATGCCGTGATTGGTCCTGTTTGTGTGGATATCAGTAGAGGGAGCTGATTTGAGTAGTTAGCTCCTCAAGATCGAAAAAGGTAAAACTAAAAAAAGTACATTCTCTACTACTTTATTTAAACGTCGTTGACAGATACGCAATAGGGATTGGTAAACTTTTGCAATTTTAAATTTTAAATTCTTCTGTTGTGCCTGCCAGTCTTAATAGAAGCTTGGCCTGGCCTGGCCTGTTTCCACCCCTAGTGGTACTTATGCTTTTCCCACATCCAGCTCTAGGATTTCTGCAATCCATATATCATTACACAAAAGTTGGCAAACAATGCATATTAATAATCACATAAAATATAAGAGATAAAGTTACTATCTTAACGCCTTTCCTTGCCTAGCTAGTGTTAACCTTTTACTTTTCTGATCCGGCTTGGAAAATATCGTACCCTAAAATTTCTAAAGTGATTGCAAATGAGTTGTTACTCATTCATACCTCATTCTAAAATTTATAAGTTGGTTATCTTAGCTCAAAATCATATAATTACCAAAATGCCCCTAGGGAATCCGAACTAATTTCCTTTATACCCAGTATATTTGTACTTTTTCAAATTTTATGACTAGGCTATTCTTATACAATTTCGCATTTAGAATCCATTTTGACCTCAATTTCAACAAATTCACTTTCAAATGACTAGATTACCCTTGACAACTACCAATTTACAGTTTTAGGGGCAAAATTGTCATTTCACACCCTAAGACTTCCATGCTTCCAAAATCCACATGATCCCTACACAATTTTCCATTCTAAACACAATGGAATCATCAAAAACACTAATTTATAGCTCTAACCCCATAACAGTAGTTGGCTTAAACTTAAGGAATTTTGGAAAATAGGAAAGTTTCATGATTTCACTGATTATTCATCTCCTTTCCTCTTGTAATCACATGTTTAACCCTCTAAACACCTATTAAACATGATTATTGTTAATTTGGGTAGCATCTCCCCTTAGGATTTGAACATCCCAAACTACAAAATCCAAGCAAAACAAGCCAACAATAAACCAAACAACAATCACAATCTTAATTTCAACAAGAAATTTAAGGTTTCATGGCTTACCATTGTTTCTCTTCTCTTCTTTCCCAAAACCATCCTTCTCTTCCCTTCTTCCTCTTGATTTTATGCTTGCTTTATGACTGATTTAAGATGGCATAGAGGTTAAGAGGGTATTCCATAAATTATAAGTCAAGAACAAGTAGAAATATCTATCAACTTGCCATGTTTTTGCTCCTTTGAACTTGTCTCTCTCTCACTACTACAAAAGAGGCTTTTAGTGGCATATCTCTAATGACTCTTCTTTAAAGAAACGTCATAGATAATTATTTTTTATTTTAAAAAAACAAAATTAAAAGCTAAGGCGCTTTTTATTATAAGCGTCATAGCTTAGTGTTAGCCTTGTATGACACTTTCTTAAAAAAGCGCCATAAAAGATTTTTCTAAAAAAAATTAAGCACCAGCTATAGAGCTTTATAGCAAAGCATCATAGCTGGTGGTAAGCCTTGGATGACGCTTCCCCCTGGAAATGCCATCTAAGGTTTTAAAATTATATTTTTTTTAGTTTTATTAGTAATAATGTGTACATTTACGTTATTGGTCATGTTTAAGTTTTTGATAATTAACTTAATAGCGTAACTATACACATACACACACATAAAAACATATCTAAAGTACTAGTAGCAGTAGCAGGAATAATTTGTAAAAAAAATTATCTGCAAAAATAAAATCTTTAAAGACTTTAGCTGACGCTTTCTTTAGGTCCTTTATACTTCTAGCCAAGGTCCTTTATTTTTTTAAAAAAAAAGTACTCCCCTTAAAGGCGATATTAAACTATCCCCATAAAAGGCTACCTTGCATGATGCAAGGTGTAATGGATATTAAATATCCATTATACCTTGCATGACGCTTGCCTTGCAAGCGTCATGTAAGGTGCACTTTTTAAAAAAAAAAATAAAGGGCCAACTATTGCCTTTTTTTAGGTAAGCGTCATAGCTGGCCTAAAAAAATAAAAGGCAAAAGTGAGGGACAACTGACCATATAAGGTTCTATTTTAACTTTTCATCAATCCACCACGTGCCCTCGAACTGCTCATTTCCTATAATTCCATTTCCCCACCATTTTTTCTTAACCCTTAATCCTCACTTTATTGTCTTAGTCCCTATTTCCTACAAAGTTTAGTCTCCAATATGTTTTTTCCTATATTATCTTGTCCTCCTACAGAAGCTCCCTAACTTGTAAGTGTTTTTTTTATATACAGAAACTTAAATCCGTACGTTTTCTTCTTCTAGTTAAAATCTGTCATGAATCTTATTTGTATGCTTAATTTTTTCTCTCCAAGTATTTACTTGAAGTTTCAACTCTTCCTTCTTAAACTTCCTATACATTGTAAGTTTTTTAATTTTTAAGCTTACAAATATAATAATATTAGTTTAGTCCTTTGTTGAACTACATGTACCAGTAACGTGTATAACTCAAGTTTAAACAACATAAATGCTGGAGTTCTTCCATGCTTGATAGATGAAGACAAAAATTCAATATTGCAAAGGATACATACAAGTTTGATGATGGATCATTCTACAAATATAATATATGGTCAGACAATTAGCTAACATATTGGTACGTAGCTAATATTGTTATGAACTAATTATTTGTTATTTAATTCTAATTTGGTTATTTGCTTTTTTATTGTCAATTTATACTGGAAATTGATGTCATATGAATTTATTAGGTGAAAGGATTTTATGTGAAACAAACTAAAAATATAAGGAAAAAATAAACAATTACCACATCTTATGCTACTTCATAAGAAAGTGGTATAGGAGGTGAAAACCTCCTACGGCCCTTCCATTGGAAGCGCCGTAGGAGGTGAATGATCTCACCTCATATAACGCTTCCGAGGGGAAGCGTCATAGGTTGTCCATACTTCCTATGACACTCCCCGCAAAAACGTTGTAGAAAATTATTTTTTTTAAAAAATAAAATAAAAATTACCTGCACTTTCAAAAATTCAAAAGGCACCGTAGGTTAATTTCATGACAATGAAAGCTATGCTGCTTCATAAATGCTGTAATATTTATAAAAATAAGCGTCATTTATGTTATTTTTTGTAGTAGTGTCTTCTTGCTCTTTTGTTTATTCAAGACTTTTTTCTCTAAAATAGCATCAAAACTTCCAAAACCAACAACTATCTTTTCAATTGAAATTAAGAGTAAATATATTAAATTTAGATTAAAAAGGGAAAAATTGTCAAAATAATTGTAATACTCTTAATTATTGATTTTTCTGAAATTATTTAATTTTTGGTTTAATTTTTTAATGGTAGACATTTGAAAAAAAATGGATTAAATCTGAAAATAGCAATTTAGAGTTGAATTTCACAAATAATAGTTTAGTTCCCCAAATTTCTGGAAATCCAATTTGGGTCCATTAATTTAAACTCAGCGTTTTGGGTTGCTTGGTCAATTAGGTCTGAAGCTTGGAGAGCGCCGCAGGGAGCCGAGAGGAAACAAAAAGAACAAATAGACGGAACAGAACGAAATGAGCGCCGCTGAGCTTAAGCAGGAATAAGGTCGCGAGCTGGGAGTTTAGAACAGCAGCTGGAATAAGGAGACCACCGCCTCCATCTTCATCGCCCATCGTCACTGCTTCATCTTCAACACCTTCACCATTATCAGCACCTCACCGTCATCATCATCATTATATCCTGAATCAGTTCCGCGAGTTTTGGGAGAGGGGAGGAAGAGCTGAGAGTAGAGAGGGGAGAACAGAAACAGAGGGAGCTTGGAATCAGTACCACTCTATCATCGCTATCATCGGATCATCACCACACATCATTATTTCCAGCACCCATCGTCAATTCTCTACCACTCACTATCACCTCCGTTTCCTTCCCATTTTTCACCACCGTCCTTCACTGCTGTGAAATTCATAGTTCCAGCCCACACTTTTCATTATTCCAACGTCATCACTGTTTTGCCATCAGTCACCATCATTTACCTTCGGCAAATTTCCCTGTGTTTCTGAATTCTGCCCAGTAGCCCTGGTTCTCTCTTTTGTTCTGTTTTTTATTTCAAAATCCAGCCACAATTCTTCCTTAATTCAGTGTGGATTTATCATTTTAATTGGTGATTTTTCATGGCTAGATGTGTGAATCTGGGAGTGATTATTTTTGTTGAAGCTAATGTTTTTTAAAAGGGAGTTTATTTTATCTATAGCTTATTATATTTTTAATTTTTTAGGTATAAGAATTCATTTATATATTGAGACTATAATTTTAACTATATTTCATTTTTAAGTATATTTCATTTTATAAATTGAGTTGGTGTGATTTTAGTTTTGTAATGAGGATTTGCACTCATCAATATAAATGGTCATATATATGTTTTTCTATGATTTCATTGCTTTCTATTTATTTAACATAGTATTGTTGGATAACTTGGTTGAATTAGAATTGTAGTTGAACCTAAATGTATTATTTACTTCATAATCACACTCTAAAAGGTTTTAATAATACTTAAATTAATAGGTTCATGAGTTTAAGCATTAGATTCAATGGTAATTGGGGTTTGATATATTAGGAAATTTAGAGAAACTCATTACACTAAGAGAGCTTAATTGCATATCTAGAGTAGGGATTCCTCTCTTTTGGTGCTAGACTCAACTGTGTTTTGGGTTTGGTATATTAAGAGCTTAGTGTATTAATTCCTTGAATATTTTAATTGAGTAAGGACGATAGTCGTTGAAAACCATTTCCAAGAGCATCTTCATCACTTGCATCTTTTATTCATATTCATTCCACTTTTATTCTAAAAAATCCAAAAATATTTGTTTTTAAAGCATTTTAGTTTAATTGCAATTTAATTGTTAGATAAAAAGTTCAAAAATCCTTTTTAACTTGTTTTATGTCCATCATTGCACTTAATTTCTAGAAAATCAATGAAAGGCTCTTCATGAGATGATCCAGGATTATACCCTTTATTGCAATCATTAGTTTAAATTCTTAAAGAAGTTACCAAGACACAAAACAAAGCAGACAAAGCCTTACTTCAAATGGGGTCTCTTCAGTAGTTGCTAATATTATGATACTACTTTTGTTTGATTAGAACCTAATAGCTACTTTTCTAATTATCTAAAAAGAAGAGGAGGAATAAATTAAAGAATTGCAATGGAATATAAAAAATCTCTCAACTTGTTCAATAGTGCTTAATTGCTTATTCCAATACATGGGGAGAGTATTTTTAAATGTCCAACTTGATCGTATGATATCTAAATCTAAATTGTAAAATAAGCCATGTGGAAAATTTGACTTATAAATATTAGGTGTGATAGATAAAAATTATTTAATTTCTCAAACAAATTTAAGTAGATTTTTCTCTAATATCAAGACGTTTAAAAAACATAAGTATAGGATAGAGGAGAAAAAGAAAAATGTAGGGCTCATTTTCATTAATCTTAAAATGCTTTTCTTCCAAAACTAATTCCAATTGTACAAAGTTACTTTAAGAAAAAGAGTGGATTCAAGGTTCTTATAATTGAAAACCAAAATGTTAAAACAGAGAAACAAAATATGAAGAAATCCAAAACCAATATAATCAACTCAGAAAATTTCAAATGTATTTTATATTATTACAACATATATAGAACCACTCAAATTTACAAGATTACTTGGTAAATAAATCACAAGGTAAAAGAAACAGTAGCTAAAATTTGATTTAACATTTATCCAACTACTGTGTCTCAAGCATTTTCGATAAACAAAGCCTTGACTTTTTTCAATGATACTACAACATCAATCATAGTAAGTCGTGCCTCTGGTAAGTCAATGGAGCAATTTAATGCTAACTCAAAAACTGATGACATATAAGGCAGTATATTTTCAGTATTTTGATTTTCACTGTGTAGCAAATTGGCATCTATAATGTTCATGATCGAATGTGGTGTGGAGTTGCTTACCCAATCTTTCAAACTTAATCCTTGAACAAACATCTCATCTGTTGGCTTCTTCCTTGTAAACATTTCCATTAGCAAAATCCCATAACTATACACATCTCATTTAGCTGAAACAACTCCTTTCAATCCAAACTCTGTATGTCATATTGAATGATTAGTATACAAGTCATTATGTCAATAATGTAAGGTTTGTGGTTAAGCTTTCTTTTGTATCATTAATTTAAATATTTGCACATGAAGATGTCAAATATTGGCTAGAAATTGAATATACAAATAAATTCAAAATATCATTATTAAACTGTTACTGTTACCTGGTGCCATATAGCCAATTGTAGCCAAAGTGTTGGTATAAATTTTCAATTGCTTTTCACCAAACAATTTAGAAATTCCAAAATTACTAAGATGAGCCACCATATCTTTGTCCAACAAAACATTGCTTGGTTTCACATCACAATGAACAACTATTGTAGAAGAACCATGATGAAGATACTCCAAAGCAGCTGCAACATCAATCATTATGTTCAACCTTTGCAAGACATCCAAATAATTGTTATGAGAGTACAACCATTTGTCAAGACTCCCATTTTCCATGAATTCCATTATTAGAGATTTGAAATGATCATTTGAGCAACTACTGATGATCTTAATGAGATTGCGATGGCGTAAATGGCACATGGCACAACATTCAACTTCAAAACTTCTTGATGATTGTTCCATGTCTAAGTTAAACACTATGACAGCAACTATCTTTTCATTTTGAAAAACTGCTTTGTATACTGATCCAAAACTTCCGGAACCAACAAGATTACTCTCATCAAATCCATTTGTTCCTCGTAGAAGCTCATAATAGGATATCCTAGCTGGTGTATCCAAATTTATTAAATCCCTCTTTGTTGAATTATTTTCATCATTTCTCTTATTCTTCAGAAAGACAATGACTGAAACAATCAAAATGGCAACTATGATAGGCAATGAGCATTTTATTATCAGCATCACTTTATTCGATATGTGCTTGTTTCCTTTCCTACATGGTTGGACTTGTAGTTGGGATCTCCCACAAAGATCTTTATTCATCATAAAAGATTGGGCAGTAAAACTTTGAAAAGGGCCACCATTTGGAATTTCTCCATGCAATAAATTGTAAGAAAGATTAATGTATTTAAGATAGCGTAATGACTCTAAGGACTTGGGAATCATGCCAGACAAATAGTTATGGGAAAGATCCAAGGACTCTGTCAAACCCCTTAATATTCTGATATTCGCTATATAATAAATGTGTCGTTCAGATGGCAAACAGAAATAGTGAAACTATACTGATAATAAGTACTTACTGATAATACAGAAAATCCTCATCTAGGTTGAAAAATACATACAGAGTACAAAAGAAATAAATTCCACAACTAAAGATAATCATATGTATCTCCCGACTATGACTGGACCTTCCTCTGCCAGTAATTACGGTTTTGCCCTTAGAGCCGCTGTCCTTTGCTGGAATATTTTTAGATGTTGAAAAAGGGTGAGATTCGAATGAATCTCAGTAGTAATATACAATCAGTCATATAAAATGCGATAAATAAATATGCAATGCACCATGATATGTAAAATGCTAACTCATGTTGTATGCATACTGTCCAAGGCCAAACGACTGTTTGCAACCCCGGCTAAACTCGTGTCCATGGTCAAACGATATGTTTAGACCCTGGCTTATTCGCGTGTTGTGCCACAGGCACTGTCATGTTACAGAAAATGGAATACACATCATATAAATAATCACATATTGCATGAGAGAAAGAATTACTACCTGGGTCCTTTTTCAGTCCAACTGTTTATCCAAAACTTTTTCTTCGGCTCGGGCTTTTACCAGTTCCTATGAATTAAAATTAACAAGTAATTGGTTATTACTTGTATTACTACTATCTTTAATCATAATCTGCTGATTATCTCAGTTTTAGTGGCTTATACACTATATAATTTTGCATAGTGTAATTTTACTATTCTTCAGCAAATTGGCAGATTTTTTAGTTAACTTTGAAAAATCATAACTAATTCTAGAAAAATCGAAATTGACTGGGTCCAAAGCCTACATGAAGCTATTGAAATATATTTTCATGGAAAAATATCAAAATCTACCCAGATTTACCATATTACTCCCAGAATTTCCCGAAATATCCCTATTCCAGATTAGTCTCCAGAAACATAGCATGACTTTGAAAATCTATATCTCCTAATATACTTGTCCAAAAATTATGTTCTACCCGTCAAATTAAAGCTATGGATGTATACTGTAAATATGGAAAGTTTCATAATTTTGTGACAAGGTTTGATTTTCCAAACGTTTGACACAAACAAACTGTTTTCCAGAAACACAGTTTGAGAGCAACTGAATTCAAAAATTCATATCTCTTAGTATACTAATCCAATTAATACAAAATATATACCAAATTAAAGCTAAGACTATGAAATTCAATTCTGGAGATTTTCATGGCCATTGTAAAATATTACATAAGTCAAAAATACCACGAAATCAACTACTAGAGTCTGGACGTTCAGGATTGCACCTGTTTCTAAACCCATCTTTCAAAAATCATAACTCTCTCTACAGATATCCAAATGATGCATTCTACCACTCATTTTAAATCTTGTTATGTCTACTATCTCCCTGTAAAGTTTTGTAAATAATGGATGTGATTTGGTTGGTCAAAAAGCTATACGAAACTGACTGACTCTGATGAACATCAGTTTTGGACAGTCAAACTTCAAAAATTGATAACTTGTTCGTTTTGACACCAAATTGAGCTCTTCTTGATTCTATTTCATACTAACATCCTAAAATTTCCATATCAAAAAGAACCAGATGAAAAATCCATCTGTAGCCTCCGTTTGAGCTTCTGAAAGTTTCCGATAAAACCTCTGTTTTCCGGCGACCAAAACAGAGTTGATAAAACTCACATGCAACCCAGAAAACAACCACAAATCCAATGGAAATCCAAGGTTAAAGTAGAAGAAACTTACCTAAACACGTTTATGATGTTGTGTGTGAGATTTGGAGCTTGTTCTTCCTTCGTTTCTCTCTTTGTTTTCTGTGTTTCTGTGTTGCTGTTTCTGTTCGTTTCTGTTTTTCTTCTCTTATGTTTCAGTTGCTGCATGAATGTTGAATAGAGAGGAAAGAGAGAGTGATTTATGTGCTGTACGTGTGTGCTGTAAGCTTGGTCAAATGGGAAGAGAAGGAGTAGGCAGTTTGATAATGTATATGTGGAACAAGTTGCATGCATCCAAAGATCCAAAGAAGAAATGCCACCTGCTTATGTATATTTGTCTCATATGTAGGTGAATGTTGTTTAGTGAAATATACGTGTGCATCCATGAAACCTCCATGTGTGCCAAACGAAAAGAAGGATGAGTGTTTAGTATTTAGTGTGTGTCAACAAGTTTATATATATATGTATATGTATATTTTTATCCTATTAATTACACACACTGGGTCATAATTTTTCCCTTTGTCAAATTTAAGTTTCCTTAAATTTTGTAGGTTCCATAAATTGGCTTACTATCTAATTTCCATAATTTAATCCTTGCATTAAATTTTTGGGATGTTACAATTCTCCCCCCGTAAAATTAATTTCGTCCTCGAAATTTGTTACATATATGAAGACATAAATTATGGGTATCATCTCTTCATGTCTTCTTCAGCTACCCAAGTTGCTTCTCTCGGAGATAACCCCTTCCATACCACTTTGATGAATGGAATACTCCTATGTCTTAGTTGTTTCTCCTGTCGATCATTTATTCGGTCTGGTGTGACCTCAAACGTCAAATCAACTCGCATGTCAACCTCTTCATATTCAATCACATGTTCTGGATCAGGTTGGTATTTCTTCAGCTGTGAGATGTGGAAGACATCATGTAGTCTACTCAAACTTGGGGGTAAAGCTATTTGATACGCTATCGGCCCAATCTTCGACAAGATCTCGAAAGGACTGATGTATCTTGAGCTAAGCTTTTTCACCTTTAACGCCCTACCAATACCAGTAGTAGGTGAAACCTTCATGAATACGTGGTCTCCAACTTGAAACTCAAGAGGTTTTCGCCTTTTGTCAGCATAGCTCTTCTTTCGACTTTGTGCAGCTAGTAATCTTTGCTTAATCAACTTTATTTGCTCCGTTGTTTGATCAAAAATATATGGCCCATACATCTGCCTCTCAGATAACTCTGCCTAGCATAAGGGTGATTGACACTTCCTTCCATACAACGCTTCGTAGGGAGCCATTTAAATGCTCGAATGATAGCTGTTATCGTATGCGAATTCCGCCAAAGGAAGGAATTGGTGCAACTACCCTTGAAATCAATCACGCATGCTCTGAGCATATCTTCTAATGTCTGAATTGTTCTCTCAATTTGTCCGTCTGTCTGAGGATGATAGGCCGTACTGAATCGGAGCTTAGTACCCAAAGCCTCGTGTACCGCATTCCAAAATTTGGAAGTGAACCGAGGATCTCTATCAGATATGATGTTCTTTGGTGTACCATGTAAACGCACTATCTCCTTGATATAAATGTCTGCAAGTTTATCGGGAGAGTAGTGAATGCTGATTGGGAGAAAATGAGCTGTCTTCGTAAATCGATCTACAATCACCCAGATGGCATCATGGTTTCGGACTTTTGGTAGTCCTGTCACAAAATCCATAGTAATGTTCTCCCATTTCCACTCAGGAATTGCAGGGTTTTGCAGTAGTCCTGAAGGTCGTTGGTGCTCAGCTTTGACTTTCTGACATGTAAGGCAACGAGCAACAAACCTTGTCACATCCTTTTTCATGTCTGGCCACCAATATGTGGATTTCAAATTGTGGTACATCTTAGTTGCTCCTGGATGCAGAGTATATTTACTCTTGTGTGCTTCTTCCAGGATTTGTCTTTTCAACTCAGGTTGTGGGGGAACATATATTCGCTTCTTGTATCTGACTAACCTACTTGGTGACAAGTCATATTCCTGAGTTTCTCCCTTTGTAATCATGTCTCTAATGGACTGTGTGTGTTTATCTTGCATCTGAGCTTCTTCTATAACTGCTCTTAGATCATTCTCTATCTAACTGATATTACTACTGTTAATCATAATCTGGTTAGACAGATTAAGATCCCTAAAATCTTCAATCAGCCTTTGCTCGTGAATTATAAGGGCTATCTGTATTGTTTTGTGGCTCAATGCATCTGCTACTACATTAGCCTTGCCTGGATGATACTTGATCTCCAGATTATAGTCTTTAAGTAACTCCATCCACCTGCGTTGCCGCATATTGAGCTCTTTCTGATTGTATAAATATTTTAAGCTTTTGTGGTCTCAGTACAACTCTACAGTCACCCCATAGAGATAATGTCTCCAGATTTTTTTTAGTGCAAATACAATTGCCGCTAACTCAAGATCATGTGTAGGATATTTTTGTTCGTGAGGCTTCAGCTGACGAGATGCGTATGCCACTACTCGGCCTTGTTGCATCAAAACACATCCCAATCCATGCCCACAGGCATCTGTGTAGACAACAAAGGTCAACTGTGGATCTGGGATTGTTAGCACTGGTGCTGTTGTTAATTTATGTTTCAGCTCTGTGAAGCTCCTCTCACAACTGTTGTCCCACACAAAAGGTTGAGTTTTTCGTGTTTACTTTGTCAATGACAAAGCTATTCTGGAAAAATTTTGTATAAATCGCCTGTAATAACCTGTAAGATCCAGAAAAATTGTGTATCTCAAATACTGTTTCTGGCCTCTTCTAATTCAGTACTATTTCCACCTTATTTGAATCTACTGAGACTCCTTGCTGTGAGATCATATAGCTCAAAAATTTAACTTCCTGTAACCACAACCTACACTTGCTTAACTTGACATGGAGTTGCTTACTCTTCAACATGTTCATCACTGTTCTATACAGCAAAAAGTGCTTGTTGGATCTTACTGCCCAGGGATACTGCCCCATGCAAACATGTACCTTGGGTCTTATTGCCTTTGTTTTCTGTTTTGCATACTCTAATTGCTTAGCAATTTGATAAACTGAGAAATACTAGTTCAACAAGTTTTATGATCTTCGTACATATAGTCCGCTAATGATTCTAAGTCTCGTTACCTTATTGGGACTCTGCCTGATATACTTAGCCTTACGGCTTATGCCGTTCTGTTTTCACAACTCTAAATATTTTGATATACTACACTGTATAACTATGTACGCTAGGCTTACTATTTCTATGTCTGTCTACACCTCTATCTGTCTATAACCAGATCTGTCTATAAATATGTCCATCTGCTCGGGGTTCAGGGTCAAAGGACTATTTAACCGTTACTTCCCGTACGGTGTGCATTATTCAGGATCAAGGCAATGATTTTGTTCCGGACCAAAATGATTGCTTTATCCCTATTTGTCACATCGTGGTATCTTTACTTACCATATAAATGTTCTAGAGCAGGTATCAACCTGTCCGTAATTGTCTCATACTCTCAAATAAAATTAACTGTTGCTAGCTTTACTACATGAGTGGGGTAGTTGATTCTAGAATTGTTAACATCATACTGTTTGAGAGGTACTTACCACCATTATGCCCTACTACTCTAGGGCTCATCCCTATCTCTATTTAGATGGGTCATCAAAACTCATACAAATTGTGTGACTATAAGCTACATTAGTGGTGTCACTGTATACCAAACTGGTCATGTTCCTGCAAACCACATAGGTTTACATGGGTAATATCACTGTACATCAAGTAGGATGTAACATTGTTGGCCACACCGCCTCAGCCGCATGTTTTACGCACCGCCTCTCGACCATAGGGTTACTTGTGCTTTTCACCAGTGCAACCAGAATTCTCATCTGGCCATGTCAGGGGTGCATTCTGATCATGGGGTTGAATAACATGCTCTGATAAGGCTACCTCATTGCTGCATTATTAAGACCACATAGTCACGCGGTATACCACATGTGTTGTGTCACTGTCGACCTCACAGGTCATATTGTAATGTGGGATGATAATCACTGGTGCAACTGACAACCTCTCTTGCAATTTTCAAGAATTGTGAATAGGTTCACTATGCTTCTACTGTGCCACTCTAATATTCTATTTCGTCATAACATAAGGGTATATCGGTTATTTCACAACATATTGGGTAGACAAGTATCCTGTAATAACATATAACAAATGTTTACAATAGATAGGGAAAATGTGTAACAATATACAGCCTCTGAGCTACTGTATAACATGTTCTTGCTCTTTTATGTTACATAACATGTTCATGTAACTTCCCAGGGGATCACCCATCTCGATATTTTCTTGGGTTGAGCACGCTTAACTTTTGTGTACTCGTGCAAAAATACAAATACCAGCTCGAAATGCTTCCGACCACCGGTACCCCGTGCCTGCCCTTATCTTAAAAGCCATGTTTACTGCCTCCGGGCATTAAAGTATTGTGTAGGGACTGCATATCAGTGCCGATACATGCACTCGGACTCATACACTGTGATTTGCTCTCTGAGATCCACCAAGTTTTCTGTAGCTTATCTGCCTGACACTAGTCAGCCTATTGGTGATTCTAGTCTAGGTTAAGGCCCACACTCTGGCCTTACCCAACGGATCCAGGTCATCCTTATACTACCCTCTAGGTATTTACTGTTTCTCTAAGGCTTGACTGTGAACCAGCCGAAGTAATTCACTTCGTTGTTCATGTCACTGTATAATCAAGCATATCAGTATACTATTCTGTTGCCCGAACTGCACACACTGTGGCCAGAACCACTGCTTTGATACCAAAATTGTCAAACCCCTTAATATTCTGATATTCGCTATATAATAAATGTGTCGTTCAGATGGCAAACAGAAATAGTGAAACTATACTGATAATAAGTACTTACTGATAATACAGAAAATCCTCATCTAGGTTGAAAAATACATACAGAGTACAAAAGAAATAAATTCCACAACTAAAGATAATCATATGTATCTCCCGACTATGACTGGACCTTCCTCTGCCAGTAATTACGGTTTTGCCCTTAGAGCCGCTGTCCTTTGCTGGAATATTTTTAGATGTTGAAAAAGGGTGAGATTCGAATGAATCTCAGTAGTAATATACAATCAGTCATATAAAATGCGATAAATAAATATGCAATGCACCATGATATGTAAAATGCTAACTCATGTTGTATGCATACTGTCCAAGGCCAAACGACTGTTTGCAACCCCGGCTAAACTCGTGTCCATGGTCAAACGATATGTTTAGACCCTGGCTTATTCGCGTGTTGTGCCACAGGCACTGTCATGTTACAGAAAATGGAATACACATCATATAAATAATCACATATTGCATGAGAGAAAGAATTACTACCTGGGTCCTTTTTCAGTCCAACTGTTTATCCAAAACTTTTTCTTCGGCTCGGGCTTTTACCAGTTCCTATGAATTAAAATTAACAAGTAATTGGTTATTACTTGTATTACTACTATCTTTAATCATAATCTGCTGATTATCTCAGTTTTAGTGGCTTATACACTATATAATTTTGCATAGTGTAATTTTACTATTCTTCAGCAAATTGGCAGATTTTTTAGTTAACTTTGAAAAATCATAACTAATTCTAGAAAAATCGAAATTGACTGGGTCCAAAGCCTACATGAAGCTATTGAAATATATTTTCATGGAAAAATATCAAAATCTACCCAGATTTACCATATTACTCCCAGAATTTCCCGAAATATCCCTATTCCAGATTAGTCTCCAGAAACATAGCATGACTTTGAAAATCTATATCTCCTAATATACTTGTCCAAAAATTATGTTCTACCCGTCAAATTAAAGCTATGGATGTATACTGTAAATATGGAAAGTTTCATAATTTTGTGACAAGGTTTGATTTTCCAAACGTTTGACACAAACAAACTGTTTTCCAGAAACACAGTTTGAGAGCAACTGAATTCAAAAATTCATATCTCTTAGTATACTAATCCAATTAATACAAAATATATACCAAATTAAAGCTAAGACTATGAAATTCAATTCTGGAGATTTTCATGGCCATTGTAAAATATTACATAAGTCAAAAATACCACGAAATCAACTACTAGAGTCTGGACGTTCAGGATTGCACCTGTTTCTAAACCCATCTTTCAAAAATCATAACTCTCTCTACAGATATCCAAATGATGCATTCTACCACTCATTTTAAATCTTGTTATGTCTACTATCTCCCTGTAAAGTTTTGTAAATAATGGATGTGATTTGGTTGGTCAAAAAGCTATACGAAACTGACTGACTCTGATGAACATCAGTTTTGGACAGTCAAACTTCAAAAATTGATAACTTGTTCGTTTTGACACCAAATTGAGCTCTTCTTGATTCTATTTCATACTAACATCCTAAAATTTCCATATCAAAAAGAACCAGATGAAAAATCCATCTGTAGCCTCCGTTTGAGCTTCTGAAAGTTTCCGATAAAACCTCTGTTTTCCGGCGACCAAAACAGAGTTGATAAAACTCACATGCAACCCAGAAAACAACCACAAATCCAATGGAAATCCAAGGTTAAAGTAGAAGAAACTTACCTAAACACGTTTATGATGTTTTGTGTGAGATTTGGAGCTTGTTCTTCCTTCGTTTCTCTCTTTGTTTTCTGTGTTTCTGTGCTGCTGTTTCTGTTCGTTTCTGTTTTTCTTCTCTTATGTTTCAGTTGCTGCATGAATGTTGAATAGAGAGGGAAGAGAGAGTGATTTATGTGCTGTACGTGTGTGCTGTAAGCTTGGTCAAATGGGAAGAGAAGGAGTAGGCAGTTTGATAATGTATATGTGGAACACGTTGCATGCATCCAAAGATCCAAAGAAGAAATGCCACCTGCTTATGTATATTTGTCTCATATGTAGGTGAATGTTGTTTAGTGAAATATACGTGTGCATCCATGAAACCTCCATGTGTGCCAAACGAAAAGAAGGATGAGTGTTTAATATTTAGTGTGTGTCAACAAGTTTATATATATATGTATAGGTATATTTTTATCCTATTAATTACACACACTGGGTCATAATTTTTCCCTTTGTCAAATTTAAGTTTCCTTAAATTTTGTAGGTTCCATAAATTGGCTTACTATCTAATTTCCATAATTTAATCCTTGCATTAAATTTTTGGGATGTTACAGACTCCATGCTTACCATGCCGCTAATGATTATTAGACAATGTTGAAATGTTGAATATGTTGGAAGGAATAGGTCCTTTCAAATGATTATTAGACAAGTCTAAGACATTAAGTTTATGAAGTTTGCCTATGCCTTGGGGTACAAAACCTGCACCAAAAAAAAAAAAAAAGTTGATGGAAAACCACGACTTTCATATACAAAGAATATAGACAAATAAACTTATTTCTATTATTTTTTGATGTTTTTGTACAATTTTAAAGCAAAAATGTTAGAGAACCCATAAACTATGTAACATCCCAAAATTTATTAAAAGGTTAAATTCCTAAAAAGAAAATTAAATGGTGCTAGAGATTAATCTTGGGAATTGAAAGACAAATTATGAAACCTATGAAATATAAGGAATCTTAAATTAGACAAAGAGAAAAATTAATGCATAGTGTGTGTAATTAATAGGATAAAAATATACCTATATATATTATAGTAAAACAAAACACACACTCTTTTTCCTTGCTTCTCTCATGTCTCACGCACACACACACCAAAATATTAAAATAAGACACACATGACACATGCACACTTATTTAATTAATAAAACAATACTCTCTAACTCTCTCATACACACACGGAAATACACCCACACACTCCTCATTTTCCATTTTGCATTCATTCAACACATTCAAAAGAAACAGAAAAATATAGGAAAAGAGAGAGTGAGTGATAGAGAGAAAGTAAGAGAAACATAAGAGTGATCGGTGCTACAAGAGGAAGGAAGAAGTGATTACAAATTCTACATACAACTCCATATCCTAATATAGGTGAGTTTTCTTCCCATATTCTTAACTCTTTCTAGTTGATTTAAGACTATTTTTGGGTAATTTGGGAAGCATAAGAACCTAGTATAATAAATTGTTGACTTGTGAGGTTTTGTTTTTGGGAAAAATAGTGCATGAAGAAGGAATGAGAATTTGTCAAATTTGAGGTTTCCAATCAATTCTACACGAAAAATTATGTGGGAATACATATGGTTTTGATTTTTGGATGATTATATATAAGTCTAGAATTTTTAGAAAATAAGAGGAGTTGCTGTTCGGTTAGTTTCTCTGAAATCATATTGGTTGTAAAATAAATTTCGGTAACCAAACCTAGTCCGAAAATTATGAAAGTTTCCAGAAGGAAAGTAGACATCTTAAGCTTTAATGTGATATATAATATGTATCATTTGGGTTTATAAATAGTGAGATATGAATTTTTAAAGTTAGATGATGAATCTGGAACGTTTTCTGGTACAGATGGGGTTTGAAGAAATTATGGAAATTTTGTGACTATAATATCTAAATGGTTATATTTTTCCTTGATAATATATTTAAATATGATCATATAGGATTTTGAACCATACCATTTGGAGTTCTAGATATTGATTTATGAATTTTAGAAGTTAAGCTATTGAAACTGGAAATATTTTCTGGCAGTGCGAGAAAAATTTAAAACTGGGAATTATTCATGGATAGGTGGTAGTTAAACGTATTTTTATATTAAAATAGACTTCATAAGTGACACATAGAATTTGGAACCACCTTAATTGGATATTTCTAGGCCAAGATATGAATTTTCAAAGATTATTGAAAATTCTGACAAAATTGAGTAATAGTGAAAAATAAAAAGTAAGGGTATTTTTGAAATAATTAGGACTCTAAGGGTCAAGTTAAATACTAGAGTTGGTATGAGTCCATTAAATACCTATTGGATTTAAGGTATTAGCTATAATGATAACCTACCAAGGTGTCTTAAATTATTTTGGAATAAGTAATAATTCGTCCGTCCGTAAATTATAAATTATAGGATTTGACATTTGCCCGGGACGCCTAAGAGACTGAGAACAGGAACCAAATTTGGAAAGACTGTCAGGTAGTACCTTATCTCTTATATCATATGTGATGCCATGTATGTGTACCATATCATCTGTATATGTATGGGACAGATAGTCCATAGGCGGTAAGACCCGTAAGTACAAGTTGCACCGGGAGTTACCCGGGGGCGTCTTAAGCCAGGTAGGTTTGAGGCAGAAAGCCCGTGACTGTACCTTGTATGGGGCAGAGGCCCTGGGCAGCCAGATTGTGAATCTCAAGCGCTGTGAGTCTGTGATAAGGGACCGGTTAGGCCCTTTTATGTGCTGCATTTCTGTAAGTTGTGTTGTTTGATGATTTGTTTTACATGCTTAGTATTTGCATATTATATGAGTGATCTGTGTACTACTGAGATTCTTTTGAATCTCACCCCTTTTTCAACAAATGACATACAGCAAAGGCGTCCAGCTCTAAGGGCAAGAAGGTAATATAGATGGACGAAGAAGAGACAAATAAATTATGGACTGTTGGTTATCATTTTATTTTGGATGACTGTAAAATATTTATAAGTAGTAGTAGTAGTAGCGATAGTAGTACTAGTACTCGCGACGCAGACTGTATAAGTTGTAATCCGTACGCTAGACTTTCGATAACGTATTGGTATCCAGAAACCAATAAGTTAACCATCACGACGCGAGCTATGGATAGAAAATGATCTGTATTTTAAATAAATGATTTTGAAACTGATAAAGATAATGAATTTACAAATTAAAATTTAGACCATACATATTTATTTTAAAAAGTTTTTTGAAAATCCTATACAAATATAAGATTAAAATCTGTCTTAAATTTGGACTTTAAATTGTTTTGGTCTCAGATTTGAAACCATTATATATTTAAACTAATCTAAAGGCTTTAGAAAATAAGGTGTTACATTTTTGGTATCAGAGCAGAGATTCTGGCATTAGGCTAGTATGCTCTACTGCTATAAATAAGTATGCAGATACCTTAATAGTGATCTCATAGCTAGAACAAATTGTGGGTTAGAGATGAACCCAGAGAAATAGAATTTTCCCTGAGCACTAACTGGATAGACTGGTTTAAAGGATATGGTAGAACAGTATATAGAAAATGAAATGGAGCAATAGTGATGTATACATAGTAAAGAAGGGTATGAACTCTGAAGAATTGAATGCTAAGCTGGCATGTGACTCGGATACTATTAAAATTTCATAGTTAAGCATGCTCAGGTGAGAGTAAACTTGGGATAGGTGACTCCTAGAAAGTATCTTGGAAATCCAAAACCTTTTGCTTAAAGGTTTGAAATTTTAACCCTAAATTCTTAAATGACCTAGAGGATGATTAGAGGCATAGAGATGATGAAATAAGTATTAATCTTTAATTCGAACCATTTTTGTTGCAAGAAAAGTTCATTTGATGGGGTTATGGAAACTCGAGGCATAGTGATTGTTTTGAGGGTTCTCTATGCTAAATAGTGATCCTTAGTAACACTGTGGTGTTAAAGGTATGTAGGTATGATATATGGTGCTATATGGAGAGCGATAATTATGCCGTATATTGATCCTAAAGGATCCAATCTGATGATACTGAAGGTTTAAGATATGTTTAAAAAAGATCTAAGCTGAAATAGTGTTTAGGTTAAAATGTAAATAAGGTTGCACTATAGTTTTGTTTCATGAAGGAAGTTGAACCTTGTGAACCTTATGAATAATGTTGAACCTTCAGTAATGTTTTGAGGATATTACCAGGATATAGTAAAGGTTAGAATATGCGTTATTGATCTTGATTTTTTTATAACTGAGGAAAGTAATTTCTAATTTATGTGATGTTAAGGTACTAAGATAAGTGCGGGCAGAAGTGCAGCCCCACTTATGTTTGATAGTGTGAGGCATTAGAGTGCACAGTAGAAGCGTGGTAGGCTCATAACCCACAGGTTCCTGGTTGTTTGAATTGTATTGTAAATATAGCGGGGTAGGAGTTTGTGATAGATTTGATCTGTTTACCACTCCACAAACTGGAAGTTATCTTAGGCATTGACTGGCTAACGACGAATAATGTTTTGCTGGACTGTGGTAACAAGAGAATTGAATATCTTGAATCATATAAAGGCAATGATGCTAGCATTAACCTGAATTTTCTCTCCGTAGCTGAAGCTGAGAAATATCTAAGAAAAGGGTGTCAGGGGTATCTGATATTATTCTTGGTTCATGCAAAATCAGATGTAATGATTGAGAGTATACCTGTAGTGAATGAATTTCCTGAGGTATTTCCAGAAGACATTAGTGGATTACCTCTAGAAAGGAAAGTTGAGTTCGTATTAAGATTATGCCGGGTGTCGGATCTATTTCTAAAGCTCCTTATCGAATGGCACCAAATGAAATGGCAAAACTGAAGAAGCAAATTGAAGAATTACTAGAGAAAGGATTTATACGCCCTAGTGTTTCACTATGGGGAGCTCCAGTATTGTTTGTTAAGAAGAAGGACGGGAGCCTACGTTTATGTATTGATTATCGAGAGCTGAATAAGGTGACCGTCAAGAACAAATATCCACTCCCCAGGATTGATGATCTTCTCGATCAACTATCTGGTTCTAGAGTATTCTCAAAGATTGATCTGAGATCGGGCTACCATCAGCTGCGAGTAAGAGCTGAGGATGTGTCGAAGACAGCTTTTAGAACCAGATATGGACATTATGAGTTCTTGGTAATGCCTTTCGGACTGACCAACGCACCTGCTGTGTTTATGGATTACATGAACCGAATTTTTCGTCAGTATCTGGATCAGTTCGTGGTAGTCTTCATTGACGACATCCTAATATACTCTAAGAATAAAGAGGAACATGAAGAGCATTTGAGAATAGTGCTGAGAATTCTGAGAGAAAAGCAACTCTTTGCCAAACTGAGTAAATGTGAATTCTGGCTTTCAGAAGTTAAATTTTTGGGCCATGTAATTTCACAAGAAGGAGTCTCTGTGGATCCTAGTAAGGTAGAGGCAGTACTAAACTGGAAGAGGCCAGAAACTGTAACAGAGATACGCAGTTTTCTGGGTCTTGCTGGTTATTACCGGATATTTATTCAAAATTTCTCCAGGATCGCCATGCCGTTGAGAAAGCTCACGAGAAAGAATAAAACATATGTGTGGGATGCCAAATGTGAGAGGAGCTTCACGGAGCTGAAGGAGAGGTTGACATCCGCACCAGTACTGATTATTCCAGATCCCAGTGAGCCCTATGTGGTTTACAGTGATGCTAGTAAGCAGGGATTGGGATATGTCCTTATGCAGCAGGGCAGAATGGTGGCGTATGCCTCTCGACAGCTGAAGCCTCACGAGAAGAACTATCCCACTCATGATTTGGAGCTTGCGGCAATCGTGTTTGCACTGAAAATATGGCGACACTACCTATATGGTAGTACTGTAGAGTTATATTGTGACCACAAGAGCCTCAAGTATCTACATGATCAAAAAGAATTGAATATGAGACAACGTCGCTGGATGGAGTTGTTAAAAGATTATAATCTAGAGATTAAATATCATCCAGGAAAGGCAAATGTTGTTGCTGATGCCTTGAGTAGAAAAGCGGTGCAAGTAGCAGTCATGATGGTCCAAGAACAGAAATTGTTAGAGGAATTCAGGGATCTAAACTTGACAAATCAAGTATTTCTGAATGCAAACAAACCGAATGAAGTACTCCTAGCTAATTTTAGTGTTAGTCAGGAAGAAAGCAATCTGAGAGCAGAAATTGAAGAAGCTCAAATACAAGATGAACGAGCCCAGTTGATCCAAGGGATGATTGAAAAAGGTGAAACCCAGGATCATGATCTTTCACCAAGTGGATTGGTCAGATACAAACAGCGAATATATGTACCACCAAAGGCTGATTTGAGGCGAAAAATCCTGGATGAGGCACACAAGAGTCGTTACACGCTTCACCCAGGAATGATTAAGATGTATCACAATTTGAAATCCATGTACTGGTGGCCAGGGCTAAAAAGCGATGTGACCAAGTATGTGTCCCGATGTCTCACTTGTCAGAAGGTGAAGATTGAACGTCAGAGACCACCAAGACTTCTACAGAGTCCATAAATTCCAGAATGGAAGTGGGAAAATGTCACCATGGATCTAGTGATGGGTTTACCTAAAATTAGAAAATACGATGCCTATTTGGGTAATTGTCGACCGTTTCACCAAGACGGCACATTTCATACCCATTAATGCCAGATATTCCTCAGAGAAGTTAGCATAAATATATATATGGGAGATAATCAGACTCCATGGTAAACCGAAGAGCATTATCTCTGATCGAGATCCCAGATTCACATCAAGATTCTAGAAAGCTCTACATGAAACTCTAGGTACGAAGCTGAAATTCAGTATGGCCTATCATCCACAGACGGATGGACAGTCAGAAAGAACCATACAGACGTTGGAAGATATGTTAAGAGCATGTGTATTAGATTTCAAGGGAAGTTGGGATCATTTCCTTCCACTCGCTGAATTCGCTTACAATAATAGCTATCATGCGAGTATACAAATGGCTCCTTATGAAGCATTGTATGGTAGAAAGTGTCAATCACCCCTATGCTGGACAGAATTGAATGAACGAAGACTATATGGGCCGGATCTGGTAGATCAAACCACAGAGCAAATCAGGACTATCAAAAAGAGGCTCCTAACAGCGCAAATCCGATAGAAAAGCTATGCTGATAAAAGGAGAAGATCTCTAGAGTTTGAAGTGGGAGATCATGTATTTTTGAAGGTATCTCCTGTTACTGGAATCGGTAGGGCAATAAAAAGGAAAAAGCTTAGCCCACGCTACATCGGTCCATTTGAAATATTGGCAAGAATTGGGCCAGTAGTATATCGAATAGCCTTACCCCAAACTTAAGTAGACTGCACGATGTGTTTCATGTCTCACAGTTGAAGAAGTACCAACCAGACCCTGAACATATTATGGAATATGAAGATGTGGATATGCGAGATGATCTCATATATGAGGCTGAGCTAGAACAAATCATTGACAGACAAGAAAAACAACTCAGACATCGAAGCATACCATTCGTGCAGGTGGTTTGAAAGGGACTGTCTCCAAGGGAAGCAACTTAGGAAGTAGAAGAGGACCTGAAGGAATGTTACCCGGAGTTTATATCTCAAGAAGTGTAACAAATTTCGAGGACGAAATTTATTTTACGGGGGGAGAATTGTAACATCCCAAAATTTATTAAAAGGTTAAATTCCTAAAAAGAAAATTAAATGGTGCTAGAGATTAATCTTGGGAATTGAAAGACAAATTATGAAACCTATGAAATATAAGGAATCTTAAATTAGACAAAGAGAAAAATTAATGCATAGTGTGTGTAATTAATAGGATAAAAATATACCTATATATATTATAGTAAAACAAAACACACACTCTTTTTCCTTGCTTCTCTCATGTCTCACGCACACACACACCAAAATATTAAAATAAGACACACATGACACATGCACACTTATTTAATTAATAAAACAATACTCTCTAACTCTCTCATACACACACGGAAATACACCCACACACTCCTCATTTTCCATTTTGCATTCATTCAACACATTCAAAAGAAACAGAAAAATATAGGAAAAGAGAGAGTGAGTGATAGAGAGAAAGTAAGAGAAACATAAGAGTGATCGGTGCTACAAGAGGAAGGAAGAAGTGATTACAAATTCTACATACAACTCCATATCCTAATATAGGTGAGTTTTCTTCCCATATTCTTAACTCTTTCTAGTTGATTTAAGACTATTTTTGGGTAATTTGGGAAGCATAAGAACCTAGTATAATAAATTGTTGACTTGTGAGGTTTTGTTTTTGGGAAAAATAGTGCATGAAGAAGGAATGAGAATTTGTCAAATTTGAGGTTTCCAATCAATTCTACACGAAAAATTATGTGGGAATACATATGGTTTTGATTTTTGGATGATTATATATAAGTCTAGAATTTTTAGAAAATAAGAGGAGTTGCTGTTCGGTTAGTTTCTCTGAAATCATATTGGTTGTAAAATAAATTTCGGTAACCAAACCTAGTCCGAAAATTATGAAAGTTTCCAGAAGGAAAGTAGACATCTTAAGCTTTAATGTGATATATAATATGTATCATTTGGGTTTATAAATAGTGAGATATGAATTTTTAAAGTTAGATGATGAATCTGGAACGTTTTCTGGTACAGATGGGGTTTGACGAAATTATGGAAATTTTGTGACTATAATATCTAAATGGTTATATTTTTCCTTGATAATATATTTAAATATGATCATATAGGATTTTGAACCATACCATTTGGAGTTCTAGATATTTATTTATGAATTTTAGAAGTTAAGCTATTGAAACTGGAAATATTTTCTGGCAGTGCGAGAAAAATTTAAAACTGGGAATTATTCATGGATAGGTGGTAGTTAAACGTATTTTTATATTAAAATAGACTTCATAAGTGACACATAGAATTTGGAACCACCTTAATTGGATATTTCTAGGCCAAGATATGAATTTTCAAAGATTATTGAAAATTCTGACAAAATTGAGTAATAGTGAAAAATAAAAAGTAAGGGTATTTTTGAAATAATTAGGACTCTAAGGGTCAAGTTAAATACTAGAGTTGGTATGAGTCCATTAAATACCTATTGGATTTAAGGTATTAGCTATAATGATAACCTACCAAGGTGTCTTAAATTATTTTGGAATAAGTAATAATTCGTCCGTCCGTAAATTATAAATTATAGGATTTGACATTTGCCCGGGACGCCTAAGAGACTGAGAACAGGAACCAAATTTGGAAAGACTGTCAGGTAGTACCTTATCTCTTATATCATATGTGATGCCATGTATGTGTACCATATCATCTGTATATGTATGGGACAGATAGTCCATAGGCGGTAAGACCCGTAAGTACAAGTTGCACCGGGAGTTACCCGGGGGCGTCTTAAGCCAGGTAGGTTTGAGGCAGAAAGCCCGTGACTGTACCTTGTATGGGGCAGAGGCCCTGGGCAGCCAGATTGTGAATCTCAAGCGCTGTGAGTCTGTGATAAGGGACCGGTTAGGCCCTTTTATGTGCTGCATTTCTGTAAGTTGTGTTGTTTGATGATTTGTTTTACATGCTTAGTATTTGCATATTATATGAGTGATCTGTGTACTACTGAGATTCTTTTGAATCTCACCCCTTTTTCAACAAATGACATACAGCAAAGGCGTCCAGCTCTAAGGGCAAGAAGGTAATATAGATGGACGAAGAAGAGACAAATAAATTATGGACTGTTGGTTATCATTTTATTTTGGATGACTGTAAAATATTTATAAGTAGTAGTAGTAGTAGCGATAGTAGTACTAGTACTCGCGACGCAGACTGTATAAGTTGTAATCCGTACGCTAGACTTTCGATAACGTATTGGTATCCAGAAACCAATAAGTTAACCATCACGACGCGAGCTATGGATAGAAAATGATCTGTATTTTAAATAAATGATTTTGAAACTGATAAAGATAATGAATTTACAAATTAAAATTTAGACCATACATATTTATTTTAAAAAGTTTTTTGAAAATCCTATACAAATATAAGATTAAAATCTGTCTTAAATTTGGACTTTAAATTGTTTTGGTCTCAGATTTGAAACCATTATATATTTAAACTAATCTAAAGGCTTTAGAAAATAAGGTGTTACAAACTACCCATGAGATGCCATGGTTATTGAAGATTTGTTTGAAAATGTAAATTTTTCTTTGTTGTAATTTTTGAATAACTATTTAATAGGAAACTAATACATTTTAATCCAGAAAAGCTAGGAACAACAGACAAAAATTGATAAAAGAAATTTAAACAGGAAAAGATGGTGGATAAAAGAAAAGAGTTGAACTTGATAGAACATCCAAATGTGTATATAACAAGTGGGCACATTATATAATTGATATGGTACAGAGTACTCAAAAAATTGTTTTCCAAGATTTAAATAACATGTGTGACCCTATCTTTCTGTCATTATAGTTTTACCAACAATTCATGATATCTTTCGATATTTGGGGATTGTAAATTAGTAGCTATATTTAAAAACTATTATTAATGTAATGATGAAAAACAAAATCTCATTTTAAATTCATTTTCTATTAGAGAAAAATGATTAAAAAAACGAAAAAGAATAAAAAAGATATAATAAACTCATGCCTGTAAAGAGGTTTGGATCCAAATATACTTGATTAGCATCAAGTGTTTGTAAAAAGTGAATGGGACTTATAAGAAGAAAAATAAAGCAGGTCATATTATTTTATATAATAACACGCACACACACGTATGATACATACATGTATATATATGTATATGTATGTATGTATTACATACATATGGATATGTATATCTACACACACAGATATGTGTAAGTATAGATACATACATATGTACACACACACGTGTGTGCGTGCGCCTATATATATAAGAAAATGAGAAAGCAAATTTTTTCTAACCATCAAATGGCTTAACTCTTAGTAATTGCATTTGAGTCTGTATAGTTTGAGTATATAAACTTTGCGTTCTTAATGTACAGTTGAAGTGATAAATTATGTACCTTTTTTTTTTTTACATTGGTGGTGTACTTTTCATAACAGATTATAACAATCGAGTTCGCATATTACACACACACACACAAACACATATTGCATACTTTCTCTTTCTTGCTGATTAATTTCCAATGAAAAAATTAATTATAAAAGCGTCATTTAATTTCACATAGAACTGAATATAGAACAACTTCTCTCTCTCTTTGAACCCAAATAAATTAAAACATGCAATTTAATTATTTGACTGACTCTTGAAAATATCTTGTATTCTCATTCATTATTCGAGCTTAAATTTAGTTCAACAAGTGCTTTTAGTTGCATTTATTTTTTTTTAATTTTTATCATCTATTTTGTAATTGTTTTAATAAGTTTATAATAAAGTTAAGAGGCCTAACTAGATAGGGATTGAGATTTGGTGGACTTGATTTTGGTTTTGATTATTTTAGCTATATTTAATTAAAATTCTCTTTTTTTTAAACTTGTTTATTTGTTTGTTTTATGTGTATGTTTTGTTTTATCTTTGCTTGCCAATTGCTTTTCAGAATCAAATTGTGGCTAATTTTAAGAGTCCTAGGTAAGTTCTGTCGTGGAAATAGCCATCACTATCTTAGTGAACATCCGCAATTCTTCTCTCCAATTCTCTTCTTCTCTCTAACATCTGAACTTTTAAGTTTTGAATTAATAATTTATAGAGTGTCGAGGAGGCTTGAAGGAATTAATTAAGACCTCAAGAAAATAAATTTATTCAAAAAAACTTATTTTCAAGTAAGTGAATTCTAAAAAATTAGGAAAGGAATTATTATTAAATATATGAAGGCCAAAAGTAACTAAGGAAAATTTAGAAAATAATTTTAATAATTTAAATTTATTTATTTATTTTTTATTTAATATTATAATAATATTTTTATTAGATATCAAATCTCAAACCGTAGAAATAAAGAAGTGGAGGGAACACATAGGTAAGAGAAACAGAGAGCCATAATAATAATAAAAAACAAAACAGAGAGAGAGAGAGAAATATAGAGCCACTCTCTCCTCATCCTCCAAATCCTTAGGCCCTTTTTTTTTTCTACACAGGGTATCCATCGGATCGAGCTCGATAATTAATCCCTAGGGTACTGTCGAGCCCAAGATGGGGGTGACCTTCCCAAACAAATTTTTCCATACACACTGCCCCAAAGATCAAACTCGAGACTAGAGTGTTTAAGGAAATGCAAGCCCCTTACCATTTGAGCCAACCCACGTGGTTCCTTAGGCCCTTTTTGATACAAAGCATTGAGGGTAGGAATTGAGATTGGGCCTAGTTGTATTGTTCAGTATAAGGGACTAAGGATAACGTTGGATAGAGAGTACCATGAAAGTGGGGTTGCTACAAAATCACCTCCCCTACCAGTATTGGGTGAGCAGTGTTGGGATTGAAAAATTTTAGGACAAAGGAAGGAGTGAAGAGAAGAGAGAAGAGAGAGGAAGGAGGGGATAGACCAAGAGATTTAAAAATTCTGAAGGCAAGCAGATGAGAGATGGCCGGATAAGAGGAAGGAAACTTGAATACCTTCTGCAATTACAGACTTCGATCAAGACCTTCTGCAATTACAGACTTCGATCAAGGTGAGTTACCCAACTCCCTTTTCATCTTCTATTGCAGTTATTTAGGAATTGCTTAAAGGTTAAATTCTGATTTTGAGTCAGGAAAGTGCCGATTAAAGGAGAAATTGCAAACTGTGATTGGGACATTCTGTTTGATTTATTGTGGTGTACTAATTGCTTAAACCAAATAACATTAGTGAATGCAATAGATAATTGTTGATTGATAAAGAATTCAAGTTTGGGAGCTAAAAGACCGGTGTAAGTTTGCTGGTTATTGTTCCTTGACGAGAAAAAGAGAACCTTAGTTACTTAAATGTTTAATGGTTCATAAATCAATGTTTTGGGGCTGATCGAAGTTTGACGGAATTTGAGTAAACAAATGCCACTGTTTTTTCAGAAAATTAATACTGAAAGTTCAATTTGATAAATGTAAAAGAGGCGGTAGCATGTGGGTATGTCATTTACAAATTGAAGATTGATGACAGTGTTGTTTTGCTGAAGCTAAAGAGGTGTGTGTATAGACACACACACTAGTTGTTTGAACGCCATGGGATTCAATTTTTCGAATAAAAAATATGAAAAACTTGGTGTTTTGGGATAAAGAAATAAGGGGTAAATGTCATAAATCATTAATCACACTTAGTTTATGTTCAAAAGGTTCTATTTGGTGCTGCCTCACTACTTAAAAAAAAGTGGCTTCCGTAGCACTTTATTTATAGCACTTGTTTCAAAAACCGCTATAACTATAAAGGAGGATATTTTCTGTAGCGTTTAATTAAACATGTACGTGTGCAATAATAGATATATTTATTTTAAAATATATATCTTATAGGATAGCGACTGCTCCGGAAGGTGCCACAATTGATTAAAAATAGATGAATTTTAGTTTTAAATTATTTTAATATATAAATAAAAAAAACTTGCAAGAGTCTATTTTCTCCCACCCCTCCATTTTTCTTCCTTCACCATGACAGATCCAACTCCAACCTCAGTCTTCGTCTCCGTCGTCTTTTGGTACGGAAGCTCTACCACGGCCGTTGTCTTCCCACAGCTCCCCGATCTCGTCGTCTTCCTCCACCCTCACCACTATCCCCACTCTTCTCCCTCACGCCCAACCCCGTCCCTACCTGTCCCCTTCCTAACTTCGTCTCTTTCTCTCCATCGCTACCATCACTGGGCCTTCATTCTTGCCTTAGCTACCCTTCGTTCTCCCCAATTTTCTCACAGTCTTTGTTTTTCTTCGTTGTTTTTAGTTTTCTATTTCCGCCATTCCAGGATCGTTTTTCTCTTCCTATCTATTTTCTCACCTGATTGTGCCGCAATATGATGTAAATTGCAGGTGTCGAATATCAAGGAGAAGTGACCGTGGTGGACAAGGAGGTGGTAGAGCTAGAGATTGGCGTTGCCCAAACGTTAGGTTTGAGATCTTGCATTTTATTTTATTTAGATACTTTATTGGAGAAGTCTTTTATTGCCTTGGATAAGTGAAAAATGTGTATAGTCTCCTGTGATTTATCTTGGATTGAAAAATTTGATGAACAGAGGAGGAAGGGATAGCAGGGTCATGTGATGAACAGAAGCATAGTTCAGATTATATGTTTGTGATTATTTCATTTTAAGCCTTTCGCTCCTATGTGATGACCCTCTCTATGTATTAACCGTAGGAACAAGTACATCCTTGGAAAGGAAAAGCTCGTGGAAGCTTAGCTAAGGTGGATGGAAGAAAGCATGTCACGCATGTTTTGTTCTATTAATTTTGCATTAGTGTGGCTTATTATTATTACTTTGGCATATAAGCTTAAAGTTTGTTTTGGGTTGTATATAACTCCATAAGGAGTAGTAGGTGAGCTTTGCCATCCAAAATTACAAACGATAACTAGTTTATATTCATGTTAAATCGTCAGTCTAGTGATTGACTTTATACAATGTAAACATTTTATCTAAATCATGAAATTTGGCATGAATATAGTACACATCCTAATCTTTAAAATAAGTATTAATTTGTAATTTTTAAATGTGGAGATAAAAATATATGAATTTTCTAATTTGGGTCATAATTCTTCAATTTTTGCAGAAAATTTGTTTGTACAGTATGAGTTTTAGGCAAGTTCTGGACCCAATGAGATGCTGTTGAGCCTGCGTCTTAATTTTATCATAAAAAGCATTTTAAGAGCTAAAGAAGAGTTATGAACCACTATTTTTGGGTATGAAATGATTTATTTATGAATTTTTGAAGTTTTAGAAAAATTTAGTATATCATGTACCCAAGCTTTTAGAAAAGGTTTGAATAGTTCATCCTTGTAAGGGTACTAATTGAGTCACATGTAGTTATTAAATGGTTAAACAGTTTTGACAAGTATCTCTAGAATGAGATGTGATACTCTCAATGCATAGTGAGAGTGAATCTCCTAAAAACACCTTGGCATAATCATATTTGTTGTTTGTTTTTGTCTATTTACAATAATAATTTAGATTCCCCCCATCTTTACCTGTCTCCTAATTGCTTTTTAGAATCAATCACAATCAAATAACAAACAAATAAATAAACTACAAACAAAGAAAAATATAAATTAAATTTAACTGAAAAAATTAAAAATAAAATAAGGCTTGTATCTACCTTTAATTTTTATTTTTAATTATAGAGGGATATTAAGGTCTTTTAATAATATTAAGAAAAGTCCTAATCAGAAAATTGTTAAAAGTGTAGGCTTGGATTTAATTTTTGGTATTTCATTTTCCCTTGATTTTTTACACAAATCTAAACAATTTTGTTTTTGTTTGTTATACATTTGTTAATTCCCACGTTTTAATTTTTAAGAAAAAATTAAGTATAATTTAAATTTCAATTAAACAATATATGATTGTTACAAATTATACATATAATAAACAAGAAAAAACAACTCCAAAGTTGTCTATATTTTAATATTATTATATTTATTCTAATATTACGGGAAAGAAAAAACATAAAATTAAAGTTATTAAGAGATAGATAATATCTTTTTTTTTTAAAAAAATATTGGTATAACACATGGTGGCCATTCTGTATGGTTTAAGATTTTGATGTCATCGAATATTGTATATAAGAATTTCACATATCTATGTTACAAATATATCACAAAGTTCCATTGGTTTTTGATCTTCACTTTATTTGTTGTTACACATAATGAAAAAAAAACTACAATTTAATTTTAGAGAAAATATTTAAAAATAAAAGAAAACACGCAAGCAAAGTACATACCTGTAAATGAGTTACCACCCAAATATAATTCTTTCAAAGATGTGCAGTTGCTTATTGATTTTGGAATGCTTCCCTCTAATTGATTACCACCAACATCAAAGACTTCAAGTAAAGGGAGTTGATGGCACATTTCTTCTGGCAAATTACCCATTAAATGATTGCTGCCAACAACAACATATCTCAAAGAGGGCATCTTCCAAAGGAATAAAGGAATCCCACCTATGCAAAAAATACAGAATATTTGTTTGTTGGTATAGTAAGTCTAAGAATTTCCTTAATTCACACGCAAGTGTATAAGTAATACATGGAATTTCGTTAATTAGATGCTTAAAATTAATAGACTATTATTTAACTTTTGTTTGAAATTAATTTAAAAGGGACTCTTCCATTATAATATCAATTGCAAATTGGACATTAAAACTCTTTTAAAAAAGATATGATAAAGATAGATTATGGAATTAATTTCACCTATATAAAATGAACATCCAAGTTATTTATTTTTTGCATTAAAACTATTTATTATTTACAAGGCTCTAACTTTGAAAACTGGCTATGAATTCTTCATAGACTTTAAAAGGCTAAAATTTTAGTTTTTATTTAAGGAATTTAAATACTTTTAGTTACACATTCTGGAGGAAATATAGTATACATAAAAATAAGATTTTTGTTAAAGCATAAAATGAAGAGATGTATAGATTGAACGTACCTGTAAAAAAATTCCATGACAGATCTATTTCTTCCAACAACGTCTCGTTACCAATTGATATTGGAAGGCTACCTTTTAAGGAAGAAATGGTGAAGAGAGATGATGGAATTTCACCTGTTTCGTTTTACAAAGTAAGCTAATAGTTAAGAGGCTTTGGCATTCATCTTTAACATAAAAAAAAATACATAACCCACATTATATGAATTAATCATAGACTTAAATATGTGATATCATTTGCATATAATTTACATATATATACTCTATAAAAAAACTTGATTATTTGTTTTATGCTTATTAATCCATGCATAAATATTAAAAAGAGAGAAATCAAATATATTCTAACCATCAAATTGCCTAACTTTTATTAGTTATATAGCTAATGAGATAAGTGTTTTATTTTGTAATTGTTGAATAATTATTTAATAGGATTCTATAAATTTGTGAAGTAAGAAAGAAATGATTAAAAATATTGAAAAAACCAAAAATCAGGGAAAGGAAGAGAAAAAATATAGAGTTGAAGATAATAATGATTTATTCCAAGATCAATTTCTTCAGTTGAAGAAAAAATCAGGGAAAGGAAAGTATAGAACCAGTGAGTTGAACAAAGGCACAGTCTCAACACACCCACCCATCCACACACATGGAGATGTTTTCATCTATAAAATTGTGGGGAAATTCTCAAAAAATACCATTTAAATTTTAAAATCTCAAATAGGTGATTTAACAATAAAATGTTTTGTCAATTGTATTACCACTCTTGTTAATCCTATTAATGACTTTGTCAAAAGGATTTTGAAGTTTAAAAGGCATGTTTTTTTAGAATTTTCCCTAAAATTATTATGCCACATCGAACTCAGATTCTGAAAAGTATACCATCTTATTCATATTCATTTTCGGATTAAAAGAAAGCACCGCGTTCTATGTCTTTAGAAATTAATATAGCAAAATCATTATTCACTAATGCCTTACGAAGTACTGGAATAGAATTTAGGACATTCATATAATTAAAATTCTTACCTTGCAAGTTGCTGTTGGTAAGATATAGCAATTGAGTTTGGTAAAATTTCCAATGTCACTTGGTATGTTTCCACCGTCGAATCTGTTATCACCCAGTTGTAATTTTCCTAATTCTTTTCATTGATGCCAAATGGAGGGTATTTCGCCAGACAAATCATTTCCATTCACAAAAAATAATTCAAGTTTTGGAAGCCCAAAACACACATTTTTTGGGAGACTACCAGATAATTGATTTCTTCCAAGATCAAACTGTTGTAGCTCTGAATTGTTAAATAATGAAGATGGTATAGAACCAGTGAGTTGATTTACTCCAATATACAATTTCTTCAGTTGTGCAAGATCACCAATTTCATTTGGGATGCCTCCTTCAAATATTAAGGGGGTGGGAAAGAAAATAATGTCAGTAACAATTTGTTACGAGTCACAAGTTATTAGGTACATGAGATAAATTAATACTCTACAGAAACACATGTAATAAGACTTGCACATTTTTTTAAGAAATGACACATATTAGTAAATGATAAAACGCAATATAAAAGGTATAACCCTTTTAATTCGGGTGGGCTAATAAACATAGATTAAATCATTTGGTTGTGTTTGGTTGAGAAATTTCGATGGATTCAAGATGATTAAATCTAAGAGACAAATTGAAATCCAATTGGCCCTTCCTTTCATCATTCCTGTTAAACACATATTTTTATTAGTTATATAGCTAATGAGATAAGTGTTTTATTTTGTAATTGTTGAATAATTATTTAATAGGATTCTATAAATTTGTGAAGTAAGAAAGAAATGATTAAAAATATTGAAAAAACCAAAAATCAGGGAAAGGAAGAGAAAAAATATAGAGTTGAAGATAATAATGATTTATTCCAAGATCATTCTCTTACAGATCTGAATTGTTAAATAATGAAGATGCTATAGAACATCTGTAGTTATGAAAGATTGCCAATCTCATTCGGGTGGGCCTATTGTCATAGATTAAATCAATTACCAGTTGGACATGCATTAAAATTCCTTTTCAAAGAAGAAATGCTGAATTGAGATTATGGAATTAATTTTGAACAATCAAATTATTTATATTTTGCATCAAAACTAATTAAATATATTTACAAGGCTCTAACTTCAAAAACGATATGATGAATACATCATTGGCCAAAAAACGATATTTTTACTTTTTATAATAACAAAAAAGCCTTGTATGGAGGTCTAGCAGCGTAACTTTTCCTAAAGTAAAAGTTTAAAGCATTTTCAGTTAAAAAGTTTGCAAATATCAAATAAGCATAAATAATAAATGAAATATTTGTAAAGGAGTTGTATTGTAGATAGAATACAGAGAAAAAAGAAAAATAAGAGGCTAGAAAGAACTAGCAAAATTATATATAAAGAGTAGTACACAAAAAGTGCCACGCTAGTCGGTTACAAAGTTACTCAAAACACACATTTATTGGAAGACTACTATTACAACATCAATTTATTGCAGACTGAACTGCTAAATAACAAAAAAGGTATATGAACGACAAGTTGATTATTTTCAAGATACAATATTTTTAGTTGTAAACAATTGCTAATCTCATTTGAAATATCTCCTTCAAATAGGTGGGAAAAAGAGAGTAATGTCAGAAAAAAAAAATTATGCATAATAAATTATTATGTACATGAGACAAAATTTTTTTTTTATAAAACAAATTGGTATTTTTGAAAACATATACGGCACAACTTGCACATTTTATAGAAATAATCACACAAATATATTATAAATGATAAAATACAGCTGCACTTGTTTTCAAAAAGAAATAACCTATTCATGGTAAAACACATATTTGTTGGAAGACACCCAGAAAAATTAATTTTGTTAACTACAAACTTTTTAAAAATATAAATTAATAATAAATAACCAAATTTAAATTAAATGTTCTAAACATGTTTGTATGGCTTCGTAATTTTGGAAAAACAATTGTTCAAAAATTTTTTAGAACGTAGAAATAATAATAAACATTTATTTGAAGACCGATAATGAGTCTTTAGGTCCGTTACCAAAAAAATGAAGATTAAAATTTGCAAGTGTTGTCCAATTCCAAATCAAACTCAAGGCGTTCAAACTCAATTCCAAATTGAATAATGCTTCTAAGATTATTAATCCTCAATCATTTCAGAGCATTGAATCATCGCCTTAAATTATTTCAAACAATCCACTGCCCTTAAATGATATATATAAATTATTTTCCATGCAAGGAATTTTTTTAGGATGCCTGTGAGATTGTCGATAATTTAAAAAAAAAACTTGCCATTGCAAAGTAAACGGAGGTAAAAACGAAAAATAAAAGGGTAGAAAGAAACATTGAAATCCCAACTAGTCCTTTTTAATTTCATCATCATACTTGTCAGGTTGTTTACTTTCCAATCGGCTCCCATGTTTTTTTAATAATTAAATATTTTATTTCATTTTTTTTTGGAAGAATTTTCAAGCAACTTATGGTCACATGTGTGAAAATTATATGTATACAAATTCCAACTAAATTATGGGAAGCAAAATCTCATTTCAAATTTATTTCTATCTTATAAAGTAAAAAGGAAAAAAAAAATAAACAAAAGCACAGTCTCAACACACCCATCCATCCACACACATGGAGATGTTTTCATCTATAAAATTATTATGCCACATCGAACTCATAGATTCTGAAAAGTATACCATTTTATTCATATTCATTTTCAAATTAAAAGAAAACATCGCGTTCTATGTCTTTAAAAATAATCTAGCAAAATCATTGTTCATTAATGTCGTATGTATGAATATGAATGAATGAAATGGCGAAAAACAAGATCTCAGTTTGTTTACAAACAAACACGTCATTATATACTTCTCCAATCCCAAACTAAAGTCAAAGGCATGCAAAATCATTCCAAATTGAAAATTGACATCTCTCGTGATTACATTAAAAAATTTCATATAAAGGTTAATTCGAGTGTTTGGTATTTTATATTTGTTTTCAATATTTGAAGTTTTTCTACTTTGGGAAGCTAAATAAATATGCGAATAAAAAGATTATTCAAATTTAAGAATATCATATCCCGAAATATAAATAGCTAAATACAAATGATCACTAAGATAGAGATATCAATGGTAAAAGTCATACCCCACCCTTTTAATCCAATCTGACTCTAAGTAGTGTGATATGGGGCCCTTTTATCAGGTTATTTTCATTTGGGCTTCCTTTTATTCATATTCACTTTGGGATTAAAAGAAAGCACCGCGTTCTATGTCTTTAGAAATTAATATAGCAAAATCATTATTCACTAATGCCTTACGAAGTACTGGAATAGAATTTAGGACATTCATATAATTAAAATTCTTACCTTGCAAGTTGCTGTTGGTAAGATATAGCAATTGAGTTTGGTAAAATTTCCAATGTCACTTGGTATGTTTCCACCGTCGAATCTGTTATCACCCAGTTGTAATTTTCCTAATTCTTTTCATTGATGCCAAATGGAGGGTATTTCGCCAGACAAATCATTTCCATTCACAAAAAATAATTCAAGTTTTGGAAGCCCAAAACACACATTTTTTGGGAGACTACCAGATAATTGATTTCTTCCAAGATCAAACTGTTGTAGCTCTGAATTGTTAAATAATGAAGATGGTATAGAACCAGTGAGTTGATTTACTCCAATATACAATTTCTTCAGTTGTGCAAGATCACCAATTTCATTTGGGATGCCTCCTTCAAATATTAAGGGGGTGGGAAAGAAAATAATGTCAGTAACAATTTGTTACGAGTCACAAGTTATTAGGTACATGAGATAAATTAATACTCTACAGAAACACATGTAATAAGACTTGCACATTTTTTTAAGAAATGACACATATTAGTAAATGATAAAACGCAATATAAAAGGTATAACCCTTTTAATTCGGGTGGGCTAATAAACATAGATTAAATCATTTGGTTGTGTTTGGTTGAGAAATTTCGATGGATTCAAGATGATTAAATCTAAGAGACAAATTGAAATCCAATTGGCCCTTCCTTTCATCATTCCTGTTAAACACATATTTTTATTAGTTATATAGCTAATGAGATAAGTGTTTTATTTTGTAATTGTTGAATAATTATTTAATAGGATTCTATAAATTTGTGAAGTAAGAAAGAAATGATTAAAAATATTGAAAAAACCAAAAATCAGGGAAAGGAAGAGAAAAAATATAGAGTTGAAGATAATAATGATTTATTCCAAGATCATTCTCTTACAGATCTGAATTGTTAAATAATGAAGATGCTATAGAACATCTGTAGTTATGAAAGATTGCCAATCTCATTCGGGTGGGCCTATTGTCATAGATTAAATCAATTACCAGTTGGACATGCATTAAAATTCCTTTTCAAAGAAGAAATGCTGAATTGAGATTATGGAATTAATTTTGAACAATCAAATTATTTATATTTTGCATCAAAACTAATTAAATATATTTACAAGGCTCTAACTTCAAAAACGATATGATGAATACATCATTGGCCAAAAAACGATATTTTTACTTTTTATAATAACAAAAAAGCCTTGTATGGAGGTCTAGCAGCGTAACTTTTCCTAAAGTAAAAGTTTAAAGCATTTTCAGTTAAAAAGTTTGCAAATATCAAATAAGCATAAATAATAAATGAAATATTTGTAAAGGAGTTGTATTGTAGATAGAATACAGAGAAAAAAGAAAAATAAGAGGCTAGAAAGAACTAGCAAAATTATATATAAAGAGTAGTACACAAAAAGTGCCACGCTAGTCGGTTACAAAGTTACTCAAAACACACATTTATTGGAAGACTACTATTACAACATCAATTTATTGCAGACTGAACTGTTAAATAACAAAAAAGGTATATGAACGACAAGTTGATTATTTTCAAGATACAATATTTTTAGTTGTAAACAATTGCTAATCTCATTTGAAATATCTCCTTCAAATAGGTGGGAAAAAGAGAGTAATGTCAGAAAAAAAAAATTATGCATAATAAATTATTATGTACATGAGACAAAATTTTTTTTTTATAAAACAAATTGGTATTTTTGAAAACATATACGGCACAACTTGCACATTTTATAGAAATAATCACACAAATATATTATAAATGATAAAATACAGCTGCACTTGTTTTCAAAAAGAAATAACCTATTCATGGTAAAACACATATTTGTTGGAAGACACCCAGAAAAATTAATTTTGTTAACTACAAACTTTTTAAAAATATAAATTAATAATAAATAACCAAATTTAAATTAAATGTTCTAAACATGTTTGTATGGCTTCGTAATTTTGGAAAAACAATTGTTCAAAAATTTTTTAGAACGTAGAAATAATAATAAACATTTATTTGAAGACCGATAATGAGTCTTTAGGTCCGTTACCAAAAAAATGAAGATTAAAATTTGCAAGTGTTGTCCAATTCCAAATCAAACTCAAGGCGTTCAAACTCAATTCCAAATTGAATAATGCTTCTAAGATTATTAATCCTCAATCATTTCAGAGCATTGAATCATCGCCTTAAATTATTTCAAACAATCCACTGCCCTTAAATGATATATATAAATTATTTTCCATGCAAGGAATTTTTTTAGGATGCCTGTGAGATTGTCGATAATTTAAAAAAAAAACTTGCCATTGCAAAGTAAACGGAGGTAAAAACGAAAAATAAAAGGGTAGAAAGAAACATTGAAATCCCAACTAGTCCTTTTTAATTTCATCATCATACTTGTCAGGTTGTTTACTTTCCAATCGGCTCCCATGTTTTTTTAATAATTAAATATTTTATTTCATTTTTTTTTGGAAGAATTTTCAAGCAACTTATGGTCACATGTGTGAAAATTATATGTATACAAATTCCAACTAAATTATGGGAAGCAAAATCTCATTTCAAATTTATTTCTATCTTATAAAGTAAAAAGGAAAAAAAAAATAAACAAAAGCACAGTCTCAACACACCCATCCATCCACACACATGGAGATGTTTTCATCTATAAAATTATTATGCCACATCGAACTCATAGATTCTGAAAAGTATACCATTTTATTCATATTCATTTTCAAATTAAAAGAAAACATCGCGTTCTATGTCTTTAAAAATAATCTAGCAAAATCATTGTTCATTAATGTCGTATGTATGAATATGAATGAATGAAATGGCGAAAAACAAGATCTCAGTTTGTTTACAAACAAACACGTCATTATATACTTCTCCAATCCCAAACTAAAGTCAAAGGCATGCAAAATCATTCCAAATTGAAAATTGACATCTCTCGTGATTACATTAAAAAATTTCATATAAAGGTTAATTCGAGTGTTTGGTATTTTATATTTGTTTTCAATATTTGAAGTTTTTCTACTTTGGGAAGCTAAATAAATATGCGAATAAAAAGATTATTCAAATTTAAGAATATCATATCCCGAAATATAAATAGCTAAATACAAATGATCACTAAGATAGAGATATCAATGGTAAAAGTCATACCCCACCCTTTTAATCCAATCTGACTCTAAGTAGTGTGATATGGGGCCCTTTTATCAGGTTATTTTCATTTGGGCTTCCTTTTATTCATATTCACTTTGGGATTAAAAGAAAGCACCGCGTTCTATGTCTTTAGAAATTAATATAGCAAAATCATTATTCACTAATGCCTTACGAAGTACTGGAATAGAATTTAGGACATTCATATAATTAAAATTCTTACCTTGCAAGTTGCTGTTGGTAAGATATAGCAATTGAGTTTGGTAAAATTTCCAATGTCACTTGGTATGTTTCCACCGTCGAATCTGTTATCACCCAGTTGTAATTTTCCTAATTCTTTTCATTGATGCCAAATGGAGGGTATTTCGCCAGACAAATCATTTCCATTCACAAAAAATAATTCAAGTTTTGGAAGCCCAAAACACACATTTTTTGGGAGACTACCAGATAATTGATTTCTTCCAAGATCAAACTGTTGTAGCTCTGAATTGTTAAATAATGAAGATGGTATAGAACCAGTGAGTTGATTTACTCCAATATACAATTTCTTCAGTTGTGCAAGATCACCAATTTCATTTGGGATGCCTCCTTCAAATATTAAGGGGGTGGGAAAGAAAATAATGTCAGTAACAATTTGTTACGAGTCACAAGTTATTAGGTACATGAGATAAATTAATACTCTACAGAAACACATGTAATAAGACTTGCACATTTTTTTAAGAAATGACACATATTAGTAAATGATAAAACGCAATATAAAAGGTATAACCCTTTTAATTCGGGTGGGCTAATAAACATAGATTAAATCATTTGGTTGTGTTTGGTTGAGAAATTTCGATGGATTCAAGATGATTAAATCTAAGAGACAAATTGAAATCCAATTGGCCCTTCCTTTCATCATTCCTGTTAAAACACATATTTTTATTAGTTATATAGCTAATGAGATAAGTGTTTTATTTTGTAATTGTTGAATAATTATTTAATAGGATTCTATAAATTTGTGAAGTACGAAAGAAATGATTAAAAATATTGAAAAAACCAAAAATCAGGGAAAGGAAGAGAAAAAATATAGAGTTGAAGATAATAATGATTTATTCCAAGATCAATCTGTTATAGATCTGAATTGTTAAATAATGAAGATGCTATAGAACATCTGTAGTTATGAAAGATTGCCAATCTCATTCGGGTGGGCCTATTGTCATAGATTAAATCAATTACCAGTTGGACATGCATTAAAATTCCTTTTCAAAGAAGAAATGCTGAATTGAGATTATGGAATTAATTTTGAACAATCAAATTATTTATATTTTGCATCAAAACTAATTAAATATATTTACAAGGCTCTAACTTCAAAAACGATATGATGAATACATCATTGGCCAAAAAACGATATTTTTACTTTTTATAATAACAAAAAAGCCTTGTATGGAGGTCTAGCAGCGTAACTTTTCCTAAAGTAAAAGTTTAAAGCATTTTCAGTTAAAAAGTTTGCAAATATCAAATAAGCATAAATAATAAATGAAATATTTGTAAAGGAGTTGTATTGTAGATAGAATACAGAGAAAAAAGAAAAATAAGAGGCTAGAAAGAACTAGCAAAATTATATATAAAGAGTAGTACACAAAAAGTGCCACGCTAGTCGGTTACAAAGTTACTCAAAACACACATTTATTGGAAGACTACTATTACAACATCAATTTATTGCAGACTGAACTGTTAAATAACAAAAAAGGTATATGAACGACAAGTTGATTATTTTCAAGATACAATATTTTTAGTTGTAAACAATTGCTAATCTCATTTGAAATATCTCCTTCAAATAGGTGGGAAAAAGAGAGTAATGTCAGAAAAAAAAAATTATGCATAATAAATTATTATGTACATGAGACAAAATTTTTTTTTTATAAAACAAATTGGTATTTTTGAAAACATATACGGCACAACTTGCACATTTTATAGAAATAATCACACAAATATATTATAAATGATAAAATACAGCTGCACTTGTTTTCAAAAAGAAATAACCTATTCATGGTAAAACACATATTTGTTGGAAGACACCCAGAAAAATTAATTTTGTTAACTACAAACTTTTTAAAAATATAAATTAATAATAAATAACCAAATTTAAATTAAATGTTCTAAACATGTTTGTATGGCTTCGTAATTTTGGAAAAACAATTGTTCAAAAATTTTTTAGAACGTAGAAATAATAATAAACATTTATTTGAAGACCGATAATGAGTCTTTAGGTCCGTTACCAAAAAAATGAAGATTAAAATTTGCAAGTGTTGTCCAATTCCAAATCAAACTCAAGGCGTTCAAACTCAATTCCAAATTGAATAATGCTTCTAAGATTATTAATCCTCAATCATTTCAGAGCATTGAATCATCGCCTTAAATTATTTCAAACAATCCACTGCCCTTAAATGATATATATAAATTATTTTCCATGCAAGGAATTTTTTTAGGATGCCTGTGAGATTGTCGATAATTTAAAAAAAAAACTTGCCATTGCAAAGTAAACGGAGGTAAAAACGAAAAATAAAAGGGTAGAAAGAAACATTGAAATCCCAACTAGTCCTTTTTAATTTCATCATCATACTTGTCAGGTTGTTTACTTTCCAATCGGCTCCCATGTTTTTTTAATAATTAAATATTTTATTTCATTTTTTTTTGGAAGAATTTTCAAGCAACTTATGGTCACATGTGTGAAAATTATATGTATACAAATTCCAACTAAATTATGGGAAGCAAAATCTCATTTCAAATTTATTTCTATCTTATAAAGTAAAAAGGAAAAAAAAAATAAACAAAAGCACAGTCTCAACACACCCATCCATCCACACACATGGAGATGTTTTCATCTATAAAATTATTATGCCACATCGAACTCATAGATTCTGAAAAGTATACCATTTTATTCATATTCATTTTCAAATTAAAAGAAAACATCGCGTTCTATGTCTTTAAAAATAATCTAGCAAAATCATTGTTCATTAATGTCGTATGTATGAATATGAATGAATGAAATGGCGAAAAACAAGATCTCAGTTTGTTTACAAACAAACACGTCATTATATACTTCTCCAATCCCAAACTAAAGTCAAAGGCATGCAAAATCATTCCAAATTGAAAATTGACATCTCTCGTGATTACATTAAAAAATTTCATATAAAGGTTAATTCGAGTGTTTGGTATTTTATATTTGTTTTCAATATTTGAAGTTTTTCTACTTTGGGAAGCTAAATAAATATGCGAATAAAAAGATTATTCAAATTTAAGAATATCATATCCCGAAATATAAATAGCTAAATACAAATGATCACTAAGATAGAGATATCAATGGTAAAAGTCATACCCCACCCTTTTAATCCAATCTGACTCTAAGTAGTGTGATATGGGGCCCTTTTATCAGGTTATTTTCATTTGGGCTTCCTTTTATTCATATTCACTTTGGGATTAAAAGAAAGCACCGCGTTCTATGTCTTTAGAAATTAATATAGCAAAATCATTATTCACTAATGCCTTACGAAGTACTGGAATAGAATTTAGGACATTCATATAATTAAAATTCTTACCTTGCAAGTTGCTGTTGGTAAGATATAGCAATTGAGTTTGGTAAAATTTCCAATGTCACTTGGTATGTTTCCACCGTCGAATCTGTTATCACCCAGTTGTAATTTTCCTAATTCTTTTCATTGATGCCAAATGGAGGGTATTTCGCCAGACAAATCATTTCCATTCACAAAAAATAATTCAAGTTTTGGAAGCCCAAAACACACATTTTTTGGGAGACTACCAGATAATTGATTTCTTCCAAGATCAAACTGTTGTAGCTCTGAATTGTTAAATAATGAAGATGGTATAGAACCAGTGAGTTGATTTACTCCAATATACAATTTCTTCAGTTGTGCAAGATCACCAATTTCATTTGGGATGCCTCCTTCAAATATTAAGGGGGTGGGAAAGAAAATAATGTCAGTAACAATTTGTTACGAGTCACAAGTTATTAGGTACATGAGATAAATTAATACTCTACAGAAACACATGTAATAAGACTTGCACATTTTTTTAAGAAATGACACATATTAGTAAATGATAAAACGCAATATAAAAGGTATAACCCTTTTAATTCGGGTGGGCTAATAAACATAGATTAAATCATTTGGTTGTGTTTGGTTGAGAAATTTCGATGGATTCAAGATGATTAAATCTAAGAGACAAATTGAAATCCAATTGGCCCTTCCTTTCATCATTCCTGTTAAAACACATATTTTTATTAGTTATATAGCTAATGAGATAAGTGTTTTATTTTGTAATTGTTGAATAATTATTTAATAGGATTCTATAAATTTGTGAAGTACGAAAGAAATGATTAAAAATATTGAAAAAACCAAAAATCAGGGAAAGGAAGAGAAAAAATATAGAGTTGAAGATAATAATGATTTATTCCAAGATCAATCTGTTATAGATCTGAATTGTTAAATAATGAAGATGCTATAGAACATCTGTAGTTATGAAAGATTGCCAATCTCATTCGGGTGGGCCTATTGTCATAGATTAAATCAATTACCAGTATTAAAATTCCTTTTCAAAGAAGAAATGCTGAACTGAGATTATGGAATTAATTTTGAACAATCAAATTATTTATATTTTGCATCAAAACTAATTAAATATATTTACAAGGATCTAACTTCAAAAACGATATGATGAATACATCATTGGCCAAAAAACGATATTTTTACTTTTTATAATAACAAAAAAGCCTTGTATGGAGGTCTAGCAGTGTAACTTTTCCTAAAGTAAAAGTTTAAAGCATTTTCAGTTAAAAAGTTTTAGAGGGTGAGAAAGAAAATAATGGCAGTAACAATTTTTTTACTTATTGCAAGTTATTACAAGCATGAGATAAATTAGTATTCTACAGAAACACATGTAATAAGACTTGCACATTTTTTTAAGAAATGACACATATTAGTAAATGATAAAACGCAATATAAAAAGTATAATGTAACATCCTAAAAATTTAATGTAAGGATTAATTTAAAGAAACTAGATAGTAAGTCAATTTATGGAACCTACAAAATTTAAGGAAACTTAAATTAGATAAAGGGAAAAATTAGGATCTAGTGTGTGTAATTAATAGGATAAAAATATACCTATATGTATATATAAAAACTTATCAACACAAACAAACAATTAATCACTCATTCCTCTTTTCATTTGGCACACCTGGAGGATTCTTCAACGAACAACACACACACACTACATTTAAAATATGACAGCACATACACATTGAACCAATAAACAAAACACACACACTTGCCCATTGAATTTAAACACTCTCTTGTCTCTCCATGCACTTCACGTTGGACAGCACACACACATATTCAGCCCCACCATACATAAGACACTCTTTCATCCAAAACGTTCAGAGAAGGAGGCTGAAGAAACAGAAAACAAAACAGAAAAACAGAGGAAGAGAGATACGTGAGTGTGAGAAAGCAAAACGAAGGAAGAAGAGAAACAAGCTAAGGAAGCTTCAAACTTCCCATACAACATCATAAATATGTTTAGGTAAGTCTCCTCTACTTTTACCTTGGATTTCCATAGGATTTCAGTAGTTTTGATGGGTAGTTTTGCTGCTGGAATCAAGAGAAGTCACCGAAAACGTTTTGTCACCGTAAAATACCAAAACCAGTGATTATGTATCCTTTTTACGTGGGATTTTTAACCTCTTTGCTTCTGTAATCACATCCCCAAACACAAGAAACATGTTTAGGAGTATGTAGATTTAAAATCTTTGAGATTGGAGTGAAAAACCGTAGCTACATGTCAGTTTTCTTAACTCTGTTTTACTCGTCAGAAAATAGAGTTTCTGTTGGAAACTTACGGAAGCTCAAACAGAGGACACAGATGGATTTTTCACCTGATTTTTTTTTATGGAAAATTTAGGATGTGTAGTATGAAATAGAATCAATAAGATCACAATTTGGAGTCAAAATGAATGCGTTATGGATTTTTGAAGTTAGACTATCAAAACTGACGTTTTTCAGAGTCAGTCAGCTTCGTGTAGAATTATGACCAGCAAAATCATATCCAATATTTATGAAACTTTACATGGAGGTAATAGATATCCCAAGCTTTAAAATGAGTTGTCAAATGCATCATTTGGATATCTGTAGAGAAAGTTATGATTTTCGAAACCTGAGTTTAGAAACAGGTGCAATTCTGGAAGTCCAGATTTTGGCCGTCGGTTTCATCATATTTTTGAGCAATGTAATCTTTTCCAATGGACATGAAACTTTCCATAATTAAATTTAATATTCTAATATTTAAGTTGATATATATTTTGTGTTATTTGGATTAGAATGTTGAGAGATATGAATTTTTGAAGTTGGTTGCTCTCAAACTATGTTTCTGGAAAACAGATTGGTTGTGTCGACATTTTGGAAAACCAAACCTTAACCAAAAATTATGAAAATTTCCAGATATAAATTAGACATTCAGAGCTTTAATTTGATATGTGTATCACAATTTTTGGACGAGTATATTAGGAGATATGGACTTTTAAAGTTGTACTATGTTTCTGGAGAGTAATCTGGAATAAGGGTATTTCGGGAAATTCTGGGAGTAATATGGTAAAACTGGGTATATTTTTTCATGAAAATATATTTCAATATCTTCATTTAGACTTTAGACCTAGTCAATTTCGAATTTTCTAGAATTAGTTATGATTTTTTAAAATTGACTGAAAAATCTGCTAATTTTCTGAAAAATAGAAAAATTGCACTATACAAAAATTGTACTGTGTACAAGCCACTGAAACTGAGATAACCAGCAGAATGTGATTAGAGGCAGTAGTAATACAAGTAATAACTATTACTTGTTAATTTTAATTTATAGGATTTATAATAGCCCGAGCCGGAGAAAAAGTTTTGGATAAACAGTTGGACCGAAAAGGGACCCAGGTAGTAATTCTTTCTTTCATACATTATGTGATTATTTATATATTGCGAATAAGCCAGGGTCTAAACATATCGTTTGACCATGGACACGAGTTTAGCCGGGGTTGTAAACAATCGTTTGGCCTTGGACAGTATGCATACAACATGAGTTAGCATTTTACATATCATGGTGCATTGCATATTTATTTATCGCATTTTATATGACTGATTGTACATTACTACTGAGATTTATTCGAATCTCACCCTTTTTCAACATCTAAAAATATTCCAGCAGAGGACAGCGGCTCTAAGGGCAAAACCGTAATTACTGGCTATTGAAGGTCCGGTCCTAGCCAGGAGTTACATCTGATTATCTTTAGTTGTGAAATTTATTTCTTTTGTACTCTGTATATATTTACAAGCTATATGAGGATTTTCTGTAATATAAGTAAGTGATTATTATCAGTATAGTTTCACTATTTCTGTATGCCTATGAACTATGCATTTAGTACTATGTGAATATCGAATTGTTAAGGGGTTTGACATATAACCCTTTTAATTCGGGTGGGCTAATAAACATAGATTAAATCATTTGGTTGTGTTTCGTTGAGAAATTTCGATGGATTCAAGATGATTAAATCTAAGAGACAAATTGAAATCCAATTGGCCCTTCCTTTCATCATTCCTGTCAAAACACATATTTCTTGGGAGACTCCGAGAAAAAATCCTTTTGTTGACTCTACACAATTTTTAAAATAATAATTACTAATAAATTATGAAATTAAAATATAATGTGGATTGCCCAAATCAAAAGTAAACGTTTCGGGCATGTTCACTGTAAGGATTATTCAATATGGAAAAGGACAATACAAGTTTCTTCTATCCATTATGTTAAGTCCTCTAATCACACATGTCCATGTATCATATTTTTAACATATTATTATTTAACTATAAATTCACCTGAAATAAATTGGATACATGTCCATTTGTGATTGGAAATCTTGATATAATGGATATAATGAACTTGAGCTAAGTTTTTTTCCTATGAGAAAACCCTTCAAAAAAATTTTATTGACAAAATAATATACATTTATTTCCAAGGATTGATGATGAGCCTGAAACAATTCATATTATGACAGTAATTTTTTTTCCCATGGTGTGACTATATAATTTGTTTTAAATTTTTAATGATGAATGATTTTCATAATAACAAAAAAGCCTTGTATGGAGGTCTAGCAGCGTAACTTTTCCTAAAGTAAAAGTTTAAAGCATTTTCAGTTAAAAAGTTTGCAAATATTAAATAAGCATAAATAATAAATGAAATATTTGTAAAGGAGTTGTATTGTAGATAGAAAACAGGGAAAAAAGAAAAATAAGAGGCTAGAAAGAACTAGCAAAATTATATATAAAGTGTAGTACACAAAAAATGCCACGCTAGACGGTTACAAAGTTACTCAAAACACACATTTATTGGAAGACTACTAGATGAATTATTTATTACAACATCAATTTATTGCAGACTGAACTGCTAAATAACGAAAAAGGTATATGAACGACAAGTTGATTATTTTCAAGATACAATATTTTTAGTTGTAAACAATTGCTAATCTCATTTGAAATATCTCCTTCAAATAGGTGGGAAAAAGAGAGTAATGTCAGAAAAAAAAAATTATGCATAATAAATTATTATGTACATGAGACAAAAATTTTTTTTTATAAAACAAATTGGTATTTTTGAAAACATATACGGCACAACTTGCACATTTTATAGAAATAATCACACAAATATATTATAAATGATAAAATACAGCTGCACTTGTTTTCAAAAAGAAATAACCTATTCATGGTAAAACACATATTTGTTGGAAGACACCCAGAAAAATTAATTTTGTTAACTACAAACTTTTTAAAAATATAAATTAATAATAAATAACCAAATTTAAATTAAATGTTCTAAACATGTTTGTATGGCTTCGTAATTTTGGAAAAACAATTGTTCAAAAATTTTTTAGAACGTAGAAATAATAATAAACATTTATTTGAAGACCGATAATGAGTCTTTAGGTCCGTTACCAAAAAAATGAAGATTAAAATTTGCAAGTGTTGTCCAATTCCAAATCAAACTCAAGGCGTTCAAACTCAATTCCAAATTGAATAATGCTTCTAAGATTATTAATCCTCAATCATTTCAGAGCATTGAATCATCGCCTTAAATTATTTCAAACAATCCACTGCCCTTAAATGATATATATAAATTATTTTCCATGCAAGGAATTTTTTTAGGATGCCTGTGAGATTGTCGATAATTTAAAAAAAAACTTGCCATTGCAAAGTAAACGGAGGTAAAAACGAAAAATAAAAGGGTAGAAAGAAACATTGAAATCCCAACTAGTCCTTTTTAATTTCATCATCATACTTGTCAGGTTGTTTACTTATCAATCGGCTCCCATGTTTTTTTAATAATTAAATATTTTATTTCTTTTTTTTTTGAAGAATTTTCAAGCAACTTATGGTCACATGTGAGAAAATTATATGTATACAAATTCCAACTAAATTATGGGAAGCAAAATCTCATTTCAAATTTATTTCTATCTCATAAAGTAAAAAGGAAAAAAAAAAAACAAAAGCACAGTCTCAACACACCCATCCATCCACACACATGGAGATGTTTTCATCTATAAAATTATTATGCCACATCGAACTCATAGATTCTGAAAAGTATACCATTTTATTCATATTCATTTTCAAATTAAAAGAAAACATCGCGTTCTATGTCTTTAAAAATAATCTAGCAAAATCATTGTTCATTAATGTCGTATGTATGAATATGAATGAATGAAATGGCGAAAAACAAGATCTCAGTTTGTTTACAAACAAACACGTCATTATATACTTCTCCAATCCCAAACTAAAGTCAAAGGCATGCAAAATCATTCCAAATTGAAAATTGACATCTCTCGTGATTACATTAAAAAATTTCATATAAAGATTAATTCGAGTGTTTGGTATTTTATATTTGTTTTCAATATTTGAAGTTTTTCTACTTTGGGAAGCTAAATAAATATGCGAATAAAAAGATTATTCAGATTTAAGAATATCATAATTCATATCCCTGAATATAAATAGCTAAATACAAATGATCACTAAGATAGAGATATCAATGGTAAAAGTCATACTCCACCCTTTTAATCCAATCTGACTCTAAGTAGTGTGATATGGGGCCCTTTTATTCATATTCACTTTGGGATTAAAAGAAAGCACCGCGTTCTATGTCTTTAGAAATTAATATAGCAAAATCATTATTCACTAATGCCTTACGAAGTACTGGAATAGAATTTAGGACATTCATATAATTAAAATTCTTACCTTGCAAGTTGCTGTTCCTAAGATATAGCAACTGGAGTTTGGTCAAATTTCCAATGTCACTTGGTATGTCTCCTCTGTTGAATTTGTTATCTCCTAATGCTAATTGTGCTAATTCTTTGCATTGATGCCAAATGGAGGGTATTTCTCCAGACAAATAATTTCCATTCACATAAAATAATTCAAGTTTTGGAAGCCCAAAACACACATTTTTTGGGAGACTACCAGATAATTGATTTTTTCCAAGATCAATCCGTTGTAGCGCTGAATTGTTAAATAATGAAGATGGTATAGAACCAGTGAGTTGATTTACTCCAAGATACAATTTATTCAGTTGTGAAAGATCACTAATTTCATTTGGGATGCCTCCTTCAAATATTAAGGGGGTGGGAAAGAAAATAATGTCAGTAACAATTTGTTACGTGTCACAAGTTATTAGGTACATGAGATAAATTAATACTTTACAGAAACACATGTAATAAGACTTGCACATTTTTTTAAGAAATGACACATATTAGTAAATGATAAAACGCAATATAAAAGGTATAACCCTTTTAATTCGGGTGGGCTAATAAACATAGATTAAATCATTTGGTTGTGTTTGGTTGAGAAATTTCGATGGATTCAAGATGATTAAATCTAAGAGACAAATTGAAATCCAATTGGCCCTTCCTTTCATCATTCCTGTCAAAACACATTTTTATTAGTTATATAGCTAATGAGATAAGTGTTTTATTTTGTAATTGTTGAATAATTATTTAATAGGATTCTTTAAATTTGTGAAGTAAGAAAGAAATGATTAAAAATATTGAAAAAACCAAAAATCAGGGAAAGGAAGAGAAAAAATATAGAGTTGAAGATAATAATGATTTATTCCAAGATCAATCTCTTACAGATCTGAATTGTTAAATAATGAAGATGCTATAGAACATCTGTGGTATGAAAGATTGCCAATCTCATTCGGGTGGGCCTATTGTCATAGATTAAATCAATTACCAGTTGGACATGCATTAAAATTCCTTTTCAAGGAAGAAATGCTGAATTGAGATTATGGAATTAATTTTGAACAATCAAATTATTTATATTTTGCATCAAAACTAATTAAATATATTTACAAGGCTCTAACTTCAAAAACGATATGATGAATACATCATTGGCCAAAAAACGATATTTTTACTTTTTATAATAACAAAAAAGCCTTGTATGGAGGTGTAGCAGCGTAACTTTTCCTAAAGTAAAAGTTTAAAGCATTTTCAGTTAAAAAGTTTGCAAATATCAAATAAGCATAAATAATAAATGAAATATTTGTAAAGGAGTTGTATTGTAGATAGAATACAGGGAAAAAAGAAAAATAAGAGGCTAGAAAGAACTAGCAAAATTATATATAAAGAGTAGTACACAAAAAATGCCAGCTACACGGTTACAAAGTTACTCAAAACACACATTTATTGGAAGACTACTAGATGAATTATTTATTACAACATCAATTTATTGCAGACTGAACTGTTAAATAACGAAAAAGGTATATGAACGACAAGTTGATTATTTTCAAGATACAATATTTTTAGTTGTAAACAATTGCTAATCTCATTTGAAATATCTCCTTCAAATAGGTGAGAAAAAAAGAGTAATGTCAGTAACAATTTTTATGCATAAATAATTATTATGTACATGAGACAAATTTGTATTTGTTTTATAAAACAAATTGGTATTTTTGAAAACGTATACGGCACAACTTGCACATTTTATAGAAACAATCACACAAATATATTATAAATGATAAAATACAGCTGCACTTGTTTACAAAAAGAAATAACCTATTCATGGTAAAACACATATATTTGTTGGAAGACACCCAGAAAAATTAATTTTGTTAACAACAAACTTTTTAAAAATATAAATTAATAATAAATAACCAAATTTAAATTAAATGTGCTAAACATATTTGTATGGCTTCGTAATTTTGGGAAAAATTGTTCAAAAATTTCTTACAACGTAGAAATAATAATAAACATTTATTTAAAGACTAATAATGAGTTTTTAGATCCGTTACCAAAAAAATGAAGATTAAAATTTGCAAGTGTTGTCCAATTCCAAATCAAACTCAAGGCGTTCAAACTCAATTCCAAATTGAATAATGCTGCTAAGATTATTAATCCTCAATCATTTCAGAGCATTGAATCATCGCCTTAAATTATTTCATAAAACCCACTGCCCTTAAATGATATATATAAATTATTTTCCATGCAAGGAATTTTTTTAGGATGCGTGTGAGATTTTCGATAATTTTTTTTGTAAAAAAATTGCCATTGAAAAGCAAAGAGAGGTAAAAACGAAAAATAAAAGGGTAGAAAGAAACATTGAAATCCCAACTAGTTCTTTTTTATCATCATACTTATCAGGTTGTTTATTTTCCAATCGCCTCCCATGTTTTTTTTAATAATTAAATATTTTATTTCAATTTTTTTGGAAGAATTTTCAAGCAACTTATGGTCGCATGTGTGAAAATTATATATATAAATATTCCAACTAAATTATGGGAAGCAAAATCTCATTTCAAATTTATTTCTATTTCATAAAGTAAAAAGGAAAAAAAATTAAACAAAGGCACAGTCTCAACACACCCACCCATCCACACACATGGAGATGTTTTCATCTATAAAATTGTGGGGAAATTCTCAAAAAATACTATTTAAACTTCAAAATCTCAAATAGGTGATTTAATAATAAAATGTTTTGTCAATTGTATTATCATTCTTATTAATCTCATTAACGACTTTGTCAAAAGGATTTTGAAGTTTAAAAGTTATTTTTTTTTTGAATTTTCCCTAAAATTGAGATAAACTCTTATTTCTCGAGGATAAGATCCGGCTAATCAAGTACACTAGTCAAGAATGAAGACTGGTATAAATGTTGAAAAAAATCTAAAACGTAAAACATACCTGACAAATTGTTGTAGGACAAACTCAATAACTCGAGTGAAGATAAGTTGAAAATCGTTTGTGGAATGATCCCTGAAAGTTTGTTTTTGCTAAGTCGTAAAATCTTCAATCTCTCGAGTCTGCCCGCTTCTAACGGAATGGCCCCTTCAATAAAATTATTATTCAAATCTAAGATCTCCAACACTGAAAAATTGAATAGAGATAGTGGAATAACTCCATTGAGTCTGTTATTTCCAAGATTTAGTTTCTGTAGTGAAGTTAAATAACCTATCCACGCTGGAACTTGCCCATCAAAGTCATTGTAGCTCAAGTTGAATAGTTTCAATCTACGCAATTGAACTAAATCTTACCATAAAAATTGTTGTCACTGAGATCAAGTTCAACAAGGAATGAGAGATTTCCCAGTTGTGGAGATATGGTGCCCTTGAGACCTGTGCTGCCCAGATTCAAGGAGTGGACCCTTCCATGACGAGTATTGCATGTGACACCAGTCCAATTGCATGGAGAAGAAGAGACAGACCAATCCGATAGGAAATCATATGGATCTGAAGTGATAAAGGATTTAAGGGCAAGAAGTGCAGATTTATCAGTACTGATGTTTGTATCAGTCCAAGCTAAGGAGGCCATGAAGCTATGAAGTAAGAGCAGGAAAACAAAGGAAGAAGGCTTTCCCATGAGGAGCATAACACACTTATCCGAATTTCAAGTCTTGTGCATCTAGCAATTAACAGACACGTTGTTTTATACTTCTCCGTTTCGAAATAAAGTCAAGTCTTCCTAACAGAATGCGGAGTTGCAAAAGGACATCTTTTGTGGTAAGATTGAAGAAATTTAATTTGAACTAAAACATTAATTAGCATGTCGCGTGTATTAAATATTAAATTTGTTTTCCCATATATTTCAAGATACTTTTTTGCTGCATTATAATAGTATATAACGCATAATTATAATTTGTTAGGATATTATTTCATTTAGAATTTTCTTGATACCTTACTATTTAAAATTCAAATTTGAGAGGCTAAAAACAAAGGCACTCTTCCTAATATCTTAATGAAAAAAGCAATTCTCAAGTAAAACAATGAAGTAAAGCATAACTTTAAAACTCTTAGAATACTTGTATGTGAAGCTTTAAAAATTGATTGAACACAAGTCCATATGACTAATTTTAATTATGAAATTTATTTTTTCTTTACATGCAACAAGGACCATATATTCATTACCATTGTATTGTATGGATGATAGAGTAACCCCATTAATACGTTAGTAATGAGAAGAATCTTTCTCCCTTGAGGAACTACATTTTCATCTTCGTTGCATTATTTCTTTTATGGTCACTCTCGTGGGCCATACATAGAGACAGTACTTCCAAAACAACGTTACTATCTCTGGACCATAATATATGTAACACCTTAATTTCTAAAATCTTTAGATTACTTTAAATATATAATAATTTCAAACCTAAAACCAAAACAATTTAAAGTCTCAATTTAAGACAGAATTTAATCTTATATTTGTATAAGATTTTCAAAAAATTTTTAAAATAAATATGTATGGTCTAAATTTTAGTTTGTAAAATCATTATTTTCATCAGTTTCAAAATCATTTATTTAAAATATAGAGCATTTTCTATTCTTAGCTCGCGTAGTGATGGTTAACTTATGAGTTTCTGGATACCAGTACGTTATCGAAAGTCTAGCGTACAGATTACAACTTATACAATCTGCGTCACGAGTACTAGTACTACTATCGCTACTACTACTACTTATAAATATTTTAGAGTCATCCAAAATAAAATGATAACCAAACAGTCCATAATTTATTTACCTCTTCTTCGTCCGTCTATACTACCTTCTTGCCCTTAGAGCTGGACGTCTTTGTTGTATATCATTTGTTTAAAAATGGGTGAGATTCAAAATAATCTCAGCAGTACACAGATCACTCATATAATATGCAAATACTAAGCATGTAAAAAAATCATCAAACAACACAACTTACAGAAATGCAACGCATAAAAGGGCATAACCGGTCTCTTATCACATACTCACAGCGCTTGAGATTCATAATCTGGCTACCCAGAGCCACCGCCCCATACAAGGTACAGTCACCGGCTTTCTGCCTCAAGCCTACCTGGCTCAAGACACCCCCGGATAACTCCTAGTGCAACTTGTACTTACGGGTCTTACCGCCTATGGACTATCTGTCCCACACATATACAGATGATATGGTACACATACATGGCAGCACATATGATATAAGAGATAAGGTACTACCTGACAGTCTTTCCAAATTTGGTTCATGTTCTCAGTCTCTTAGGCATCCCGGGCAAATGTCAAATCCTATAATTTATAATTTACGGACAGACGAATTATTATTTATTCCAAAATAATTTAAGACACTTTGGTAGGTTATCATTATAGTTAATACCTTAAATCTAATAGGTATTTAATGGACTCATACCAACTCTAAGTATTTAACTTGACCCTTAGAGTCCCAATTATTTCAAAAATACACTTATTTTTTTTTTATTTTTGCACTATTACTCATTTCTGTTAGAATTTTTAATAATCTTTGAAAATTCATATCTTGACCTAGGAATATCCAATTAAGGTGGTTCCAAATTCTATGTGTCACTTATTAAATCTATTTTAAGAGAAAAATACGTTTGACTACCACCTATCCATGAATAATTCCCAGTTTTAAGGTTTTCTCACACTGCAGAAAATCTTTCCAATTTCAATAGCTTAAATTCTAAAATTCATAACTAAATATCTAGAACTCCAAATGGGATGGTTAAAAATCCTATATGATACTATTTAAGTCTATTTTTAGGAAAAAATATTACCATTTATATATTATAACCACAAAATTTCTATAATTTCGTCAAACCCCATCTGTACCAGAAAACATTCCAGATTCATCATCTAACTTTAAAAATTCATATCTCACTATTTATAAACCCAAATGATACATATTATATATCAAATTAAATCTTAAGATGTCTACTTCCCTTCTGAAAACTTTCATAATTTTCGGACCAGGTTTGTATACCGAAATGTATTTTACAACCAATATGATTTCAGAGAAACTAACCAAACAGTAACTCCTTTTATTTTCTAAAAATTCTAGACTTATATATAATCATCCAAAAATCAAAACCACATGTATTACCACATAATGTTTCGTGTAAAATTGATTGGAAACCTCAAATTTAATCTCTTTTTTTTTCCTATCATATGCTTATTTACTCTAATAACGCTAATTTATCTTTTAAGTCTATAGTAATATTCCGGTTACGACAAAACAAAAAGCAAGTGCAAATGAAATAGGCAAAAAAGCTTTGATTCTTACTTGGTCATGGTGGAAAGCGAGAATATATACCTTTTTTATATGAATAAATTTTTATATAATTATCAAGGACCATATATCCATCATCATCATCATCATCATCATCATCATCATCATCGTCCTCGTCCTCGTCCTCGTCGTCGTCGTCGTCGTCGTCCTCGTCCTCGTCCTCGTCCTCGTCCTCGTCCTCGTCCTCGTCGTCGTCGTTGTCGTCATCATCATCCTCATCATCATCATCATCATCATCATCATCATCATCATCATCGTCGTCGTCGTCGTCGTCGTCGTATTGTATGGATGATAGACTCACCCCATAAAGCACCTTAGTAATGAGAATAATCTTTAATATGTCGCTTTAATGTCATTCAAAGTCTGTAGGTCCACTCACAAGTCAAACACGTCATGTGACTACAAGGGTTTGTTTGGAATCAGCTTTTGAGAATAGTTTATGGAAAAAAAGTGATTTTTGAGAATAGAGTCTGGCAGAATAGATTATGTGAAAAAAATGATTTTGATAAATGAGAATGTTTGGATATTTTGATCAGAATAACTTTTTTTCATGGTCAAATTACTGAAAAGGACATTAGCATTTGTGATAATTACATATAAAGGATAAGATTATATTTTATGTATTATTTAATAAGAAAATTCATAATAAATACAAAAAATGACATAAATTTATCTGAAAAATTAAAAATTATAACATTAATCAATTATCTAACTAAAAAAAATCAAACACACACACACACACACACATATATTACTTATAGGAAAAAATGATTTTGATAAAATGAGAGTGTTTGGGTATTGGGTTAAGAATCATTTTTTTAATGGTCAAATTACCAAAAAAGAACATTAGCTTTTGTGATAATTACATATAAAAAGATAAGATTTTATTTTAAATATTCTTAACATTAAATTTCATAATAATACCTAAAATTAAATAAATTTGTCTAAAAAATTAAAATTATAACATTATAAAAAATAGCTCAAACATATATGTATTAATAAATTATATAAAATATTTATCTATAGTAATTATTCAAAATAATACTATATTTTAGATTGAAATAAATAATCCCTCCGGTCTTAAATATAAGATAGAATTGATTTTTTTAAAGATTAAGGAAGCTAAATAAATTACTTAATCGTATTATATATTTTGTATCCTTAAATTACATATAAGTTTATTATTCAAATTAATTAGTTTGGGGGATAAAATTAAAATATAAATACTCTAAAATAATTTAATTAGTTTTTTAATCTCTTGAAGAAAGTTAAATTTATCTTATATTTAAGACTAAAGAGAATAATAAATTTTGACATGAATAATGATTCTTTAAAAAAAAACTACACAATAATTTTTTTTGTAATAGGTATTTGGAAAAAAAAAGGGAACATGTGGATGAAAATAGAAGAAATGAAAGAGGGAAAATGAAGAGAGGGAAAATGAAGTGGGACCCACATACAAAAAAATTGAAAATATTGGCTTCTCCAAAACCATAGTTTTAGAACTCAAAACCATGGTTTTGACAAAAAAGTGATTTTTACCCTTTTTTTAGGTGTTTGGATAATTTTTACCTAAATCATGATTTAAAGTTGAAATCAGGTTTTAGGTTTAACATCGAAAACACTATAAATAGTTAATATATATAATACGTCTAATCGATTAAAGTCTGAAGACTTTTGAAAGATATTTTTCATGTCAGTGGCCGTGAAACATGCAATAGTTGGACTTACGCATTTGAGAAGAAAAATCTATCTGAGAACAATTAAATACTTACATGACGTTATTTATAGGACATTTCTAATCTATATTACCAAAATTAAGAAAAGCCTTAAACTTCGTTAAGTTTACTTATAAATTTAACAACATTCTAATTTTATTTCTATTTAATATATATTATAATATTCTTACAAGAACAAAATCTATATAATAATAAATGAAAGATAAAGTTGTAACATTATATGGTTGTGGTTTATAAGTTTGTTATTAATAATTGGAGTTGTTTCTGCCCACACCATCACCTCCATCCAAGATTGTTACCGCCATTAAATTACCTCAAGGGTCTGTTTGGCTTGAGGGGAAGGAACGGATGGGGAATGGAGGGAACAAATTTTGCTCCCTTCCCCTTATTTGACAACATAAAAATTTAAGGAGAGAATGAATTTTTTTTTTGAAATTTCCCCTCCCCTCCCAAAATGGGGAGATTTACAGAGGAGCGGTAATATTTAGGCATAGTGTGACTACTATGCATATGGAAGTTTTTAATATTCTCATGATACTCTTCTGACTTTCTTTCTCATCCTCACTTTAATATTTTGACATGGTGTGACTATTATACCCATGAATGTTATAATTATTCAATTTAATAATTATAAAATTATAATTTTATATAATTATTACATATTCTACAAAATTGAAAAAGACTTAAATAAAATAAGGATAAAGTTGTCAATATGAAAATATTTTACCTCCCCTCCCCTCATCAACCAAACAAGGTAACAAGAAAAATCCTTCCTCTCTCCTCTCATCAATCTAAACAAGATAATATTAAAATCTCTCCCCACCCCTCCCCTCCACTCCACTCCACTCCACTAAAATCCCCTTTCCCCTCTCGTCCATTCAACCAAACATACCCTTACAGTTTTACTTTCATACTAATTGCCATTGAAATGCTACTAAATTTACTCTTGAATAGTTATATTTCATACATTTCCATAAACTAAAAGGCAATTTTAAACTAGTATTTGCTAGCTATACATGTATTATCCAAATTAATGTTGTTTCGTGCATTGCTAGACACATTATTTGTATATTGTATGACACTTGCAAAAGTGGTTTATGCTATTTATAATTTGTAAATAATACAGCTTGTCATTAAATTCATAAAAAGGAGCCAAGAGGTTGATTTGTTGTGGATGATGCAATGATGGTCGCTTTAGAATTTAAAGTAGGTTCTTTCTCCTTTTTTGCGTATGGTTTGTAGGGAAAAGGACATAAAACAACTTTGAATTTGTAAAACTCTAAATACAGTTGAGAGCCAAACATAGGCAAAAACACAAAGAATGGAAAGCTCAGTCAACTATCATTGACCAAGGCAATTCTTATTTATAATAAACCTGTGCAAAGTTACATACAATAACAAACCAACAAATCGTCCATGGGCTGAACTAAGATTACAACAACTTGAACCCAACACCTTCGGTCCAATCAAAATATTATACCCCAAATACTACTACAATGATAACGCATATAACACACATACAACACATTGTTCTAACACCCCCCTTCAAGTTGAGAGCCATATAAGTTAATGGTTCCCAACTTGCACAAGAATCTTTTACAATCATCATAAACAAGAGGCTTCGTTAACAAGTCTGCCAATTGATGTTCGGAGCGCACATGATGTAAAGCAATGCAACCTTCTATTAACTTTTCTCGAACGAAGTGGCAATCTATTTCAATGTGCTTCGTTCTCTCATGAAATACCAGATTGGTTGTAATGTGAATAGCAGCCTTGCTATCACAAAAGATTTGAGTTGGTTGTGACCCCTTAATATTCAAGTCAGCTAGCATCTGTGATATCCACACAACCTCTGAAACAGCAACACTCATAGCCCTATATTCCGTTTCAGCTGAAGACTTGGAAACCGTACGTTGTTTCTTTAACTTCCAACAAATGAGAGAGCCCCCAAGCTTGATGGCATAGCCTGTGACAGAACTTCTAGTATCCGGACAAGTTGCCCAATCAGAATCAACATAGCATTACAGATTAAAACATTTCCTAGATTCCAGAAATATTCCCGAACCAAGATTCCCTTTGAGATATCTCACAACCCGAATGGCAGCCTCCATATGCGCCTTTCTAGGAGTACTGAGAAATTGACTCAACGTCTGCATAACAAAAGCAATGTCAGGACGAGTAACAACAAGATATGATAAGCGACCTACCAACCTCCTATATACAGTGGGGTCAGGCAGAAGAGGATCTTGTTGTTTCATCCTTTTCATTTTCGGTGTTGTTTCCTATTTCTGTTAAACCTGCTGTCTTGTCTTCCATCAGCTGATAATCTCACATTTTTCCCCATAGGAACTGAAAGTGGCTTCGATACACTCAATCCCATATCTGAAATCTGATCTAAAGCATACTTTCGTTGACATAAAATTATTCCCCTTTTTGATCTACTCACCTCTATACCAAGAAAATATCTCAAATTACCTAAATCCTTTATCTTAAATATGTTATGCATATGTATCTTTAATGCATTTATGCTTTCAATATTATTACCAACTATAACCAAATCATCCACGTAGGCTAAAACTAAAGTCACATCAGTTCTAGTTTGTTTGATAAAAAGAGAGTAATCATACTTGCTTTTCCTAAACCCCCCTTGTATTAATGCTTCCGTGAGTTTAACATTCCATTATCGCGAAGCTTGCTTCAAGCCATACAAGGATTTGTGTAGTTTGCAAACTTTATTTTTATCAACAGAATTAAATCCTTGAGGTATTTTCATGTACACTTCCTCATATAGTCTCCTTGCAAGAATGCATTATTGACATCCATTTGAAACATGTGCCAATTATGCATTGCTGCAAGTGACAAAACAGCCCTCACGGTAACCATTTTTACAACGGGAGAAAAGATTTCAGAGTAATCTATACCTTCTTGCTGACTATACCCCTTAGCTACAAGCCTTGCCTTGTACCTTTCTACTTGACCAGTAGACGTGTACTTCACCTTGTACACCCATTTGCATCCTATCGCTCTCTTCCCCTTTGGAAGACCAACCATTTCCCAGGTTTTATTCTGCTCTAGTGCTTTCATTTCGTTCCTCATAGCCTCTATCCAATTAGGGTCCTGTGATGCTTGATGGAAACTTTGAGGCTTAAGAACAGCATCAATAGACAATAAATAATCTTTATATTGAGAATAGACATTACCATAAGAAACATATTCGTGAATGAGATACTTACAAGTGGTCTTTACCTTCTGTTGAACATTTGTAGCAGCTGCACATATATAATCATTGAGCCAAGTTAGTGATTTCTTATTCCTTAGGGGTCTGGCAGCCTGTTGCATGTGGTCCTCTGCATTTATTGGAGTGTCATTACCAAGGTTATCATGTTCTGCATTACCTGAGTCAGCTGTTTCAACAGGTTCTGGAAGTGTTTCAGATTCTGCATTACTAGGTGTCTGCTGATCCGTGTGGTTATTGGGGAGTCTAATAGAAGTAGTAGGGAAATGAACATCTAAATCAAAAGGCTTAGACCTTCCAAGGATCACCCCCCTTTGATTAGTAGGGATGGAATCCTTAAAAGGGAAGTGATTCTCAAGGAAAGAGACATGCCTACTAACAAGAAGAGATTTAGAATGCAAATTGTACAAGAGATATCCCTTTTGATTAGCTGGGTATCCCATGAAAACACACGGATCAGATCTAGGCAGAAACTTATCACTTACAATTTGATTTACAGCAAATGCTAAACAACCAAAAACCTTAAGGAAACTCAAATCAGGTTGCTGGTGATACAAAACTTCATATGGAGATTTATAGTTAAGAGTTTTAGAGGGAGTGCGGTTGATTAGAAAGGCTGCTGTTTTTATACTTTCATTCCATAATCTAATGGGCATACCAGAGTGAAAGACAAGACTCCGTGCAACATTAAGGAGGTGACGATGTTTTCGCTCAACTATCCCATTTTGTTAGGGTGTGTATGGACAAGATGTTTCATGCAATATACCTTGACTATGCAGAAAGGAAGTAAGTTTATGATTAAGAAATTCAACTCCATTATCACTTCTAACTCTTTTGACAGTAATTGAAAATTTGGTATGCACATATGCCACAAAGTTCTTTAAATGTTGAGCATATTCAGTTTTATTTATCATTAAGAACACCCAAGTACATTGAGAAAAGTCATCAACTATAGTAAGAAAATATCAATGACCTTTATGAGAGGGTTCCTTATAAGGCCCCCAAGTGTCAACATGTATGAGTTCAAAACGGCCATGAGTACTAGACTTACTCAAAGGAAAAGGTAACCTAGTTTGTTTTGCTTGAGTGCATACATCACAATTATTTGAAGGGAACATGTTAACATGATTTCGAAGAGCATTTATATGTCAAATTACATCCTAAGGAGAATGACCTAATCTATGGTGCCACAACTCAGAATTAACTTGCTTAGAATCTTGCATGTTCATAACTGCATTAATATTTAAGTCATTTTCGACGAGATATAGACCGTTACAAAGTTTACCAATCACCTGTGTCTTCCCAGTAGCGATTACCTACACAGTGCACATTTTTGGGTAAAAGGAGATAGAGCAATTGAGTTGTTTTGTCATCATGGATATGGATACCAGGTTAAAACAACAATCACGACAATAATACACATCATTCAATAAAACGCCATTAAATAACACAATTGTGCCAATGTGTGTAATCCGAATTCTATCTTCGTTGGGCATTTTAACTCTTCTAACTGAATTTTTTGGAAACAAATTATTATATTTTTAATAAATTTTATATAAAAATAATATTATAATATTATTTATTGATTATTTTTAGTTAAAATAAATTATTAGTTATTAACATTATATTATTAGTTATTAAAATTATATTTATAATTTAAATTAAAAAGTAATATTTATAATATTAAACTATTAATTAATAATTAATGTTAATTAAAAATAATATTCAATTTTAAAAAATTGCCACAATAAGACACTGAATTTCTGACAGAATATGCCATGAAATTCACATATTTCTAATAGAGTTGCAACGGAAACAGTTTTCCGATGAATCCATTCCCTCGCTAATAGATGCGTGGCAAACCAATTTTTGACGAAATTCCAATTCTGTCCCAAATTTTTCACGGAAGTCCGTCAGAAATTTGTGAACATCTCTATTTTTCTTATTTTTAAAATGCCACGTGAATCTTCATAGGAGAAGCCACGTATCACGCCTGTAAAAGACCACCTCGTTGCCGGCTCATTCGTCAACGGCCGCTACTTGTTAGCTCCGGTAGCCACATCCAATAACCAGTTATTGCCACTTGTCAGCTCTGGCACCCGCAACCCTATCGTTGGTAGCCACCACGTGTCCAAGCCTCGTAGTGTGCCTTGAATGGTAAATGAGCAATGTAAAATTGATTAGATTTCACTCTATGGTGTTGTTAAATTAAAATAAGAGATATTATTTTACAAGCTTTATTGGAATAGTTATTTACGAGTCAAGTAACAAGAATCAATTTAAAAATGTTATAAAATTTTTGTGAATGCAAAAAACTGCGAATGCCTTGAATAGTGAATGTGCACTATTCTTGAATTAAATTCGGTGATATTTTTGAAAGGAAGTTTTTTATAATCGAGGAGAATTGTGAGTGATTTGAAGCAAATATGTGAGTTTCAGAGAGGTTAAATGATGAAGGTTGGCTTAGGTACTAAGGTAGCCACAAGGGTAAACTCTTACTCTAACTTCATATATTTGTTTGTTCCAACCAAAAAAGCTTCATATATATATATATATGTGAGGCCTTTTCGATTATATTCAAATTTGATGCTCAATTGGGTTTTCTTTGTAAGAAAGTTTTGTGATATTAGAGGCTTAGTGATAAGAGCCGCAATAAATTTAAAACATTATTATTTATTTTATATAATTTTACTTGTTATGTATTTTACATAATGATTTAAATATATGGAGTCATTGCAAGAAAATTTGAAAATGTTACTTATGAAGTCTTCATCTTAATTCCATACATGATTAGAAGTGTTTGCACAGCGAAGCAATGAAACTATTATCACAAAGCTCTAAATTCAAATGGGGTATTTATAAATCCAATTGTCTTATTGACAAAAACTAAGTTCAGACGTTGATTCTTTTAATTGCAAATTTCAAAAAAAAAAAAAAGGTAATTATAAATATGATATTGATGAGAATCCAACAAGGGATCTTCCAAATGGGTTTGTTTCATTTACACAAAGTTATATGGAATGAGGAGTACAAAAGATGCATTAAATCAAATTTCTCTTAAAAAAAATTGAATTCAAAAGTTGAAATATTTTTATTGAATAGCAAAATAGTGTTGAAATGGTCATTTTAGAAGTCACCTTTTTTATTATCTTTTTAAAATCTTGTCCCTCTCATTTTTCCTACAATTCGCAGGACATTTGGGAGGAGGAGAAAGAATAGAAAGAATGGTCAGGAGAAAATGAAGGTAACTTTAACTGATTTCGTTTCCTTCTTTTTGTTCTAGTGTTATGGTTTATTGTTGTAATTATCCTTAAAAAAGAACGTTATGACTCAATCTTTCTTGGACATTTGAAGCCTAATTAATGGTTGACAAATCCTTATTTTAATTATATTTTTTATATTTTATTTAGGGATTTTTTCATATTAATTGAATTTAAAATACTTTCTTTATACTTAATTGAAATTAAGAGTTAATATATTAAATTCAGATTAAAAAGGGAAAAATTGTCAAAATAATTGTAATACTCTTAATTATTGATTTTTCTGAGAATATTTAATTTTTGGTTTAATTTTTTAATGGTAGACATTTGAAAAAAAAATGGATTAAATCTGAAAAAAGCAATTTAGAGTTAAACTTCACAAATAATAGTTTAGTTCCCCAAATTTCTGGAAATCCAATTTGGGTCCATTAATTTAAACTCGCGTTTTGGGTTGCTTGGTCAATTTGGTATGAAGCTTGGAGAGCGCCGCAGGGAGCTGAGAGGAAAAAAAAGAACAGATAGACGGAACAGAACGAAATGAGCGCCGCTGAGCTTAAGCAGGAATAAGGTCGCGAGCTGGGAGTTTAGAACAGCAGCTGGAATAAGGAGACCACCGCCTCCATCTTCATCGCCCATCGTCACTGCTTCATCTTCAACACCTTCACCATTATCAGCACCTCACCGTCATCATCATCATTATATCCTGAATCAGTTCAGCGAGTTTTGGGAGAGGGGAGGAAGAGCTGAGAGTAGAGAGGGGAGAACAGAAACAGAGGGAGCTTGGAATCAGTACCACTCTATCATCGCTATCATCGGATCATCACCACACATCATTATTTCCAGCACCCATCGTCAATTCTCTACCACTCACTATCACCTCCGTTTCCTTCCCATTTTTCACCACCGTCCTTCACTGCTGTGAAATTCATAGTTCCAGCCCACACTTTTCATTATTCCAACGTCATCACTGTTTTGCCATCAGTCACCATCATTTACCTTCGGCAAATTTTCCTGTGTTTCTGAATTCTGCCCAGTAGCCCTGGTTCTCTCTTTTGTTCTGTTTTTTATTTCAAAATCCAGCCACAATTCTTCCTTAATTCAGTGTGGATTTATCATTTTAATTGGTGATTTTTCATGGCTAGATGTGTGAATCTGGGGGTGATTATTTTTGTTGAAGCTACTATCATGAGTAGCTAGGCTCTTGGAGATGACTTGGGGATTGTTTGAATACAGCTTTTAAGAATAGCTTCTGGAGAAAAAGTGAAAAAAGTGATTTTTTAATAGATTACGAGAAGAATAGATTATGGGTAAAAAAGTGATTTTAATAAGATGAGTGTTTGGATATTAGGTTGTGAATCACTTTTTTAGTGGTCAAATTACCAAAAAGGACATTAGCTTTTGTGATAATTACATATAAATAATAAGATTTATATTTTATGTATTATTTGACATTTAATTTTATAAAAAAATATTAAAAATGAAATAAATTTATCCAAAAAATGTAAAATTATAACATTAGTCAATTATCTAACATAAAAAAAATCATCCTAGAAACTAGCGAATCAGTTGAAAAACTGGTCTGGTTCAGGGTCGGCTTTTTTTAAAAAATAAATTTTTATTTTTATTTTTTATTTATAATTTCATACATGAAATCTTCATTTTCTCACCTATTTGGTTCCGAGTTAGCTCTGTTCTAACCCACTGACCTTTGACTCAGTACTACAGCCAGTTCAATAACCAGTCCGAGTTTAATTTCCTTGGGAGAGAGAGAGAAGGGAAAGAGGAAAGAGGAAAATGGGAAAAGAGAGAGAAAAATGAAAGAGAAAAAGCTACAAATTGTAGTTTTTTCCCAAACCATGGTTTTGGATACAAAACCATGGTTTGAAAAAAAAAATGTTTTTTTTATAAAATGGGATGTTTGGCATTTTTTCTATAAAACCATGGTTTTGAGCTAAACCATGGTTTCAAATGGCTTACCAAACATACTATTGAGCTCATATGTTTTTTAAAAGGGAGTTTATTTTATCTATAGCTTATTATATTTTTAATTTTTTAGGTTTAAGAATTCATTTATATATTGAGACTATAATTTTAACTATATTTCATTTTATAAATTGAGTTGTTGTGATTTTAATTTTGTAATGAAGATTTATACTCATCAATATATATGGTCGTATATATGTTTTTCTATGATTTCATTATTTTCTCTTTATTTAACATAGTATTGTTGGATAATTTGATTGAATTGGAATTGTAGTTGAACCTAAATGCATTATTTACTTCATAATCACACTCTAAAGGGTTTTAATAATGCTTAAATTAATGGGTTCATGAGTTTAAACATTAGACTCAATGGTAATTAGGGTTTGGTATATTAGGAAACTTAGAGAAACTCATTACACTAAGAGAGCTTAATAGCATATCTAGGGTAGAGATTCCTCTCTTTTGGTGCTAGACTCAACTGTGTTTTGGGTTTAGTATATTAGGAGCTTAGTGTATTAATTCCTTAAATATTTTAATTGAGTAAGGACAATAGTCATTGAAAACCATTTCCAAGAGCATCTTTATCACTTGCATCTTTTATCCATATTCATTCCACTTTTATTCTAAAAAATCCAAAAATATTTGTTTTTGAAGCATTTTAGTTTAATTACAATTTAGTTGTTAGATAAAAAGCTCAAAAATCCTTTTCAACTTGTTTTTTGTCAATTATTGCACTTAATTTCTAAAAAATTAATGAAAGGCTCTTCGTGAGACGATCCAGGATTGTACCTTTTATTGTAACTATTGGTTCAAATTCTTGAAGGGGTTACCAAGACACAAAGCAAAGCAGACAAAACCTTACTTCAAGTGGGGTCTCTTCTGTAGTTGCTAATACTATGATACTACTTTTGTTTGATTAGAACCTAATAGCTACTTTTCTAATTATCTAAAAAGAAGAGGAGGAATAAATTAAAGAATTGCAATGGAATATAAAAAATCTCTCAACTTGTTCAATTGTGCGTAATTGCTTATGCCAATACATTGTAAAATAAGCCATGTGGACAATTTGACTTATAAATATTAGAAGGTGTGATAGATAAAAATTATTTAATTTCTCAAACAAATTTAAGTAGATTTTTCTCTAATATCAAGACGTTTAAAAAACATAAGTATAAGATAGAGGAGAAAACGAAAAATGTTGGGCTCATTTTCATTAATCTTAAAATGCTTTTCCTCCAAAAATAATTCCAATTGTACAAAGTTACTTTAAGAAAGAGAGTGGATTCAAGGTTCTTATAATTGAAAACCAAAATGTTAAAACAGAGAAACAAAATATGAAGAAGTCCAAAACCAATATAATCAACTCAGAAAATTTCAAATGTATTTTATATTATTACAACATATATAGAACCACTCAAATTTACAAGATTACTTGGTAAATAAATCACAAGGTAAAAGAAACAGTAGCTAAAATTTGATTTAACATTTATCCAACTACTGTGTCTCAAGCATTTTCGATAAACAAAGCCTTGATTTTTTTCAATGATACTACAACATCAATCATAGTAAGTCGTGCCTCTGGTAAGTCAATGGAGCAATTTAATGCTAACTCAAAAACTGATGACATATAAGGCAGTATATTTTCAGTATTTTGATTTTCACTGTGTAGCAAATTGGCATCTATAATGTTCATGATCGAATGTGGTGTGGAGTTGCTTACCCAATCTTTCAAACTGAATCCTTGAACAAACATCTCATCTGTTGGCTTCTTCCTTGTAAACATTTCCATTAGCAAAATCCCATAACTATACACATCTCCTTTGGCTGAAACAACTCCTTTCGATCCAAACTCTATATGTCATATTGAATGATTAGTATACAAGTCATTATGACAATAATGTAAGGTTTGTGGTTAAGCTTTCTTTTATATCATTAATTTAAATATTTGCCCATAAGGATGTCAAATATTGGCTAGAAATTGAATATACAAATAAATTCAAAATATCATTATTAAACTGTTACCTGGTGCCATATAACCAATTGTAGCCAAAGTGTTGGTATAAATTTCCAATTGCTTTTCACCAAACAATTTAGAAATACCAAAATCACTAAGATGAGCCACCATATCTTTGTCCAATAAAACATTGCTTGGTTTCACATCACAATGAACAACTAGTGTAGAAGAACCATGATGAAGATACTCCAAAGCAGCTGCCACATCAATCATTATATTCAACCTTTGCAAGACATCCAAATAATTGTTATGAGAGTACAACCATTTGTCAAGACTCCCATTTTCCATGAATTCCATTATTAGAGATTTGAAATGATCATTTGAGCAACTACTGATGATCTTAATGAGATTACGATGGCGTAAATGGCACATGGTTTTACATTCAGCATCAAAACTTCTTGATGATTGTTCCATGTCTAAGTTAAACACTTTGACAGCAACTATCTTTTCAATTGGAAGAACTGCTTTGTATACTGATCCAAAACTTCCAGAACCAACAAGATTACTCTCATCGAATCCATTTGTTCCTCGTAGAAGCTCATAATAGGATATCCTGGTTGGTGTATCCAAATTCATTAAATCCCTCTTTGTTGAATTATTATCATCATTTCTCTTATTCTTCAGAAAGACAATGACTAAAACAATCAAAATGGCAACTACGATAGGCAATGAGCATTTTATTATCAGCATCACTTTATTTGATATGTGCCTGTTTCCTTTCCTACATGGTTGGACTTGTAGTCGGGATTTCCCACAAAGATCTTTATTCATCATAAAAGATTGAGCAGTAAAATTTTGAAAAGGGCCACCATTTGGAATTTCTCCATGCAATATATTGTAGGAAAGATTGATGTATTTAAGATAGAGTAATGACTCTAAGGACTTTGGAATCACGCCAGACAAATAATTATGGGAAAGATCCAGGGATTCCATGCTTATCATGCCACTAAGCGATTCAGGAATAGGCCCTTGTAATTTGTTTTCAGCCAAAGATAGGGTTTGTAAAGTTTGCAAGCCACCTATAGTTGTAGGTATGCTTCCTGAAATTTGATTTCTTGACAAGTTTAATAGCATAATTGCTCTCAAGTTTGATACCTCTGGTGAAATTATTCCACTTAGAGCATTGGAGGATATGTCTAAAACCAAGATATCTTTGAGACTCCATATAGAAGAGGGTATATGAGAAACCAATTTGTTTGAGCTAAAATTCAACTCTCGCAAAGAAGTATTCCCGAGACATTTTGGAATCACTCCTGAAAACATGTTGTTAGCAAGATACAACTCGCTTAGACTTTTAAGTTGGCAAAGTTCATTTATAATGAACCCTTGCAATCTATTGTTGCTAAGACTTAAATGTTGAAGGCTATGTAATTTGTTAGCTGTATTAGGAATCAACCCACTCAAATGATTCTCATCCAAATCTAATTCCATCAAGTTTGTTAAATTTCCAAGCTCATTGGGTGTAACTCCATTAAATTTATTCGATGACAAATCTAAACTAATGAGCTTAGAAGCATTTGATATGCTATTTGGAATCTGCCCAGTTAGTCCACTTTCCCCAACCCAAAATATCTCTAAGTTGGGAAGGCTAATTCCTAGATAAGATGGGAGAACGCCAAAGAAGGAATTACCACCAAGGCTTAACAATGTCAATGTTGAAATGTTGAATATGTTGGATGGAATAGGTCCTCTCAAATGATTGACGGCCAAGCTTAAGACATTAAGTTTATCAAGATTGCCTATCCCTTTGGGTACAAAACCTGGACAGGAAAAAAAAAGAAAAAAAGAGTTTATGGAAAACATGACTTTCATACAGAAAAGAATATATACAAATAAACTTATTTCTGTTATTTTTCAAGTCTTTGTAAGATTTTTAAAGAAAAAATTTTAGAGAAATCATGAACTATACATGAAACGCGATGGTTATTGAAAATTTGTTTGAAAATGTAAATTTTTTTATGTCGTAATTATTGAATAACTATTTAATAGGAAATTAATACATTTGTAATCTAGAAAAGCCAGGAACAACAGAAAAAAATTGATAAAAGAAAATTAAACAGGAAAAGATGGTGGATAAAAAGAAAAGAGTTGAACTTGATAGCACATCCAAATGTGTGTATGACAAGTGGGCACATTATATAATTGATATGGTACAGAGTGCTCAAAAAAAATTTCCAAGATTTAAATAACATGTGTGATCCTATCTTTCTGTCATTATAGTTTTACCAAAAATTCATGTTATCTTTCGATATTTTGGGATTGTAAATTAGTAGCTATATTTAAAAAGTATGAATAATGAAATGATGAAAAATAAAATCTCATTTTAAATTCATTTTCTATTAGGAAAAATGATTAAAAAACAACGAAAAAGAATAAAAAAGATATAATAAACTCATGCTTGTAAAGAGGTTTGCATCCAAATATACTTGATTAGGATCAAGTGTTTGTAAAAAGTGAATGTAACTTATAAGAAGAAAAATAAAGCAGGTCATATTATTTGATATAATATAACACACGCACACACACATATGAAAATGAAAGCAAATGTTTTCTAACCTTCAAATGGCTTACCTCCTAGTAATTGCATTTGAATCTGTATAGTTTGAGTATATAAACTTTGGGTTCTTTATGTACGGTTGAAGTGAGAAATTATGTTTTTTTTTTTTGACATTGGTAGTGTACTTTTCACATCAGGTTATAACCATCGAGTCCACATGTTATATGTGTGTGTGTGTGTGTAATATGCATAGTTTCTCTTTCCTATTGATTAATTTCCAATGAAAAAAAAAATTAATTATAAAAGCTTTATTTAATTTCACATAGAACTGAACATAGACAGCTTCTCTTTGAACCCAAATAAATTAAAACATGAAATTTAATTATTTGACTGACTCTTGAAAATATCTTGTATTCTCATTCATTATTCGAGCTTAAATTTAGTTCAACAAGTGGTTTTAGTTGCATTTAAATTTTTGTAATTGTTTTAATAATTTTATAGTGAAGTTAAGAGGCCTAACAAGATAGGGAATGAGATTTGGTAGACTTGATTTTGGTTTTGATTATTTAAGCTATATTTAATTAGAATTATCTCTCTTTTTTTAACTTGTTTATTTGTTTGTTTTATGTGTAGGTTTTGTTTTGTTTTGTTTTATCTTTGCTTGCCAATTGCTTTTCAAAATCAAGTTGTGGTTAATTTTAAGAGTCCTAGGTAAGTTATGTCGTGGAAATAGCCATCACTGTGTTAGTGAACATCTGCAATCCTTCTCTCCAATTCTCTTCTTATATTTGACATATGAACTTTTAAGTTTTGGATTAATAATTTATAGAGTGTCAAGGAGGCTTGAAGGAATAAATTAAGACCTCAAGAAAATAAATTTATTCAAAAAAAATTATTTTCAGATAAGTGAATTCTGAAAAATTAAGAAAGGAATCATTATTAAATATATGAAGGCCAAGAGTAACCAAGGAAAATTTTAAAAATAATTTTAATAATTTAAGTTCATTTATTTATACTTTTTTTATTTAATAGTATAATAATATTTTTATTGGATATTAAATCTCAAACCGTAGACATAAAGAAGTGGAGAGAATAGGTAGGTAAGAGATACGGAGAGCCATAATGAGAGAGAGAGAGAGAGAGAGAGAGAGAGAGAGAGAGAGAGAGAGAGAGAGAGAGAGAGAGAGAGAGCCACTCTCTCCTCCTCCTCAAAATCCTTAGGCCCTGTTTGGTACGAAGCATTAGGGGGTAGGGACAGGGATTAGGCTAAAATATATCGTTTGGTATGAAGGACTACGGATAACTAGGGATTGGAGTACCACAAAAGTGGGATTGCTGCAATGCCACCTCCCCCTGGTATTGTATTTTCAATCCCGGGATTGCAAATATCAAAGACAAAAATATCCTTGTTTATAATATTTTTTGGACATAAATGTCCTTTATCAATTTTAACTTGAATCCTGAGACTTTGTTTTTTGTTATTTTTTTAATAATAAGGGGGATGCCTATAAATACCCCCTCACTTCCTCATTTGTAACCATCAAGAAAATTAGACAAGTTCTTAAGTTCTCTCATTCAAGAGTTTTCTCACTTGTGTTCTTATGTTTCATCTTCTTCTTTACCTACAACTTGAGGGTTCGGCTAACTTAGCATAAGATCAAGAGGTTGATCACTCTAAGGCCGGCACAGTACAAGGAGAGGGTATTCCGAGTCTGTGATAATGTGGTATCAGAGCCTGGTTCATGGTTACATTCGTAGATAAGGATGTCGGGTGTAACTTCATGTATCACTAGTAAGCTATTGGGCACGTCAAGGAGAGAGGAAGGAAATCTCAACCTCCACACCAAGGTAGCAAAAAGGCAAGAAGTATTAGTAAAATACGTCTTGACAACTTTGCTATCTTGTCGATTAAAATTGATGCCTTAGAGAAAGCCATAGAAGAGATAGTCGAAAAGGTCAAGAAGATTGAGAGTGATATGAGAACTCTAGAGAGTCACACTCTTAATGAACTAGGATAGTTGAAAATGAGTGTAGACACTCTGCAAAACTTTGAGGATTTACGCGAGGAAGACATGAGATCCTTGGAGACGATGGTGATGGAAGCCATCATAACAATGTAAAATCAACTCAACTCTCTCAAGACTTCCTTGGAGGGCCAGGGAAGGAATTCACTAGCGGCTGGAGGTAGTGAACTAAGGGAAGTGAAGGTGGATCTTCCCAAACGAAAAGAATTCAAGGGTGTACGAGATGCCAAGGAAGTTGAGAACTTCCTGTGGAAAATGGAACGCTACACAGAGACCTTGGAGCTGAGCGATGATGAGACCAAGGTACGTACTGTTGCTTACTTCCTTACTGATAATGCTATACTTTGGTAGCGAAGAAAGCATGCAGATATGGAAAGAGAGATTTACACTATAAACACCTGGGAGGAATTTAAGAAGGAATTGAAAAGGCAATTTTATCCTGAGAACATGGTCTATGAGGCTCATAAGAAGTTAAGGGAGCTTAAACATAAGACCACCATATTTGACTATGTACAGGATTTCACCTCCTTGAAGCTTTAGATTCCCACCCTAAGCAGTAAGGAGCTTCTCTTTAACTTCATTGATTACCTTCAAAACCGGGCTAAACATGAGTTACAGCATTGAGGCGTGAAAAACATTGATGAAGCTATTGCCATGGCTGAGAGTATAACTAAATATCAGAAGGAGAAAGGTGAACCCTCCAAGCCTAAGTCTTCTAAACTTAATCATAGAAAAGATGGGGGAGACAAAGGCAAGGTGGTGAACAAAGGAGGTGATAACAAGTTCCCACAGATGAACCAAAATGAGGGACAAAGAAAGAATTTTAACGAGCAACTCAAGTATATTGTATGCAAAGGTCCTCATCGAATGAAGGATTGCCTTAAGCTAGGTACTCTAGTTGCTATGGTAGAGAGAATTGAGGAGGAAGCCAGTGCAGAAATGAGGTCTCTTAGGCTTCTCAATGCTATGAAGGGGAAGCCTTTACCTAAGAACACTAAGGGTGAGGATTTAATGTATGTAGACTGGAAGATAAAAGGGGAACCCATCACTATAATGTGTGACACCGGAGTTACACATAACATCATCACTCTCAAGGAGGCTAAGTCTCAAGGTGATGGCAGAAGGAGGGAGTTTGAAGGCAATCAAATCACCTCACAAATAGCTTTGTGGTATGGCACAAGGGGTTGAACTATACCTAGGTAGCTAGAGTAGTAAAGTAGATTTTTTCGTGGCTCCAATGGATGATTTTAAGGTGGTATTGGGATTAAAGTTCTTCAGACAAGTAAATGCTTATCCCATGCCTTATTACAATTTACTTTGCATTCTTGAGGAGGATGCTCCTTGCTTGATACTTTCCAAGAGGATGGGTAGTGGTCAGCACTTATCAGCCCTACAATTAAAGAAAGGGTTGAAGAAAGGTGAGGTAACATACCTAGTAACCTTAAAAGAGGTTGATTCAGGGTACAGGGTTAAAGAGGAAGTCTCTCCCATTATCAAGAGTGCTTTAAGAGAAAATCAAGACTTGATGCCACTTGAGTTACCCAAGAAGCACCCACCTTGGAGAGAGGCGGATCATAAGATTAAACTGGAACTAGGATTAAGGCCACTAGCTAGGGACTATACTGTATGGCACCACCTGAGTTAGAGGAACTATAGAAGTAATTAAGGGAGTTGATTGATGTAGGATTCATTCAACCTTCAAAAGCACCTTTTGGGGCGCCGATACTATTTCAGAAGAAACAAGATGGATCCTTGCGTCTATGCATCGATTATTGAGCTCTCAATAAGGTAAACATTAAAAACAAATATCATATTTCTTTGATAGCTAACTTATTTGATAGGCTAGGTAAAGCCAAATATTTCTCCAAGTTGGATTTGAGGTTGGGATATCATCAAGTTTGGATTGCCAAAGGAGATGAGCCCAAGACCACATGTGTGATGCGTTACAGTTCCTTTGAGTGGTTAGTCATACCGTTCAGGCTAACCAATGCACCAACCACATTTTGTACTCTGATGAACAAGATCTTTCATCCCTACCTGGATCACTTTTGTGGTGGTGTATTTGGATGACATTGTCGTCTATAGTAACTCCTTGGAGGAACATGTCGATCATTTTCGCATTGTGTTTAAGACGTTACGCTAAAATGAGCTCTATGTAAAGGAGGAGAAGTGCTCCTTTCCTATGGAAGAAGTTTATTTCCTTAGACATTTCATCTCCCAAGGGATCCTTAAGATGAATGAGAAGAAGGTACAGGCTATCAAGGAATGGGAGCCCCCTACTTGAGTGGCCAAGTTAAGATCCTTTTTGGGCTTTATGAACTACTATTGGCAATTCATCAAAAGCTACTTTGCGAGAGCCACTCTTCTCATAGAGTTATTAAAGAAGAACAAATGTTGGACTTGGATGGAGGCATGTCAAGAGGCCTTTGAAGATTTGAAGGCAACAATTATAGAAGAGTCAGTGTTGGCTCCCTAACTTCTCTAAACCATTTGAGGTATACACCGATGCTTTTAAATTTACTATTAGATGAGTCTTAATGTAGGAAAGACATCATATTGCCTTTGAAATTCGCAAGTTGAATGAGACTGAGAGGCGGTATATGGTCCAAGAGAAGGAAATGATAATCATAATTCATTGCTTGTGCACTTGGAGGCATTATCTACTTAGGGCAAAGTTTGTCATCAAGACAGATAATATAGCAACTAGCTACTTTCAAACTAAGAAGAAGTTAACGCCGAAGCAGGAAATATGGTAAGACTTCCTAACTGAGTTTGACTATATGCTAGAGTAGAAGCTCGGATATGCAAATGTTGTTGGTGATGCTTTGAGCAGGAAGGCTAAGCTAGGAGCTGTGAGTTAAGTCAATGGGGACTTGATAGATAAAATTAAGGAAGGTATGACCTAGGATCCTTTGGCTCAACAACTTATAGAACTTGCAAGGGAAGGAAAGAATAAGAGGTTTTGGGTTGAAGATGGGATTCTTTACACCCTAGGAAGGTGGATCTTTATCCCTAAGTGGGCCAACTTGAGGAAGGAACTAACCAAGGAGTGTCATTACTCAAAGTGGGCCGGACACCCAGGACAGAGGTGAACCTTGGCTTTGCTTGAAGTAGCCTATTATTGGCCCCATATGAGGGAAGATGTGAAGCTTTATGTGAAGACTTGTCTTGTGTGCCAACAAGACAAGGTAGATAACCAACTACCCGGGGGATTATTGGAACCTTCGCCCACACCAAGCCAACCTTGGGAAAGCGTGTCTCTGGATTTCATCTCTACGTTGCCCAAGTCAGAAGGGTTTGGTTCCATTATGGTGGTAGTGGATTGATTTTCTACGTATGCCACCTTCATACCAGCCCCAACCAAATGCACAGCAGAGGAGGCATCTCGGATGTCCTTCAAGAACATGGTAAAGTATTGGGGTTTTCCAAGAACAATCATTAGTGATCGTGATCCCCGTTTCACAAGGAAATTATGGACAAAGTTATTTAAGCCATTTGGGACAGAGTTACACTTCTCAATAAGCTTTTACACTCAGACCGATGGGCAGACTGAATGGGTGAATTCCTTATTGGAGTACTATCTAAGGCACTTTGTGAGTGCTAATCAGAAGGATTGGACAAAGTTGCTTGATGTAGCTCAATTCTCTTACGACTTGTAGAGAAGCAAGGCTACAAGCAAAAGTCCATTTGAGATAGTGATGGGATAACAGCCTATCATGCCACATGCCCTTGTGATCACTTACAAGGGTAAGAGCCCTGGAGCCTTTTATATGGTAAAATCTTGGCAAGAGTGAGTAGATGAAACGAGATCATTTCTTACCAAAGCTGCCAAGAGAATGAAGAAGTTTACGGATAAGCGAAGGTGTACAGTTGATTTCCAAAAAGAGGACTTAGTAATGGTAAAGCTTCTTCCCCAACAATTTAAAGCTTTCAAGAAGGTACACAAGGGTCTCATTCAGAAATATGAAGCCCCCTTATAAAGTGACAAAGAGGGTAGGAAATGTTTCATACAAGTTTGAACTTCCTGCCAATTTGAAGATTCATCCTGTCTTTCACGTTAGTATGTTGAAGCCATATCACAAGGACTAGAATGATCCTACTTGAGGGATATCGTCACAAGCACCCCCTGTAATGACAAAGTCTTATGATCATCAAATTGAGGAGATACTTAACCATCGGGTTATGCAAAGAAGAGGGGTAACTCTAAGTACCCAATGCCTGATTAAGTGGAAGGGACTGCTAGAAAGCGAAGTCACATGGGAAGCTCAAGAAGATCTTTGGCAGTTTGAAGATCAACTTCACCACTATAAAGATGCCTCAGTGATGAGGGCGTCACTAAAATAGGTGGCGGAGAATGTTACAACCCGTGAAGGTTAGGAGGCTCCAGAATGATCTAGAGAATTCTAGAGCATTCAAGACAACATCGGAGTACTCTAGAGAAGGCTAAAGCATACTGGATATCTCTAGAATAGTATGGAGAACATTAGATAATTCTAGAGTATTCTAGGGATATCTCTCTCTTGTATATTCTAGAATTCTCTTTGTAAATATCTAGATATTATTTGTAGATATTCTTATAGAACATTCTGCAAGATGAATGTAAATCGATAGATTGAATTGATCTGCACCGTCCATTAAGGAAGTGGGAAAGTTTTGGAACAAGGGGGATGCTTATAAATTCCCCCTCACTCCCTCATTTGTAACCATCAAGAAAATTAGACAAGTTATCTCATTCAAAAGTTCTCTCACTTGTGTTCTTGTGTTTCATCTTCCTCTTTGCCTACAACTTGAGGGTTCGGCTGACTTAGCATAAGATCAAGAGGTTGATCACACTAAGGCCGGCACGGTACAAGGAGAGGGTGTTCTGAGTCTGTGACAGACTGCTCTAGAAGGTGCTACAATTGATTAAAAATAGATGAATTTTAGTTTTAAAGGTTTTTTAATATGTAAATAAAAAGAAAAGTTGCAAGACTCTATTTTCTCCCACCCCTCCATTTTTCTTTAGTTTCCTTCTTTCCACCATGACATATCCAACTCCAACCTTAGTCTTCGTCTCAATCGTCTTTTGGTATGGAAGCTCCACCACAACCATTGTCTTCCCCCAGCTCCCCAACCTCGTCATCTTCCTCTACCCTTACCACCTTCCCTACTCTTCTCACTCACGTCCAACCATGTCCCTAACTGTCCCCTTCCTAACTTCGTCTCTTTCCCACCATCGCTACCATTATTGGGCCTTTATTCGTGCCTTAGCTGCCTTTCATGCTCCCTAATTTTCTCACAGTCTTTGTTTTTCTTCATTGTTTTCAGTTTTCTATTTCTATCATTCCAATATTGTTTTTCTCTTCTGATCTGTTTTTGTAACACCCCAATTTTCAATCACTAATATTCCTCCTATGTAATTGAAATACCTAATGGAATAAAATGGTGAATTGCCTATTATATAGGTCAAAAATTGGCCAAACCAAAGGAAAAGAAACAAGAAATGATTTACTGGGATAAATCATTAAATGTAGGGGCAAAACTGTAATTTTTTTGAAACGTGGGAAACGATTATTTTTCCCTAATTTTCCAAATGATCTCAATGATATGAGCATTAAAAAGGGGGAAATGGCTACTTTATAATGAATAAGCCCATTTTGGTGAATTATTATCAAACAAGGCCAACTAGTCAAAGTCAAAGGACAAAAGTCAACTACTTACAATATGACAATGGGATAGTTGAGAATCATAATTCCCTCTCTTTTTCTTATACTCTACGTGGAATGAAGAAAAGTAAGGAAGGAAATGAAATATTAAAAGAAGAGATTACACAAGTGAACCAATGGAAGAGTGCCACCTATTAAGTTATCATATTAACTTAATATATTACTCCCTTTATCCATTTCATTCCATCGTGCAACACAGAATCAGAAGCTTGGTAGGGCGGTGCAGAAGAACAAGAAGGAAAGAGAGCTAGGTTTCATTCCAACTTAAGGTAAGAAGCTTGGAACTTGTGATTCATGCTTCCTAAACTCACTATGATCTCTCTTGCTCATCTCTTCATCTTTGAATCAATGGTTTTTGAAGAACTTCCAATAGGAGAGAGAGAGACGGTCGGATGTTGAGGAGAGAGAAAGTTGAGAAGCTCAAAGGTAACTCTCCAAACATGATTATATAGCTTAAGTGGATGCTATTGGTGTTATTTTTGGTATGGTTTGGTTGTTATAGTGAATGAAAGATGTAGAACTTAAAAGACTTGAAATTCAAGTTATCCCCAAACCTTAACCAATGATCATGTTAATAGCTAATAGTTTGATTATAAGTAGAAAGGAGGTGATTAAGCAAGTCAGAATGATAAACCGACACAATTTTTTTGAGAACATAAAATCTAGGCCCTACTCTGAATGTGACAAAGGAGATGGAATTTGATACTTATGACGATTCCATTAGATTTAGATGATGAAATTGTGTAGGGTTTATGTTGACGACTAAGTGAGAAAAGCCCCATAATGAGAAATGACAAAATGTGCTTTGAAACATAAATGAAAGAGCAACTAAGGGTATTTTTGTCATTTGACCCTGAATTTGACCAATTTGAGTTCAAAAATGGATTCTAAAAGTGAATTTATATAGGAGTAGCCCAAGTCATAAGTTTGTATAAGTTCCAGTAGACCGGGGTCTACAGGGGCATTTTGGTAATTTAGCATCGTCAAACTAAGTTAACCGATATCTAGAGTTTGGGACAATGATCGAATGAGTAATGACTCATCTATGGCATTTGGATATTGTAGGAATTGGGATCGATCCGAAGATCAAGCTTGCCTGAGCTCCGAACCATAAGAAAAAGACACAAGGAACGCAATAAGGTAGTAACATTCTTCTTACATTTACTATGTGATACCTACTATGAATGTCATACATATAACATGAGCTAGTGTCCTAGACACACCCATTCGCCATGTTGTGGTCAAGGACCCAACAGGGGCATCAAGTTGACCAAGGGCGGACGTAAAGTTTGACATTGGGCTAGTGTACACACATACGTTTGATCATCTTACATTTTATGACATTGCATATCTATTTTCATATTTTATTTGTATGTAAGCATGTTGCTACTGAGATTCTCTCAAATCTCATTCTTTCCAAACAACAAAACCATTTCAGCTGAAGCAGGTAGCTCAAAAGGCAAAGCGGTGGCTACCAGTGATTAGAGTCCTAGAGTTTCATTGCGATTATAGCGCTTCCGCATGTACTTAGCTATTATTGTTTTGGTACTCTTTAAACATGTATCTATATGTGTTATCAAACCCTTTAAGGGTAATCTCTAGTAATGTAAACTAATACGATGTATTTATATGTTTCCGCTGTGTTATACACTTTATGTTACAAAATATGCTTATCACCCGTAATTATTTATGGTTTAAAAAGGGGAGTTACAGTTTTCTCATTGGATTGTGCCGTAATATGATGTAAATTGCAGGTGTCAGATATCAAGGAGAGGTAACCATGGTGGACAAGGAGTTGGTAGAGCTAGAGATTGGCGTTGCCTAAACCCTGGGTTTGAGATCTTGCATTCTATTTTATTTAGATACTTTATTGGAGAAGTCTTTTATTGCCTTGAATTATTGAAAAATGTGTATAGTCTCCTGTGATTTAACTTGGACTCTAAAAAAATTTGAGATCCGTGCTGGTGGTTGCAACAGAGGAGGAAGGGATAGCAGGGTCATGTGATGATTGAAGCATAGTTCAAATGATATGTTTGTGATTATTTCATTTTAAGCCTTTCGCTCCTATGTGATGACCCTTATAATCTTCTATTATATTTGGTTCTTGTTAAAGGGTTCAAAGGTGTTGTTTCACTAAGCATTTCATTTCTGATTTTTTCTCAGGGACTTGTTCCCTTATGCATTTAGTTGCCATTTGGTACTTTGTCCACCCCTTTAGCAGTCACGAGTGCTTGAGGGATGAACACATCCCAGATATTTATCTATGCGAATCACTTTGTTAGCTTCTATTGTTGATTGTTAAAATTTCTTGTCATTATAGGACGGAATATTTACAAGTGAACTTGTTAGCAAGTCACTGCTAGATGTTTTTAAAGTACGTTTTTGGTCATTCTTTTGATAGTGTCTTACATTCCTCTCTGATGCTTCTCTTATGAGAAGCTTTGATTAATTTTGAACTTATAGTTTATTCATCTGAATTGAATTTTCAATGATGATAAATCCAAATGTTCATTTCACTAAGCATTCGCAGTGGCTGCCTTGAAGCTTTTGCCTTTGCCAGGCTTGAGAGCTATGCTGCTCAAATCCTTCCTTGGATGTTCGAGAAACTTTCAACCAATTGTCGTTCTTGATCCTTTCATTTTAAACTGATTGGTATAGTTTTTTAGTATTGTATTTTTCTCAATTGTTCCTTTTCTCCTAAGAGATTCCAATGTTTGCAATATGTCCTTATTTTTTTATTGACTTGCAAATCCCCCAATTGGCTGAAGCTTTTATGTTGTGGCTTTTTTTATCTATTGATAGTAATTGGCCATAAATTGGCGAATTTAAAGGTATGTTTCTTAAAATTCTATCATCTATTTCAGAGTGCTATCAATGCCTAAGGTGAGTGCTATGCTATAAACATAACAAGAATGGATGAAGTAGGTAAGTTAGCTAGTTGCTATTTTATTTTGAGCTGCAAATTTCAGAGTAACTATTGACAGAGCAAACTTATGAATTGGACTATGGAAATTTGTGATATGGTAGTACACATTTTGAGGTTTAATGCAAGTTCTAGATCATAATTTTTGGATTTGGTTTAATAGTTATGATTTTTCTAACAAAATTGAGAAGGTAGGAAATCTGTTATGAAAATGTTTTGCACAGATTTTATAAATGGTTGCTTCGTACCAAATGGAACAGTATTGAATGTAGTTCTTATTTTTCTTTCAGAGAGTGTTTGAAGAGCTAAAAATAGAGCATTGAACCACTATCTTTGGGGATATATTATATTAGTTATGATTTTCCAAAATTTTTAGGAAAATTCATTGTCTCCTAGTACCCAATTTTAGAGAAAGAGTTTAAAGTTATAAAGTTTTTAGTTTTACCAAGGGTATTATTTAGGTCACATGTGGTTCTTAAATGGCTAAACAACTCTGGTAAGTGACCCTAGAGTGAGGTACTACATAAGACAATTCTTAAAAGTAATAATTATATGTTGAATGGTAGAGGCTTAACCATGTGCGTGATTAAATAGGCAATTGGAATATTAAAGCATAAGTTTGTCGACTTTATTTATATTCCCTATTTGAACAACACCATTTAGACGAGAAAGAGTTCAACTATGACATGAATGATACACATGTTAACTATCTTGCATGTAAATACAAATGTTAGGATTTGATTTGTGCCCTACCTCTACCTAGAGGACATCAGGAAAGAAGTGCAAGCGTGAGAGAGCATGATAAAAGTAGTTTTAATCATTAATTTCGTATATTATGTTTCTGTTGCATGTTTGTTCCGCAGTTAAACATGAGAACATGTAAATTTCTTACTTTTGTTAGTCATGGCCATGTGTAATAAAAGTTTCATTTATTCAATTTTACAATTACTCAGTTATTGTAAGATATTGTTCCGCAGTTATTCTAAGATATTATTCCTTGTGGTTTATTTCACATGCTCAGTTATTTATCATGCATTATATACTGAAATATGATTATTGCAACTGAGATTCCCCAATCTCACCCCTCTCTATGTATTAACCGTAGGAACAAGTACATCCTTGGGAAAAGAGGAGCTGGTGGAAGCTTAGCTAAGGTGGATAGAAGAAAGCATGGCCCGCATGTTTTGTTCCATAATTTTACATTAGTGTGGCTTATTATAATTACTTTGGCATGTAAGCTTAAAGTTTGCTTTGTGTTGTACATAACTCCAAAAGGAGTAGTGGGTGAGCTTTGACATCCAAAAGTATAAGCGATAACTAGTTTATATCCATGTTGAAATGTCAGTTTAGTGATTGACTTTATACAAGGTAAACATTTTATCTAAGTTGTGAAATTTGGCATGAAAATAGTACACATCCTAAGGTTTAAAATAAGTATTAATTTGTAATTTTTAGATGTGCAGATAAAAAGACATGAATTTTCTAAGTTAGGTCATAATTCTTCAATTTTTGCAGAAAATTCCTATGTACAGTATGGGTTTTAGGCAAGTTCTGGTCCCAATGAGATGCTGTTAAGCCAGCGTCTTAATTTTATCATAAAAAGCATTTCAAGAGCTAAACATAGAGTTTTGAACCACTATTTTTGGATATGAAATGATTTATTTATGAATTTTTAGAAGAATTTATTTTCAGAAAAATTTGTTATATCCCGTACCCATGCTTTTAGAAAATGCTTAAAAAGTTTGTCCTTAAAAGGCACTAATTGAGTCACATGTAGTTCTTAAGTGGTTAAACAATTTTGATAAGTAACTCTAGAATGAGATGTGACACTCTCAATGCATAGTGACAGTGAATCTCCTAAAAGCACCCTTGGCATAAACATATTTGTTGTTTGTTTTTGTTTATTTACAATAATAATTTAGATTTTGTTTTCCCCCTCTCTTTACCCGTCTTCTAATTACTTTTTATAATCAATCACAATCACAACACATAAATAAACTAAAAAAAAAGGAAAATATAAATTAAATTTAACTGAAAAAATTAAAACTAAAATATGGCCTGCATCTACCTCTAATTTTTCTTTTTAATTATAGAGGGGCATTATGATCTGTTAACAATATTAAGAAATGTCTTGATCAGAAAATTGTTAAAAGTATAGGCATGGATTTAATTTTTGGTATTTTTTTCCTTTGATTTTTTATACATATCTAAATAATTTTTCTTTTTTATTGTACATTTAATCATTCCCATATTTTAGTTTTTAAGAAAATATTCAATATAATTTAAATTTCAATTAAACAATATAGGATTGTTACAAATTATGCATATAATAAATAAGAAAAAACAACTCCCAACTTGTCTATGTTTTAATATTATTATAATTATTTTAGTATTAGGGGGATAGAAAAAACATAAAATTAAATTTATTAAGAGATAGATAATATCTTTTGGAAAAAAAAAAAGTATTGGCATAACACATGGTGACCAGTCTGTATGGTTTAAGGTTTTGATGCCATCAAAGAGTATACAAGAATTTCACATATCTATGTTGCATTTATATCATGAGGTTCCATTGGCTCTTGATCTTCACTTTATTTGTTGTTTCACATAAATGAAATGAAAAAAAAACCATAATTTAATTTTAGAGACAAATATTTAAAAAGAAAAGAAAACACACAAGTAAAATACATACCTGTAAATGAGTTACCATCCAAATACAATTCTTTCAAAGATGTGCAGTTGCTTATTGATTTTGGAATGCTTCCCTCTAATTGATTACCACCAACATCAAAGGCTTCAAGTAAAGGGAATTGATGGCACAACACTTCTGGCAAATTACCCTTTAAATGATTCATGCCAATGCCAAAATATCTCAAAGAGGGCATCTTCCAAAGGAATGAAGGAATTCCACCTATGAAAAAAATCAAGAATATTTGTTTGTTGGTATAGTAAGTCTAGGAATTTCCTTAATTGACACGCAACTGTATAAGTCATACATGGAATTTCGTTAATTAGAGGCTTAAAATTAATAGACTATTATTTAACTTTTGTTGGAAATTAATTTAAAAGGGTCTCTTCCAATATAATATCAATTGCCAATTGGATATTAAAACTCTTTTAAAAAAGATATGCTAAAGAGAGATTATGGAATTAATTTCACCTATATAAAATGAACATCCAAGTTATTTATTTTTTGCATTAAAGCTATTTATTAGTTACAAGGCTCTAACTTTTAAAACTGGCTATGAATTATTCTTCATAGACTTAAGAGGCTAAAATTTAAGTTTTTATTTAAGGAATTTAAATACTTTTAGTTACACATTCTGGAGGAAATATAATAATACATAAAAATAAGATTTTTGTTAAAGCATAAAATTAAGAGATGTATAGATGGAACATACCCGTAAAAAAATTCCATGATAGATCCATTTCTTCTAACAACGTCTTGTTACCAATTGATATTGGAAGACTACCTTTCAAATTGTTCTTCGCTAAATGCAGCATTCTTAAGGAAGAAATGGAGAAGAGAGATGATGGAATTTCACCTGTTTCGTTTTACAAAGTGAACAAGATATACCAAAGTAAGCTAATAGTTTAAAGGCTTTGACAGTTATCTTTAATATTAAAAAAATAGATAAACCACATTAAATATATGAACGAACAAACACACAAAAACCGCACACACATTAGGAAATTATTATGCAACATCAAATATTGATAGGTCATGAAATTCTTTCAGACCGAGTTTTACAGGGCTCTATATTATTTTTAATCACCCAAAATTATCTTATGTCTCTTTTTAAGATTTTTTTTTTTACTATTAACGTAATTTGACAAGCTTCTTACAGTTTTTTAAAATGAATGAAATAAATGAAAAGAAAAACCTCTTTTTAAAATTATTTTTCACTGGAGAGATTAAAACAAAAACATATATACCACGTTTAATTAATTCAACCATATAATTAAAAGCCTTACCTTGCAAATTGTTGTCTCGTCAAGATATAGGAGTAAATATAAAACGTCTCGTCATGTTTTAAATCTCAAGTTGTCCCATCAATTGATAATCACAATCTATTTGTAAGTCCCATTTATGAATGAATGAAATGCTGATTTAAGAAGAAAAATTGATGAGTTGTGGAATCAGGAGATGTACTTAGGCCCAAAAATCTCGTGTTCAATGGCTGAAATGCAGAGACCAAAATACTCGTTTCATTCATATGACTACAATTAGAAGAAGGTGCCTGAACAAAATTATTCGATTGAAGAATGAACAAGGCCTATGGATGGATCAAGAAAAGCAAATTGGGAAAAGCTTCTCAGGTTTCTATGACAACTTGTTCTCTAGAAGTTCTACACGTGATTTTTCTATGGTACTCGATTGCCTTGATGAGGTAATAACAGAGGAGGACAACAGGGTACTGATAGGTGGGATAACAGATGAGGAGGTGAAAAGAGCTGCCTCTGAAATGGGGGGAACAAAAGCCCCGAGCCAAGATGGCTTTACTGGCAATTTTTATTAGAAGGCATGGGACATTGTGGGAGCTCAGGTTCATGTAGCTGACATCCCAGGAAACTACTTGGGTTTACCCATTATTTGGGGCAGATCTAAGTCACAAATGCTTAATTTTGTCATTGACAAATTGAAGAAGAGGATGCAAGACTGGCAAAAAATTTTCTATCTGATGCGGGAAGAGAGGAGCCTGAACAGATGTGGGTAAAGATTCTCAAAGCTAAATATTTTCCCAAGTCTAGCTTCTTGGATACAGAAAAGGGAAGTGGAGCTTTATGGATTTGGTCGAGCATACTGGAGGGGCGAAGCGTGTTGGAAGGTAATATTGTGGCTAGTCTGGGGAATGGAGGGCAAACGAGAGTGTGGAAGGACCCCTGGTTGCCACACATCCCAGGAAAGTTCTTTGTTACAGGAATTCTGGGAAGCTAAAAGGTGGTTGCTTGTCTCTTCGGATCCAATACCTGTTACAGGAGCATAGGGCTAGGTCCTTAAGAGATGGCGTAAACCGGAGGGTAACGAACTTAAGATCAACGTGGATTGTGCTTTTAATCAGGATGATGGACGAGCAGCTATTTCCTTTGTTATTCGAGATTCTAATGGCTGGGTATTAGATGGACGAACTAAACAGGTTTTAGTGGACTCCGCTTTCATGGGAGAATGTATGGCAATGCAAGAGGCAGTATTTTATGCTACAGACAATCAACTAGATGATGTCTCATTTGAATCAGATAATCAGCCTTTAATTAGGTGCTTAAAAGTGGAATGTATGTCTCCTAGTTGGAAATGTGATGTACTTATAGAAAACATCCTGGCTAGAAGGAATTATATTAGGAACCATTCTTTTGTCTGGGTTCCTAGAGAAGCAAACTTGGTAGCTGACTGGATTGCCAAGGTTTCGTTGAAAGGGTTTTGCCCCCTTGATTGGGTTTCTAGACCCCCATCCATTGTGCAAGCACCTATTTTGAAGGATATGTCTGCTGCTGAACAAGATCCGGGTTGAGTCTTCGTTATTGTATGTTCAGTTAATGCTTAATTTCATGGTTGTATGTATGTAAGACTTGGTGTTTATTAACGAATATCCTTGCTGGAAAAAAAAAACAGAATGAAATGAAAAAAAAAGAAATGAAAAAAAACAAAATCTGATTTTAGTTTTACTCCGGTGGAGAAAATGATATAAAAAGATAAAAAAAGAAAAACATAGAAGAGCACTACTGATCCATGAACTTTTGTTATTTTTGTGAAAGTAAATTACTAGCTATATTTAAGCCCAGTGCAAATTTGTACAATATTAATGAAATGGAAAAATAAAATAAAATCTCATGTTTAAATTATTGTTACCATAGAAAAATATTTTAAAAAAAAAGAAGAAAAGAAAAATAATAGGCTCATGCTTGTAAATAGGTCGGCGTCAAAATACAACTGATTAACATCAAGTACTTGTAAACAAGTTGAATGGACTTTAAAATTAGAAAAAATGGGTCATAATATCTGCATAATATGGTTAATGTACAACATAATATAAAACTGAGAGATAAAACTATCTCCAATCTTTAATATAAGACTCAGTTACCTGATATATAGAGATTAAGGAAGCTAACTAAATTATCTAATTATAGTATATGTTATCTAATCTCTCTAAAATATTTATTTGTATCATTATATTATATATTAGTTTATAAATTATGCAAATTAGTTTGGGAAAAAATCAATAAATATGAATATTTTAAATTAACTTATTTACATTCCTTAATTTTTAAAATTAGTCAACAAAGTCCTATATCAAGAAGGGGAGGTAGTAACATTTTGTAATTGTACAGACTTTAAAAGAAAAATAAAACAGGTAACATCATTTGCATATAATTTACATGTGTATAAAAAATTACGCTTTTTTTACGGATTAATTCAAAAAACTTGAATATTTTTTTTATGCTGATTAATCCATGCATAAAGATTAAAAAGTGGGAAACCAAAAATCTTTTAACGATTAAATTGCCTAACATTTAATAATTGCAAATGAGATGCGATGGTTACAAAAGATTTATTTTAAAATCTAAGAGTTTTATGTTTTAATTGCTGAATAATTTTTTAATAGGAAATTTATAAATTTGCAAGTAAGAAAGAAACGATTAAGAATATTGAGAAAATAAACTTAAACAGAGAAAGGAAGAGAAAAAAAAAATAGAGTTGAAGATAGTAAGAGAGCGATATAATTTGCAAATACGTACATTCATATATAGTTAACAAGTGGGCATATTAATTATATATGATGTGGAGCTTTTTATTGAACAAAGTACAAATGATATGTTGCAGAGTACTTAAAAAAAAATTGTTTTACATGTTTTAAAAGTTGAAAATGTATGAATGAACATTATGAATCAATCTGAATGCATGAAATGGCGAAAAACAAAATCTCATTTCGGTAAGTGATGTGCATCCAGGATTTAACAAACACGTCATTTACATATGTGTAAAAATTATATATAAATTCCAAATAAATGATTGGAAAAAAAATTTCATTTCACATGTATTCCTATTCGAGAAAGTGAACCCAAAAAAAAAAAAAAAACGCACACTCATTTTATACTTCTCCAATTCCAAACCAAAATCAAACGCATGCAAACTCATTCCAAATTGAAAATGACATCTCTTGTGATTACATTAAAAATTTTCAAATAAAGATTATTTAGAGTGTGTGGTTTTTTATATTTGTTTTCGATATTTGATGTTTTTCCTAAAGTTTGGGAAGCTAAACTAAATATGGGGATAGTTAATTTGCAGGTCCTTGCAATTTTAACTATTTTTCAGTTAGGTCCTTATAGGTTTTTTCCCCTTTTTATGAAGTCCATATAATTTCATTTATTTTTAATCAAATCTGTATAGTTTTTTTTTTCCTTTCTATAAGGTCATTATAGTTTCATTTAATTTTTAAGTAAGTCCCTGTAACTTTTTATTCTTTAATCTATAAACTCTAATATAAATAGCTAGTTGCAAATGATTACCCAGACAGAGATGTCAATGGTAAAAGTCTTTTATTCATATTCAGTTTGGGAATAAAAGAAAGCATTGTGTTCCATGTCTATAAAAGTAATATAGGAAAATCATTATTCACTTATGTCACTGGTATGTTTCGTTCATTGAATTTTTTATAACTCAATCATAAACAAGCCAAGCACACATTTTTTGGGAGACTACCTGATAATTGATTTTTGCCAAGTTCAATCTCTTGTAGCACTGAAATGTTAAATAATGAAGATGGTATAGAACCAGCAAGTTGATTTGATCCCAGATATAACATCTTTAGTTGTATAAGATCACCAATCTCACTTGGGATGCCTCCTTCAAATATTAGGGGGTTGGAAAAAAAGTAATGTCAATTACAATTCTTTGTGCCACAAGTTATTATGTAAATGAGATGAATTTATATTCTTTAAAAACAACACATGTAATAAGACTTGCAAATTTTTGGGAAATAACACCAATATATTCTAAATGATAAACACAGCAACAATTATTATTTTCAAAAAAATATAACTCTTTTGATTCGGGTGGGCTAATAACTATAGATAAAAATCAATTGTTTATGTCTATGATTGAGAAACTTGGATAGATTAATATGATTAAAACAAAGACCCACGTTGAAATCTAATTGGCCCTTCCTTCTCATCATTCCTATCAAACCTATGGTTTGATAGGAGACTCCCAGAAAAATTCTTTTCGTTAACTCTACAAACTTTTTAAAAATAATAATCGATAATAAAGTCAAAACATAATTTAGATTATCCAAATCAAAATTAAAATGCTCCAAATATGTTCGTTGTAAACCTTACTCAATTTGAAAAACCCCTTAAAATTTTTTTAATGACACAATAATAAGCATTTATTTTCAAAGATGGATGATGAGCCTTTAGATCCACTTGAACTAATTAATGTTATAACAGTAATTTTTTTCCATGGTGTGACTACATAATTCGTTTCAATATTTCGATGATAAATGTTTTCTCCTTTGAAAAAGAATAGAAAAACTATGACAAAAAATAAAGAAGAAAATACATAAAAGTTCCAAAAATAAATAAAAAAAATCTAGATAAATAAATTCCTCGAGGATAAGATCCTACTAACAATGTACACTAGTTTAGAACAAAGACAAATATAAATGTTGAAAATAATTGAAAACATACCTGACAAACTGTTAAAAGACAAACTCAATAACTCAAGCGAAGATAAGTTGGAAATGGTCCGGGGAATGAATCCTGAAAGTTTGTTACCACCAAGTAGTAAATTCTTCAATCGCTCAAGTCTGCCCACCTCTAACGGAATGGTTCCTTCAATGAAATTAAAAATCAAATCTGAAGTCTCCAACCTTGATAGATTGAATAGAGATAGTGGAATAAATCCATTGAGACTGTTATTTCGAAGATTTAGTTTCTGTAGTGAAGTTAAATATCCTATCCACGCTGGAACTTGCCCATCAAAGTCATTGTAGCTCAAGTTGAATAGTTTCAATCTACGCAATTGAACTAACTCTTCTGGTATTTGACCATAAAAATTGTTGTCACTGAGATCAAGTTCAACAAGGAATGAGATATTCCCCAGTTGTGGAGACATGGTGCCCTTAAGACCCATGCCGCCAAGATTCAAGGAATGGACCCTTCCATGACGAGTATTGCATGTGACACCAGTCCAGTTGCATGGGGAAGAAGAGACAGACCAATTAGCTAAGAAATCAAATGGATCTGAAGTGATAAAGGATTTGAGGGCAAGAAGTGCAGATTTGTCAGTACTGATGTTTGTATCAGTCCAAACAAAGGAGGCCATGAAGCAATGAAGTAAGAGCATGAAAACAAAGGAAGAAGGATATCCCATGTGTGGCATATCAGGCTTATCAGAATTCCAACTCTTGTGCGTTGAGCAATTAACACACGTCGTTTTATACTTCTCCGACTCCAAATCAAGTCAAATCTTAAAATGCATGAAAACAAAGGAAGAAGGCTTTCCCATGATGAGGAGCATAACATATCAGAATTTCAAGCCTTTTGCAATGAGTAACAAACACGCACGTCGTTTTATACTTCTCCAGTTCCAAATCAAGTCAAGTCGTACTAACTAAATGAGGAGGGAAAGGACATCTTTGTGATAGGATTAGAAGAAATTGAACTAAAAATTTTAATTAGCATGTCTGGCGTATTAAATTTGCTTTCACATATATTTATTAAAATATTCTTTTTTTCTCGACCAAACTTAAAACCGTTCTTTAGTGTTGGAATATTAAACTATGGTTAAGATCTTATCTTGTTAGTTAAGATCATGATTAGTGATTGGACCCTATAAATAGAAGTCCTAGCTAATGTGATAAGTATGTAGGATAGTAAGATCCACACCATGTTAAGATAAAGGTTAATGTGAGTCTCTCTCTTGAGAGGGAAGTCGTTAATTTTTAAATACTTTGGTGAATATTCTTAGAGTTGTGAGATACATCTGGTCATAATGAGCTCACTTAATCCCAACTAACTTTCTTAGCACATTTTATTGGGACGATGATAACTAAAAACCTTAGCAAAACCTGCAATGTTTTTTTTTTTCAATTGAAGTTTTATGTTTTGTCATATTTAGACCTTGTTTGTATTTGGAGACCAAACAAATACAATAAATCTGTATATATAAAATATAAGTTATGTTATATTATATTGTTCATTTGAGTCATTCCCTTATGTAATATAAAACCTCAATTTGTTAACTTCTAGAGATTACCCAGAAAAAGAAAATGTATCAGATAATAGATAATACGATTATTTCATTGTTTAGCTCTGTTATTCCATTCCAAAAAGAAGAATATATTTTAATGGGAATGGAGCATCATATCTAATGAATCTAATGGTAGAAGCCCATCGCAAAAATACTAATAAATGAGACAATCAGCATATAGAATAAATAGGATTGACACATCTAATAATTAGATTTATAATTAAAATAGGCAAATTAAAAAGGCTTCAACGCTCGATATTATGGCTTATCTAATTAATTTTGTTTAAGGATGAATATAAAAAGAAGTTGATGCAACAAAGAGAGAAGTATCATTATCACATGAAGGACCATATTTTCAATATCACTACAATATTGTATTGGCCATAGAGTGAACCCATAAAGCACGTTAGTGATCAATAGAAGGAGTGCTTGACTTGGAAGTGAACTTCAAAGTCACAATCCATTTCACACGACACAGTCTCTCTCTCTCTATATGTGTGTGTGTGGTAGTACTCCTTCAGTCCTTAAGGTAGGACCTAATAATTATGGAGTTGATATTGACCTTAAATGTAAGACCTATTTTTCATATCTGTCTAGGCCCATATTGATGCTCAATTAATCATAATCAAATAAAAGAAGAATATAGGGAATTAAGGAAGATGATATTTTAGAAAAACATGTCATATTAACTATCTTAATTAACTTCCTTAATTTAATAAACCATAGAAACTAGTATGTTTGTGACAAGAATGTTTAGTAAATTCTAGCAGGCTTGTCAAAATCTTATTAGATCTTAAAATGTAATATCATTAATCATAGTGTTTAACATTTTAACTAATATTTTTAGCATATTATACTTGAATAAATTTTTTTAGAATGTTTTTCTTAAAGTATCCTACAAATATACCTAGAACACGAATAATAACACTGAAATTTGTTTATATTGTATAAAATGGGCCACCGTCGTCGTCATCATCATTACCACTATGCCATACACAAACCTTATCTATTTACTATTACAATTCCAAAGTAAGCAATACTTGTTATCACTTTCGTCTGTGTGAATTGTGTAACACCCCAAATTTTACAACTAGAGACTTAAGATTAACCCAGCAACAAGTGGATTGCTAAGCCCCGATTTAGCAAGTGTCCTAGTAAGGCACGATTTTATTCCCCAAAATTCTTTTATACCCTTGGGGCTATTAGAGAGCATAGGAAGTGATAAAACAAGGCAATTACAGGTCACACACAACACAATTATATGGAAGGACAAATTATAACAAATAAGATCTGCCACCAGTGAATTTCCCTGTGAGGTAGTCTTGTTGTGTGACATTTTTAAATATGAAAATGATGTTCAAAAATTATAAAAATTTTTAAAATTAAATTAGACTTACCAAGCTTTAATTTTATAGGTCATATGGATTATTTGGAGCCGTACACAAGGAGTTATGTATTTTTGAACTTAGCCCAGTAAAACTGGAGAATTTTAGAGGCAGTATCCAAATACAATAATTGTGGGAATGTTGAACTTCTATTTGGACAATTCTTATATTTTTTGTAACATTAGACTTAATAAGGGTCACATAGCCTTTGGAACCACTCCAATTGAATATCTACACAATTAGATATGAATTTTCAAATTTTGATGAAAATTCTGCTAGATTTTCCAGTATGTGCGAAAATCACAAAAATGTATCGGCAAAGTAGTCATTTGGCTAATGAAAATTAAAGCCAGTATTTTTCTCTTCATTTTATGATGTTGGACAGTCAAAAAGGGGATCAAGAAGGGAATAAATGTTTGAGTTAAACATGAAAAGAGTTGGAGCAATTCTAGCCAAGTGAAAGTGTGGTTGAAAAGTCAAAGATTGTAGGCAAATACTTACAACTAAAAGTAATATGTTGAGGAGGTAAATTAGGATAATTCAAGAATCCTTTTTAATCCTCTTCTAAGACCCACTTTCATCTAACTAGAGCAAGAGAGAAGAGAAACACATTTAAGAGCAAGTAAAATGTGAAGATTTGGTCAACAATTTCAACTAAAAGTGAGATTGTGAGTAGGCAAAAATAAGATAGTTGAAGAAGCTCTTTTAACGCTTCAAACACACATATTTGATCAACAATTGTAGGCTAAACAAAAAGTTGATAATTTGAATTAAATGGGCATATATTCGTCTGATATGAAGGTGAAATAGAAAAGATGATGATATAAAGCAATTGGCACATGTTCATTGCAATTAAATATAATATTTGAGGAGGTGAGCTGGGATATTTTTATGAGATCATTATCCCTTCATTCTCTTTCATTCTCGGCTGAAGCAACAACAATAGAGAGAGAGGAGTTTGAAGAAGCAAAGGCAAAGAAGAAGAGCGAGGTTTCAAGAGCCTAAACCAAGGTGAGTCACAAGTGAGTTCCACTTGTTCTTGCCTTCTAATGCATGTAGAACCTCCTCTAATCTCTTATCCATATTAAATACCATGTATAGAAAGAAAATCCAAGAGGGAAGAGAGAGAGAAAATGGAATCTAGAGAGAGAAAGTTGGAGAATAAAGAGGTAAAGTCAAGAACCTTGATTATCTTGTTGCTGGCTTGATTTGTGGCTGGTTTGGCTTGGGTTATGATTTTACGATGTGCAAACCCTAAGGGGAGGTGCTGCCCAATTTTCCATTAATCATATTTAAAAGGTGTTTAATTGTTTAATCAAGTGATTAAAGGTGAAAAGAAGGAGGTTTATGGATTTAAAATCAAGAAACAACATTTTCCCTTAATTTTCTTGATCTGGTCCAGGGTAACTTCTGTCCTGTTTTGTCTAGAATTTCATCAATTTGATGGTTCTATTGAGTTTATAATGGAAAATTGTGTAGGGTTCATGTAGACTGTGAAGTGAGAAAAGCCATAGAATGTGAAAATGATCAAACTATCATTAAAACCCTAAGTTAGGGGCTGTCAAGGGTATTTTGTAATTTGGGCATGATTTTGACTAATCTAATGTCAAAAATGGATTCTACACATGAAATTGTGTAAGATTAGCCCAGGTCTTTATTATTGGACTTGCACAATTTGACCGGGTATAAAGGGGCATAGAACGGGTTCCTAAGGGTATTTTGGTTATTTAGCAATTTTGAGTCAAGATAACCAACACAATAAGTTATGAATAAATAATAACTCATGTATCCTAAATTTGTAATTTTAGGATATACCGATAGCCTGAACTGAAGACGGAGTTGGACCGATTGACAGGCACGAAAAGGGCACGTTCCAGTTAGTAACTTCTTCTTATATATATTATGTGATTCCTATCATGTTTGTATATATCATTCATTGTAACATGAGCTAGTGTCTTTGACACACAAATCTGTTATGTTGTGGTCAGGGACCCAACAGGGGCTCCGGTAGACCAAGGTGCAGACATATAGTTTGGTATTGGGCAAGTGTACACATAGTTTCGATCATCTTACATGATATAGCATAGCATATCTATTTTCGCATTCTATATGTTTGAAAGTATGTTACTACTGAGATTCTCTGAATCTCACCCTTTCGATAAATGTATAAAGTTTCCAGCAGCAGGTAGCAGCTTGAAGGGCAGAACAGTAATTTCTGGCAACTTGAGGTTTCGGGCTTGTATGAGAGAGGGCGTTAGTTATCTAAAGAAATTTATATTTGTTTATGGTCTGTAATTATTCTGTACACCCCTATAGCGAATTATGTATGTAATCAAGCAATATTGTTTCAAGATATCAGTATATTTATGTTATTTCTATGTGCCCACTGAGCTATGCAATTGCTACTCTGAGCAATATCAATAATAAAATGGGGTCTTACATTTTTGGTTTCAGAGCAGTGGTTCTGGCCACAGAGTAAGCAGTTCAGGCAATAGGATAGTATACTAATATGCTTGATTATACAATGACGGGAACAACAAAGAAAATTACTTTGGCTGGTTCCCACATAAGCCTCTGAAGGGAATAGATAGGCCCTGGGGAAAGCAGTCAATAACCGGAAGGCAGTAGTATCGTAATCCCAGTCTGAGGGCGGTATAAAGACATTGTAAAACCTGAGGAAGCAGGTATAGCTATGGCCAGTATATTGGCTACACCATAGATCAGTATCACATGTGAGTCATCTCTCTCTGGTGACACTGATAAGCTACAAATAGAGAGGACAATGTTAAACAGACAAGACAAAGTTGGATCTAGATTCCGTTACTAATTCCAGAGTTGGAATGATATAAGTGATGTATGACTAGTGACTGATTAGGAGCTATGGGAGAACGTCCAGGGTATATATCTACAGGCTGTCTACAAGCATGACACCCCCATGGACCTGTATATAGTGTACTCGAACGGTCTAATCCCAGGATAGTATGAGCAGGGTCTTCTTGATTTACAGACCTGGATGACATTAGGATTTGCACAATACTGCACTTCTTTCTAAATATAATGGTTTAGTCTGGAAGAAGAACAAGATTACAGAGCAAGGTCTAAAAGATAATTTTGTGGAGGTCAGGGAGAAAATCGCAGGTTACATGTCCGCGTACATGTACTGGCACTGATATGCAGTCCCTGCACAGTATTTTAATACCCAGAGACAAGGGTAGGCACATGGTACCGACGGTCAGAAGCAGTTCAAGCCAGTACTATATTTTTGCACAAGTACCAAAAGTTAGGCATGCTCAACCAAGGAAATCTCGAGATAAGTGACCCTCTGGAAAGTTGCATGAACATATTATGTTATGTAACGTGATGGAGTAAGAACAAATTGTACAGTAAGACAGAGGCTATATGTAGTTACTGGTTTTCCCTATCTACTATAAACCCCTGTTATATGATATTACAAGAGTACTTATGTACCCAACACAATGCGAAATGACCAATATACCCTCATGTTATGAGGAAATTTAAAATCTTATAATTAAAGGTTTATAATTGTAATTAGCAGTTTTTAGATTACCTAATGGGTGTTTAGAGCTATAGAGATTATGAAATAAGCATTGGTTTTTAATCTGAACCATTTTTGTTGCAGTGAGTACTGCCAGAAAGGTACATTCAATGAGGTTATGAAACTCAAGGCTTAGAAATTGTTTTGAGGTTTCTCCGTGCTAAGAAATAATCCTTAGTTATCCCGCGGGGTTAACGCTATGTAGTTATGATATACGGTGATGTATTATGTGTGGTGATTATGCCATATATCTAACTTAGAGGATCCGATTTGTTGATACTGAAGGTCAAGGGTAGGTTTAAAACAGATCTAAGCTAAAATAGTGCTTTGCTCGTAATGTAAATAAGGTTGTACTACGATTCTATTTTATGAAGAAGTTGAACCTTGTGAATGATGTTGAACCTTTAGTAATGTTTCAAGGATATTACCCAAATACCTTGAAATTTAGTATAGGCACAATTGATCTTGATTGCTTTCAGCAAGCCTATTGGGTAAAATTGAGGCAAGTGATTTCTGATTTGTGTGATATCGAGATAGTGAGACAAGTGTAGGAAAATATTACAACCCCACCTATCTTGTGTTTATTTGATAGTAGCTATTTGGGTTCAGTCATATGTCATGGGAGGTTTCTATGGAACTCCTATTGGATCATCCTGACATTGTTAGCTCTCATGAGGAAATAACACATCTGAGTGGTGTAGTAGAAGCATAGTGAATCTATGCATAATTCTTGTGAGTTGTAAGAGAGGTTGTTATCACACCAGTGTGACCATTCCACATCGCAATAAGACCTTGGTAGTCTATCATGATTTGACCTGTGAGGTCAGCAATGACACAACATACGTGGTATACAGTATAACCTATGAGGTCGCAATGAGACACCTGTGTGGTGGTCAGTAATGAGGCAACCTCATCAGAGCATGTTATTCAACCCCATGATCAGGATGCTCCCGTGACATGGTCAGGAGAGATTTGGTTGCACCGGTGAAAAGCACAAGTAGCCATGTGGTTGAGAGGCAATATGTAAAACATGTAGCTGAGGCAGTGTGACCAGTAATATTACATTTTGCATGATGTACAGTGATATTACCCATGAAATCTTGTATGGTTTATAGCAACCAATATGATATACAGTGACACCACCTATGTAGCCAACAGTCACACAACCTATATGGTTGTAGTGATGCATGTAAACAGAGATTGGGATAAACCCTAGAGTAGTAGGGCGTAATGGTGGCGAATTCCTCTCAAACAATATGATATTAACAATCCCAGATCCATTGATGACTTTTGTGGTCTACACAAATGCGACCAAGCACATATTAGGATTTGTTTTGATGCAGTAGAGCTGAGTAGTGGCATATGCATTGCAACAACTATAGCCTCATAGAGCTAATTCCTTATTTGTATTATAGAGCTAGCAACAGTGATGTTGAATTGATAATATAAGGTAAGTATGGACAGGTTGATGCCTGTTATGGAATATTGCACATAGTGAGTAATGCACATAGTATGAGCAGCAAAGATCAAATAGTAATTTGATCCCAAGTAGTGCACTCAATACAACCAGTAAGGGGTAAATAGTCATTTGATCCCAAACACTGAACATGCAAATATAGTAGCAGACGGACAGTCATGTTTATAGACAAGCCGATTGATAGTAAGTCATAGTGTACATGCTTGTACAGGGCAGTAAGACCGGAACATCTAGTGTTCTGAGAGTAGAATGACATAAGTCATAAAGCTAAACCTATCGGGTAGTGTCTTGACTAAGCAAAGAGCCTTAGAATTGCTAGTAGATAGTGTGTCCACCGATCATAAGACCTGTTGGACAGATATGTCCACAGGCTTGCAAATTGCTATGCAAACAAAGCTAAGCCAAATAGTGAACAAAGGCAATAAGACCCGATGTGCATGTTTGCATGGGACAGTGTCCCTGGGCAGTAAGAACTTATATGTATCTAACAAGGATGAATTTCATCATTCTCTTGAGAATAATCAATTATGAGTTGATATCCAAAACTTCGAGGATGAAATTTTATTGACAGGGGGGAGAAATGTAACATCCCAAATTTTGGGACTAGAGGCTTGAGATTAAGCTTGCAACAAGTGGACTGCTAAGTCCTGATTTAGCAAATGTCCCAGTAAGACACGATTTTATTCCCCAAAATTCTTTTATACCCTTGAGGGTATTAGAGAGCACAGGAAGTGATAAAACAAGGCAATTAGAGGTCACACAAGCCACAATTATGTGGAAGCACAAATTATAACAAATAAGATCTGCCACCAGTGAATTTCCCTGTGAGGTAGTCTTGTTGTGTGACATTTTTAAATATGCATATGATGTCTAAAAATTATAAAATGTTTTAAAATTAAATTAGACTTACCAATATTTAATTTTATAGGTCATATGGATTATTTGGAGCCGTACACAACAAGTTATGTATTTTTAAATTTACCCAAGTAAAACTGGAGAATTTCAGATGCAGCGTCCAAATACAATAATTGTGGGAATGTTGAGCTTCTATTTGGATAAATCTTATATTTTTTCTTAAAACTAGACTTAATAAGTGTCACATAGCCTTAGGAACCACTCTAATTGGATATCTACACAATTAGATATGAATTTTCAAAGTTTGATGAAAATTCTACCAAATTTTCTAGTATGTGCGAAAATCACAAAAATGTATGGGCAAAGTAGTCATTTGGCTAATGAAAATTAAAGCCAATATTTTTCACTTCATTTTATGATGTTGGAAGGTCAAAAAGGGGATCAAGAAGGGAATAAATGTGAGTTAAACATGCTAAGAGTTGGAGCAATTCTAGCCAAGTGAAAGTGTGGTTGAAAAGTCAAAGATTGTAGGCAAATACTTACACATATTTGATCAACAATTGTAGGCTAAACAAAAAGATGATAATTTGAGTTAAATGGGCCACCTATTCGTCTGATATGAAGGAGAAAGAGAAAAGATGATGGTATAAAGCAATTGGCACATGTTCATTGCAATTAAATATAATATTTGAGGAGGTGAGCTGGGATATTTTTATGAGATCATTATCCCTTTATTCTCTTTCATTCTCAGCTGAAGCAACAACAATAGAGAGAGAGGAGAGTTTGAAGAAGCAAAGGCAAAGAAGAAGAGCGAGGTTTCAAGAGCCTAAACCAAGGTGAGTCACAAGTGAGTTCCACTTGTTCTTGCCTTCTAATGCATGTAGAACCTCCTCTAATCTCTTATCCATATTAAATACCATGTATAGAAAGAAAATCCAAGAGGGAAGAGAGAGAGAAAATGGAATCTAGAGAGAGAAAGTTGGAGAATAAAGAGGTAAAGTCAAGAACCTTGATTATCTTGTTGCTGGCTTGATTTGTGGCTGGTTTGGCTTGGGTTATAATTTTACGATGTGCAAACCCTAAGGGGAGGTGCTGCCCAATTTTCCATTAATCATGTTTAAGAGGTGTTTAATGGTTTAATCAAGTGATTAGAGGTGAAAAGAAGAAGGTTTATGGATTTAAAATCAAGAAACAACATTTTCCCTTAATTTTCCAGATCTGGTCCAGGGTAATTTCCATCCTGTTTGGTCAGTAATTTCATCAATTTGATGGTTCCGTTGAGTTTATAAAGGAAAATCATGTAGGGTTCATGCAGACTGTGAAGTGAGAAAATCCATAGAATGTGAAAATGACCAAACTATCCTTAAAACACTAAGTTAGGGGCTGTCAAGGGCATTTTTGTAATTTGGGCCTGATTTTGACTAAGTTGATGTCAAAAATGGATTCTGCACGTGAAATTGCTTAGGATTAGCCCTGGTCATTATTTTTGGAATAGCACAATATAACCGGGTATAAAGGGGCATAGAACGGGTTCCTAAGAGTATTTTGGTTATTTAGCAATTTTGAGTCAAGATAACCAACACAATGAGTCATGAATAAATAATAACTCATGTATCCTAAATTTGTAATTTTAGGATATACCGATAGCCTGAACTAAAGACGGAGTTGGACCGATTGACAAGCACGGAAAGGGCACGTTCCAGGTAGTAACTTCTTCTTATATATATTATGTGATTCCTATCATGTTTGTATATATCATTCACTGTAACATGAGCTAGTGTCTTTGACACACAAATCTGCTATGTTGTGGTCAGGGACCTAACAGGGGCGCTGGTGGACCAAGGTGCAGATATATAGTTTGGCATTAGGCAAGCGTACATTCTTCGAATCTCACCATTTCGATAAATGTATAAAGTTTCTAGCAACAGACAGCAGCTCGAAGGGCATAACGGTAACTTCTGGCAAATTGAGGTTCCGGGCTAGTATGAGAAAAGGCGTTGGTTATCTAAAGACATTTATATTTGTTTAAGATGTTTAATTATTCTGTACACCCCTATGGGGAATTCTGTATGTAATCAAGCAATATTGTTTCAAGATATCAGTATATTTATACCATTTTTATGTGCACACTGAACTACGCAATTACTACTCTGAGCAATATCAATAATAAGACGGGCCTTACAAATGCCAAAGCAATTCCAAATTACTATACGCTATATGTACATTTCTAAATATAATTAGTGTAGACCCGAAAGTCATAGTCAATTTGGCAAGAAACAACTTCATATTCATAATGCCCCATGATGCACATGAATTGCTACTGTTAAAAGTACAGCTTCACTAACCAATGAGGGTTGAGTCTAGCGGAAGGAGCTAGTTCCTCACAATGTGATGAACCAAGGCTCAGATCTCTATTAGGAGAAATGCTCACATGTAGTGTGTTCGACAATACTTCAAACATGATTTTCTTCAATAAGAGGATACTTGTGCTTAAGAAAAAAAAAGTACAGCTCCACTAATGGGTGTCTATTGGACAGTGATTATCATTTTAAAAAACAAATAACATGCATTTGATTGATTGATACATTATTTTCTTCTTCTTCTAAATATGTGGACTATGGAAGGTGGAAACGCAATTACTAACCAAGCCAGGACCAATGGAGTGTAATCGAAGCAGCGAATTTGGCACTTACTACGGGAAAATATCAACATTACTATTACAATTCCAACTTAATCACCAATAAACTGTCTGGAATATGCGTAGATTGAGTGCTGAGAAACAAATTTAAAATGCCCCATTATTTGATGGATTTGAATGATTAGAAGTGCTCCACTAATATGTGCTACATAGGAGAATTTGAGAAAATCAATATAAAATACAAGTGATAATATAGATATTTTTTTACCACATACGCAAGATTGTTAATAAAAAATTAGGTAAAATCATCTTTAGATAAAATCACCAATAAACTGTCTGGAATATGCGTAGATTGAGTGCTGAGAAACAAATTTAAAATGCCCCATTATTTGATGGATTTGAATTGTTAGAAGTGCTCCACTAATATGTGCTACATAGGAGAATTTGAGAAAATCAATATAAAATAAAAGTGATGATATAGATATTTTTTTACCACATACGCAAGATTGTTAATAAAAAATTAGATAAATCATCTTTCGTGTACTTTAAAAAAAGACATACATTTTAACTCGTGAGGATGAGAAGATGGTCCGTCATATAAAATAAAATAAAACAAAATAAAAATGAATGATAACTAATAAAACAAATATATACCTATAAAAGTTATCCTCTAAAAGAAGTTAAAGCGAGAAATTAAAAGAGCACGAAAATTGTGTGATCTTTAATTTTTTGTGTTTATCACAGCATCATTTGATTATCAAATGGTAGACCTAGAGAAGATGGTGCTGGACTTGAGAGTAGTGGGTAGACCTAGAAGTCACAATCATCAAATTGACAAAAACATGTAAAACTTTCCTTAAGAATAATGATGATAGGAAGCACAAACTCCAACGGGTCTTCCATTATCATAGATTTTTAACATGATCAAATAATTTGCATGGATACTGAAGTTAAAATACTGATGAGCCTTCAAGTTTTTCACATTTTAATTAGTTAGCCTACTTATGGAACTTATAAATGGGCTTGGTAAGGAATAGGGGTCCTATCCTATGGTTCGAGTACTTTTCTGTTGGGACACAAGTCATTATCCAATTATATATTTTTACTAGAGTAACTTCTTATCAATTCCCAACACATTAAGATATTATGTATTATAGGTCTTTTTTACAGCATGCAATGGATTTATAATCCTTTATATATATATATATATATATATATATATATATATATATCCTTAAAGATGATTTCCCCCTACTTCTGTATTCAGTGTTTGGAAAAGTTAGACATGTGACCGGACTTGAGACTGATGAGTTGCCCTAGATTAAGGGCTAGGTGGAGCCTTCTAAGAAGGCCAACACATAAAACAAAAAGTGAATATAATGATGGTGTACATGTGACGCGGTGCCATCACAAAAGTAAGAATCACTTTATTAAAGTCATTTTATGAATGCCCCTAAAATAGTGCCAAGTGTCCATTTCCCTTTTATTTGGCGCCATGTGTCTGTATAGGCATCAATATATTTCTTCTAACAAATTACACATACAAAGTAGTACCGGTTACTCAAATTTCAGTATGTTACAACTAGCCCTAAAGTACAATCAATTTTATCTCCGAAATTTATAACAAATTTTAAAACATAAATTATAGGAATCGCTTCTTCATGCCTTCCTTCGCTTCCCATGTAGCCTCCCTAGGTGATAGTCTCTTCTAGACCACTTTTACGAATGGTGTATACTTCTATGTCTAAGCTGTCTTTCCTGTCGATCAATAATTTGTTCTAGCTCAACCTCATATGTAAGATTATCTTGTACCCTAATATCCTCATACTTTATAATATGTTCAGGGTTTGGTTGGTACTTCTTCAATTGTGAGATATGAAAAACATAATGTAATCTGTTTAAGTTCGAGGGTAGAGCTATTCGGTATGCTTTTGGTCCAATTCTTGTCAAGATCTCAAATGGACTAATATATTGAGGGTTTAGTTTCTTTGTCTACAACGTACTATCAATACTTGTAACAGGTGAAACTTTCAAGAATATGTTCTAGAGGATTTCATATTAGCACATATGTACTAATGCAGGATTATTGAGATTGGTTATTTTGATATTTCCAAGTATTTTTATTGGATTTTAACCATATGTAATTAATATATATAATAAAATAATAATATACCTTCAGATATTTCTCCTCAGTCCATTATTCTCGTAGGTCTTCTTCCAGGTGCACGCTCAACACCAACTTGTTGAGGCGATCTTCCAGCTGCCCGTGTGTTTGGGTGTGTTTTGTGGCCTGTGCGTAATAGGAAGAAGATGGAATTAGGTTCTCTCTTCTTGGATTTGAACTGATTCTTGGTGATGAATTGAATTTGGAAAGGATATTAATTCCTTTCTTTAATAAGAAAAGCATAGTAATTCTATAGTTGGGTGTTTCGAAATTGTTAGACAAGAGATTTGATGAACTTGCTTGAATGTTGATGCACACTAGGTGTTTGTGAAAATGTGTAGAGGAGGAATTTGGATGGATTAAGATTGATCAACTCTATGTTGAAACTTAAAAGGGTATAGTTAATGTTTGAATACACACGCATAACATGGCGGTGAAGGTTGAGCTATTAAATGAATCTTGAAGCATGTATTTTTTCTGTTGCAAGCATTTTTGCATTCACATTCTTCACTTAATCAGAATGTGTTATTTGGACTGATATTTTTCAAAGCTTAATAAGGCCATCATATTTTTCAAAGCTTAGGAAGCGGAAGGCGATGGAGTATGTAGTGTGTGATTGATCCAAGTCTTCTCTTAGAACGACGTTTAAATGCAAGTTCTTGTAAGCAAGTCTTGGCAACATCGTCCCTAATTTCTCTCATCATAATAGAATTATGTTTCATGTCTTAGCCATGGCAAATACCTTAATTAATTTCCTTGTATTTAATTTGTGAATCTTTATAGGTTTCCGACTATCTTTCTTTGGTCAGCGTTAAGGAATTAAGGATAGAAGCTAAATCAAAAATTAGTATTGTTGAGAATGTGCCTGGACGTGAAGAGCGTGTTATTACAATCTACAGCTCTTATAATGAGAATAACGTTTTTTAGGATTGTTCACAGTAATTGTCACTTAAATGCTATTAATTTTTTTATTCTTGAACAGGTATATTTCATACATCTCCGTGAACTGAAAGGCAATTTTAAACTAGTATTTGCTAGTTATACATGTATTATCCAAATTAATGTTGTTCTGTGTATTGCTAGACACGTTATTCTATATTATTGTATTTATATGGCACTTATAAAGTTATTTTATTTAAAATTTCTTAATAATAAGTCTTGTTATTATATTTCTTAAGAGGTTGAGAGGCTGAGGAAGTCATCCACTTTAGAATTTAGAATTGACAGTGGGTTTCTTTCCCCTTTTTTATGCATCGTTTCTAACAATGGTATCAAATAATTAATTGACATGGATACAAAAAAGGTTAAAATCTTAATAACTCTTATATGATAATAAATCTACTGGTATGAAGATTACTATGTTGTCTGCACCTATGCAGCCCAATCAATTTATTTTCAATTGTTACCTCTGTTTCAGCAATGCTTCCACCTTTAACTTGGTTTACCTCTGTTTTTCTATTCCCAAAAACAGAGCATATTCTAATTGCTCATAAATTAAATCTTAATCCACGTATTACATTGGCCTCATAAATAAACTCCAAAATTACATAACAATAAACTCTACTTTGGAGTCTGCCAAATAAATCAAAGCCATGACAGAAACTTTGGATTCCCCAAGATCAGTCACTAGAACGATATGTTTCCCGGAAACAGACTTATAAACAAGTGGTCCAAATTGTTACCTGTCATGATATTAGTGCAAGCTAAAAGCCTTCCATTCTGATGTTCTAGTTCCTTGGCTTATTAGATTCAAGTCTTACATTCAAAACATCATTTGCTGCCACTAATTTTGCGATATTCAGAAACAAGGTTTAACAATATTCAGAAATATTTAATGACATCTTTTGACAGGGATTTGTTCAAAGTGCAGGCTTGAATATGGAAACTCTGCGACCATGAGAGTGAGAACCAACACTTGTAATGATTGGCAACCCCTTAAATTGTTTAGCCTTAATTTGTTTGGATGTGTTATATTGTATCTTTCTATGTCATATTTGTTTAGGTTCATGGAGTGCTTAATTTATATCTCAAAAGATACAATTATCAATATGGTAATCCAGTTTTAAGCTCGCGACTAGTAGGAATTGCTTTCTGTAGTCTAAAGGAAAAAAACTTGTAAATGAAAAACTACCTTGTGTGTCATGTGGAAAAACTTAATTTATGAGTAATTAGTAAGGTACTAACTAAAACCTAGACAATCGGTTGAAGTATTGGGTTAAGAGTTAGTCAACTCGGAGTCAACCCGGGCCTAAACCGATGTGGTATAAAAAATTGAAAAATAATATAATTTATCATCACACTGGCCAAAATTTTAAATAGTATATATTATTTCCATACTTTGAATTAGTAGTAAAATAATCATATATTCCAATACTTATCATATAGTATCTACAATTTTCTATACAAATTGACATCATTATATCATATATATACGACACCTAAATGGCCAAATGACACATTTAACATTTTAAAACAAATGTTTATTTTTTAATGTTAATAAAAATATTTTTTTTGAGCAAAAGTGTTAATGAAAAAAGAGAAGCAAAGAGTTCAACAATGAAGTGAGCAATTACTCATAGCAATGACGCAAGCAATCCTCACTTAAAATAATTATGGGAGATTTAATTATGTTAATTTAAAAATGACTCTAAGAGTCACCCTTTAAACTAAACCTAACTTAGATTGATTAATACCAAGCTACCTTACATATTAAGCTCTCTAAATTAAGTTGATTAAGCACTCTAACAATTAAATGAACTTAAAAGTCATATTTAGTTTTTAATCTAATAACCGAGCCACCTCGCTTTACCACTTGATTTTTTCATTAATCTTGATTTAACAATGGCCACCCATATGAAAAATCAAGATTAATGATGCTAAAACTCAATGTTAAATACAATTAATAAATTCATATTCAATTAATCAATGCAAACATAAGACACCTTTCATCCACTAACCAAGCCACCTTGAAATTAGTACAAAATGTTTACAAAATCATCAATTTAATGACTAAATAGCACAAAGAAATGATAATTAAGTTTAATTAAACACAATGTCAAATTTCTAGCAAAGGTTCAAGTTACATCCAATCACCAAATATATCAAAATAATTCAGTCCAACATTATAAAATTCATCACTAGAAATCACAAATATAACGTGAAAATAGAGAAATGGAAGAGAAAAACATTCTGTTGAAGATCTAAGTTCATGTCAATGAAGCTAGCTCTTTATGGTAAGAACAAGTTAGAGTTCGTTGATGGGACCTGCCTCCGTCAAGACCAAGAACCATCTCATCAGAGCCAATAGGACCGATGCAATTCAATGATACTTTCTTGGCTGATTAATTCTGTTGATAAGGAAATTGCCAGTGGGATGGTCTTTTCCCAGAGTGCACATATGGTATGGGTAGATTTGAAAGAAAGGTTCGATATAGTAGATGAGGCCAAGATATTTTCTCTTCATTGGTCCATTAATTCCCTAATTCAAGGTAGTCTTTTAATCTCTACCTACTATACAAAACTGAAAGTGGTGAGAAATAAAAATATAGGTGATTCAGGAAAAAAATTTATTAATCCCTTATCATTTAGCCATATTTTCAAAGTGGACAAGTAATCTTAATTAATACATATATATGATGAGAAATGCAGGGAGAACTTGAAACAGAACGATTTAGTTTGTTGGTCCCCACGATATAGATCTATATAAATCTGAAGTAATACCTCACAAAACAAACTGATGCAACATCCATAAGGAAAAGTCACCATATGCCAAAAGGAAAACAAGGAAGGGATCCTCCGGAAGAAATGTACGTGGGAGAGCCCCAGAAGCTGTCGAAAGAAAGTAACGAGTAGATTAAGGTCACTTCAATTTCAGACTCTGGAGTGGCAACACTTACTACTTGAGCTACCCATGCAACACATATATTCTTAAAGAATATGCAAATCAATTTCACTAACCTTATTGACATTACTCCAAAGGGAAACTGGTTTAAACGGACGAATCGACGAAAAGGAGAGGATTAGGTGTAGGAGTGACTCGTTTGTGTGCTTTGTAACTCCCTCTGGTTAAATGGAGAGGATTAGGTGTAGGACGAATCTCGCTTAGCATATATGGCAAAACACTCATATATAGGTCAGATTCCATTTGGTCTGTCAGATGGTGGGAAACCTCCACTGTGGCATAAGACGGGTATAAAACTTAAGGCCCTGATTGTTTATCACTTGTAAATTGTAAAATATTGGATGGATATTATATTTGAAGGAGGGAATAAAAATAGATATTGGTGAGCCATAACCCTAGGTTGCTGATGCAATTTAATTTGAAGAAATAAAATTATTTTGATAAGCAAGAAATTAAAAGTGAAAACATATTTTATAAGTATGCCCTTTGTGACTTTATGTTTGGAAATAAAAGTAAAATCATTTTATGAATTTTTTTATAAGAAAATAATTTTATGTTTAATGTTATGGAAAATGTCTCTGTCCATTAACGTTGTGTGCATGTGAGCCTCGGCTGTCATTATTGTGGACACCATAATCATCAGATTCTCTTCTCTTTGCTCTTCCGTTCTGTGTGCCGTGAGAGATAGGCCTTAGCTTCTTGATTCATCCCAAACCTGTCTCTGCTGCTACTTGCTCTGCTGTTGTGCGTGGGTGTGTGTGAACGCCATCTTCTTCTTCTTATGTGTTGTTTGTGTATGGTATGTTTGAATCCTTTTTTTTTATTGTGGTGGAAGCTAATAAGAAGGGCCAATAAAAATACTAATCAGGCTTAAATTAAATCTTAAAGCCTGTTTAAGAAACAATCGAATCATGGTTTCAAAAGCACTTTCACACAAGCTAAAATAAAACTCCTCTCACATACTTACCTTATAATTCATAAAAGCATATCTAAAAAGCTAAAACAAATAGGCATTTAATCTATGAGCAGTCAACATATTGAATAAATTGAACTCCCTCTAACTGATATTATCTTATCATTGTTTTGAATAAAATATCTCTTTATTGTGGCCCGTACCTTATTTGAATAGAGATTTAGTTTATATTTACCTGCCTGGCCGGTAAGCTGTTACAAGCCTTGATAGAGTTATTATAAATAGCATATGCCAAGTCTTAAAATAGTAACGTTAAAATGCACTTAGGCCCTATTTAGTAAGCAGCACTGAATTTTGAGGGATTGAGATTGAGATTGGAACTGTGACTAAGACTAAGATTAAGGCTTAATAATTATGTTTAGTATAAAATAATATTGTGTGATACCTTATTTCCAAACACTACGGTAGAGTACTAATTAGTTAATACTCACTGACTATAAACACCAGAGTGCGGAAAATGCTAGAAATTCCATACAATGCCTCTGCCGGATATACATATTCACCTACTTGCACATTCATACACAATTCATATTACAACACATATATTCATTCTTCACTTCATTTCATATACAAACCACAACTTTACAATATTCTCAAAATACATAACAAAAGCTTGACAACCGAAACTAAGCTCTCCCACCGCTAGGCCTCGACTCTTCATCCTTTACCTTTTCCTTGCCCTGCGAGCTTCCTCCCTGTACTGGAGATTTTTTTTGGGAAAAGGATGAAATTCATGGGAATCTCAGTAGTAATGTCATTAAATGTCAAACCCCTTAATATTCTGATATTTGCTATATAATAAATGCGTAGTTCAGATGACATACATAAATAGTGAAACTATACTGATAATAAGTACTTACTTATATTACAGAAAATGCTCATATGGTTTGAAAAATATAAACAAATCCAAAAGAAATAAATTCTACAACTAAAGATAACCAGCTGTAACTCCCGACTATGACTGGACCTTCATCTGCCAGTAATTATGGTTTTGCCCTTAAAGCCGCTGTCCTCCGCTGGAATATTTTTAGATGTTGAAAAAGGGTGAGATTCAAATGAATCTCAGTAGTAATATACAATCAGTCATATAAAATGCGATAAATAAATATGCAATGCACCATGATATGTAAAATGCTAACTCGTGTTGTATGCATATTGTCCAAGGCCAAACGACTGTTTGCAACCCCGGCTAAACTCGTGTCCATGGTCAAATGATATGTTTAGACTCTGGCTTATTCGCGTGTTGTGCCACAGGCACTTTCATGTTACAGAAAATGGAATACACAACATATAAATAATCACATAGTGCATGAGAGAAAGAATTACTACCTGGGTCCTTTTTCGGTCCAACTGTTTATCCAATACTTTTTCTCCGGCTCGGGCTATTACAAATCCTATAAATTAAAATTAACAAGTAATAGTTATTACTTGTATTACTACTACCTTTAATCACATTCTGCTGGTTATCTCAGTTTCAGTAGCTTCTACACAATACACTTTTCAATAGTGCAATTTTACTATTCTTCAGAAAATTGGCAGATTTTTCAGTCAACTTTGAAAAATCATAACTAATTCTAGAAAAATCGAAATTGACTGGGTCCAAAGCCTAAATGAAGATATTGGAATATAATTTCATGGAAAAATATCAAAATCTATGCAGTATTACCATATTACTTCCAGAATTTCCCGAAATACCCTTATTCCAGATTAGTCTCCAGAAACATAGTACAACTTTGAAAATCCATATCTCCTAATATACTCGTCCAAAAATTGTGATCCACATATAAAATTAAAGCTCTGAATGTCTACGTTATATCTGGAAAGTTTCATAATTTTTGGTTAAGGTTTGGTTTTTCAAAATTTCGACAGAACTAATCTGTTTTCCAGAAATATAGTTTGAGAGCAACCAACTTCAAAAATTCATATCTCTCAACATACTAATCCAAATAACACAAACTATATATCAAATTAAATCTTAGAATATTAAATGTCATTATGGAAAGTTTCATATCCATTGGAAAAGATTACTTTGCTCAAAAACATGATGAAACCGACAGCCAAAATCTGGACTTCCAGGATTGCACCTATTTCTGAACCCATATTTCAAAAATCATAACTTCCTCTACAGATATCTAAATGATGCATTCTACCACTCATTTTAAATATTTTTATGTTTAATAACACCCTGTAAAGTTTAGTAAATAATAGATGTGATTTGTTTTGTCATAAAGCCACACAAAACTGACTGACTCTGATAAACGTCAGTTTTGACAGTCTAACTTCAAAAATTAATAACTTATTTGTTTTGACACCAAATTGAGCTCTTCTTAATTTTATTTCATACTACACCTCCAAAAGTTTCCATAAAAAAAAGAATCAGGTGAAAAATCCATCTGTATCCTCTGTTTGAGCTTCTGTAATTTCTGACAGAAACTCTGTTTTCTGGCGACCAAAACAGAGTTTTTAAAACTCACATGCAGCCATGATTTTGGACTCCAATCTTAAAGATTTTAACTCTACATACTCCTAAACATGTTCCTTGGGTTTGGGGACATGTTTTCAGAAGAAAAGAGATCGAAAATCCCATGTAAAATGGTTACATGATTGCTGGTTTTGAAACTGATCGGTAACATCAATTTTTCCGGCAAATTTTCTTACTTCCAGCCACCCAAACCAGCAGAAAACAGCCTCTAATCTAATGGAAATTGTTAGAAATATGTGAAGAGAACTCACTTATATCAGATTATAGGCTTGCATGTAGGATTTGGAGCTTCTTCTTCCTTGCTCCTTTTCAACTCTTTCACTCACGTATTTCTTCTTCAGTTCTGTTTTTTTTTCAAAGCTCTCTCTCTCTCTCTCTCTCTCTCTCTTTGCAGCTGAACGTAAATGAGAGTTGGAGGAGTTTGATAAGATTGTATTTAATGAAAGTGTGAGTGTGTTGTCCAAATGAGAAGAAAAGATGAGGAGTACGTGTTGTGTGTCCAAAAGAAGGATGTGTGTGTGAGTATGTGTATGGTTCATGTGTTGACTATGAAGAAAGGGAATCATAATGCATGGATGGTGTTATACGTAAGCTCTCATGGAATGCCAAGTGTGGGTGTGTGTATTTATCTACATATAGGTATATTTTTATCCTATTAATTACACACACTGGGTCCTAATTTTTCCCTTTGTCAAATTTAAGTTTCCTTAAATTTTGTAGGTTCCAAAATTGAGCTTACTATCTAATTTCTATAAATTAATCCTTACATTAAATTTTTGGGATGTTACATTAAACATATAAGATAACACACACAAGCATGCTTTACTCATATAAAATCATCAACAAAATCATCAAACATTATTCAGTGCAAACATGCAATTCATAAACCGATTTCGCGCTAGACGGGTTCTTAGCTCAAAGGGCGCCTGTGCACAATATATGCAATACAACTTCATGACCGACATCGCGCTTGACGGTTCTCTTGGCCCCGAGGGGTACCCGTGCAAAGATAGGCTCCGGGTTCCACTCGTGCAATTATGAACATTTCGCGTGAGTATCAACCTGACCTGCGATAGGCCCCAGGTGATCACTCCGCTCAATCTAAACATGTTAGATATTTTGATGATGATAACAAACAATACGTATGCATATCATGTTATATGAAGACAGTTACTACCTGGTTGCTACTGTACGTAACTTTCCCGTTTATACAAGCTCAGGCAACTGCTGAGGCCAAACTGGTTGTCATGTCCTGAAATCACCAAACATCACCAAAGGAGTTATTACTCATCTATACACATTTCCAAACTCATATCATTGGTAAATTTAGCCTATTGGTACCAAATTACCAAAATACCCCCTTAGGTCAATCCTACACATTTTCGGGTGTAGAATTCATTTTCGGCCTTGAATTGGCCAAAATTAAGCCCAAATGAAGAAAATACCCTTGACAACTCTCAAATAAGGCTTAGAAATGACAATTTTGTCATTTCGCTCTCCGGGCCTTTTCTAACTTCGGGGTCAACATAGACCTTACACAATTCAGCCTCCTGAATCCAATGGAAGCATCGAATTGGTCACATTCCCATTCATTCACCACATCCAACACAGAGAAGGGAAAATAAATTCCCAGAAAAGTTGTGTCGGATTCTCGTTTTCTTTAGCCCAATCACCTCCTTTCTACTTATAACCAATATATTAACTAGTTAGACATTTATTGGACTTGATTTGGAGACACTTACATGTTAAGGTCTCTTTGGCTTTCTTGAATTATCTTATACCAAATGAACCATAATCAAGCTCAAAACAACTCTACTAACCTTAATCAAGCAAGAGGAACAAGTTTTAGAAGTTACCTCTTGATTTTCTTCACTTTCTCTCTCCTGTACGTTTTCTCTCTCTCCTCCACCGCGTTTGATTCAATTGAAAAACATGGAGATTAATGGCAAGGAGATGTTGAGAAGGGACCTTAGAGGAGATATGGAGCTTAAATCACAAGGTATGAGCTCTTACCTTGATGTTCCAACAATCCCTAGCCTCCTCTTCTCTTTCGCCGTCCTTCTCGTTCTCCAGCCCTCTCTCACTCTTTCTAATTCAATTCTGATCAGGAATGAGAGCTGGAGGTGGAGATTAAAATGATATAAGGCATTGGCTTAATTAACTTGACATATGGCACTTTCTAATTAGGGCAATAATGCTTAATTCCATCAATTAATTCCATCTCCTTTATACTCCCTCACATAAGCCGAAATATGTATGAGAAATGCAAGGGAAATTTGAATCTCCAATTATCTCATTATGCCGACACGTAACTTATTGACCAAGTCATTGACCTTTTGACTATTTGACCATTTTTCACAATAATTCACCAAAATTGGTCTATTAATGATCAATTAGTCATTTTTCTCTTTTTAATTCTCATTTATCTCAAATCATTGGGGAATTTGAGGAAAAATAATTATTTTTTTACTTTTCAGCAAAATTACCGTTTTGCCCCTGCATTTTAATGATTTACCGAAATAAATCATTTTTCGCTCATTTCATCCGCTCAATCCCATTTTGATACTTAAATGAGGCCATTAATCATATCATTAAATTTTGTGAACATTGGTTACCATATTGGGCATTTATCGGTCTCTTATACCCTTATTTGGCCAATTTATGCTTAACCGATATTTGGAATATTTTCCATAAATTCACATAAATACATTCACATCATTTTTCACCATTTTATTCCAATGAATAAACATCAAATATATACATAAATTTATTGGTGAAAAATGGGGTATTACATATTGTGAGTGACTGTTTAAGTTAATTTTGTTTCATAATTATTTGTAAACTGTAGAAATACTATAATACCCCTAATGATAAATTAAAAAATATTATAACAAAATTTATTTTTTCTTCTTTTAGATTCCTGATTTACTTAGGGATATAGATATAAAATCAAAACAAATTAGGATAATGCAATTATGCTATAAACCGTCAATGCAAATTTGCACGGCTTAGAATTTTGAGTCAGAAGCAATAACAGGTTAAATCTAGATTGTGAGGTAACAAAATCATGGGAAAATGAACAAAACAAAGTGAGGGAAAACACAAAATGATCAAGATGTAGAAACTATGTAGTCTATATAAAAATTAAAGAGCAGCACGAATAAATTAGGAACAGGAAGAAAATTGAATAATCAATTTCATTTGGCTTCTTCCTTGTATTAAAACTAGGGTATACAAATCGACGACAAAAAATAGTCAATACAAAAATGAATTATCCACATCATCCTGTTTTGAGAAGGGTTGCGTGAGAAGTATAAAAAATCTTTTACAGGAGAAACATGATGGTATGTTGCGACATTGGTGAAAGATTGTGCGAAAGGGATGAGTCCTAGGTTAAAATGAGAGGGTTACCTTTGCCAAAAAATATTATAATCAAGGATACTTTTGTCTTCTCAATTTGTAATCCTAGGATTGAAAATCCAATACCAGGGTAAGGTGGCTTTGTAGCAATTTCAATTTCGTGATACTCTCAATCTCAGGTTATTATCAGTTCCTCATACCAAACAATACAATTTGTCTCAATCCTTGACCCAATCTCAATCCCAATCCCTACCTCCTAGTGTTTTGTACCAAATAAGGCCTTACTAGCTCTTTGAGGGTTTACTGATGGATGACGGCTATCCATAGGCTATCACTGTACCTCATCTTCCCATTAGAAGAATCCAACCTATTCTTTTTGTAATACCTCATTTTTCAGCAATACAATCATGTGTATATTTGATGTATGATTAGTGGAATAAAATGCTGAAAAATGATGTGAATAAATTTATGTGAATTTACAGAAAATATTTCAATCGCCGGTTACGGGTAAAATGTCTAAATAAGGATAAAAGAGGCGATTTATATACTGATAAAGGCCTATTATTGTAATCAAAATTCAAGAAATTAAGTGACATGGATAATGGCCTTATATAAGTGATAAAATGGGATTAAGCCAAAGAAATGAGCAGAAAATGATTTATTTCGGTAAATCATAAAATGCAGGGGCAAACGATAATTTTGCCGAAAAGTGAGGAAATAATTATTTTCCTCAAATTCCCAATGATGTGAGTTAAATGGGAATTAAAAAGATTAAAATGACTAATTGATCATTAATAAATCAATTTTGGTGAATTATGGTCAAGAGTGGTCAAATAGTAAAAAAGGCAATGACTTGGTCAACAAGTTACATGTTGGCGCAATGAAATATTTGGAGAATCAGACTTCTCTTGTATTTCCCATGTGATTTTCGGCTGGAATGAGTGAAGGAAAGGGAAATGGAATTAATTAAACATAAATGGCATTATGGACCAATGAAAGCATGCCAAGTGTCAAGTTTAATTAATCAAGGGATTATATCATTCTTTTCTTCATTCCATCAGCTCATTCTCACGATCAGAATTGAAATAGAAAGAGTGGGCGAAAGAGCTGGGACGTGAAGCACGAAGAAGAAGGGAAGCTAGGTTTCAACACAAGATCAAGATAAGAAGCTTATACCTTGTGTCTTAAGCCACCTAATCCCTCCGTGATCTCTTTTCTTCATCTCTCTACCATTGGTTTGCTTGATGAGCAGCTGAATCGAACGTTGGAAGGAGAGAGAGAAAACGTCCAGGAGAGAGAAAGTCCAAGAAATCAAGACGTAACTTCCTAAACTTGTTCCTCTTGCTTGATTAAGTTAGCAGAGTTGTTTTGAGTTTGATTATGGTTCATTTGGTATAAGATAATCCAAGAAAGTTAAAGAGAACATAATATGTAAGTGTCTTCAAATCAAGTCCAATGAATGTCTAACTAGTTAATATATCGATTATAAGTATAAAGGAGGTGATTAGACTAAAGAAAACCAGAATCCGACAACACTTTTCTGGGAATTTATTTTCCCTTCCCTGTGTTGGACATGGAAAATGGATGAGAATTTGATAATTCTGACGCTTCTGTTGGGTTTAGGAGGCTAAATTGTGCAAGGTCTATGTTGACTACGAAGTGAGAAAAGCCACGGAAAGTGAAATGACAAAATTGCCCTAAGCCTTATTGGAGGGTTGTCAAGGGTATTTTCGTCATTTGAGCTTGATTTTGGCCAATTCGAGGTTGGAAATGGATTCTACACAAGAAAATGTGTAGGAATGGCCTAAATCACGATTTTGAGAAAAATGCTGATAATAAAGACTTAAGGGGTATTTTGATAATTTGGCACTATTGGGCAAAATTTACCAATGATAGGAGTTTGGAAAGGTATATGAATGAGTAATAACTCATTTTTCATGGTTGGTGATTTCAGGACTTGACAACCGGTCTGGCCTCAGTAGTTGCCCGAGCTTGTATCAAGTAGGAAAGTTGCATAGATGAGCAACCAGGTAGTAACTGTCTTCATATGACATGACATGTATATGTGTTGCTTGATATAATCAAATGTCATACATGTTTAGATTATGCGAAATAATCACTCGGGGCCTATCTTTGTGTAGGTTGATACTCAGGCGATAATATTCATATTGCACGAGCAGTGCCCGGGGCCTATCTTTGCGCGGATACCCCTTGGGGCCAAGTCCTTGTCTAGCGCTACCATGGTGTATGATTTGCATTAATTGCACTAAATGTCGTTATGATGATTTGATTCATAATTGTATGATGAGTATGCTATGTATGTGTTATCTTGTATGTTGTATGTGTTGCGACTGAGATTCTTGTAAATCTCATTCTTTTTCCAAAAACAAATTTCCAGTATAGGGAGGAAGCTCGCGGGGCAAAGAGAAGGTAAATGATGAAGAATCGAGGCTGAGCGGCGGAAGAGCTTAACTTAGGTTGTCAAATTCCTATTATGTATTTTAAGACTTTTATAAGTTTTTGGATTGTATATGAAGTGGTTAGTATGTATGTTGTAAGACAAAACTAATGAATTTGTGCATGTATGGGAATATCTGACAAAGGTGCTGTATAAAGTTCTAGCAATTTTATAACTCTGATGTTTGATAATCGGTGAGTATTAGCTAATCAGTACCCTACCGTAGTAATGAGAAATGAGGTGTCACACTTTTCTAATTCTAACTCTTTCTTATTCTCTAGAGTTTCTAGGTTGTGAGATATTACATATAGAATTGTTATAATTAGAGGTATTTCATCAAGTCTTACGTTGCTATTTTTTCTTATAGAATTATGCAATGTATTTGGGATCATTATTGTTAGATTATTCCAATATATGGTATCAGAGCAGGTTTTTTGATTCTCATCTGCCTAGTATTTTTTTGCATGTTATTTTATTTTATTTTTCTATTTTAAAAATAATATGATAATTAATTATGAGGCATGCCCGTGTGGTTTTTTCACTCTTCCTCTGCTTGCTATTTTTCTCATATGCGATGTGTCTTGAATATGCATTAATTTTCTATCTGAAAATGATATTGAGAAATTTGAAAACTAATTTGTGCATCATACATGATTTTGATCTGTCTATTGTATGTAAATGCATATGAGATTTGTGTTCATGGTTTCTCTTTGCTTTTAACCCTTTTACCGTTGAATTGAAAATTGAAATCGTTCACCAAAAAAAAAAAAAAAAAATTGCGCTTCTGTTTTGGGATTGAAATCAAAGTCTTGATTTGATTCTTTTTGCATCTTTGATGAATTTGGGAACGTATAATGCTTCCCTTGATTTTTATGCCTGCATAATTCGATCTGAGTATTTGTTGAACGTGGGACTGGAGGAGTTTGTTCGATTTCTTCACACTCCAATGAAAACCATTGTTTTCCACATGCGAGATAAGTCTTGAAGTCATTAATTTTGTTTGTCTTGAAAATCAAAAATCTTTTATTTAATTTTTTTTTTGGCTTGCCTTTGGGGAATAAATTGCTTCAATGTTCCCCTCCCCCCCTTCTTTATCTGATTCTTTTGCCATAAAGGGTAACCCGTAATCATGCCACAATTTTGGGTTTGAAACTCAAATATTTGATTTGTTTCTTGGCGACTTCTGGTGAAAATCATTGTTCATGTTTGAATCAATTTACTACATGTTCTGTCGTTGAAATCACCGCTTAAAACACTGAAAACAGAGCCTGCGGTTGCTGGAAAAGGTCACCTGTGTTTTGCAGGACCTGCAGCTGTGTTGGATTCTTACTAGGTTAATCCAAAGTATTGAGTCAGGTTTTCAAGGATCTGGCTGAAGGTGGGGGATGAGACGAAACGGCATAATTTAGCTCAAGAGTGAAACTCACCGTTTCATTTAATCTCGAAAGGTGGGCTACAGATCTGGGCCTGTCCTTTTAGTTATGGCATTTCGTCCCTCCCCTAATTTTACTATATTTTGTGTTTTGGGCTTATTCATCTTTTGTTTATGCACGATTGGGATGAGGTTAATTAGGCATAGTCAATTTTATTTTCTATTGTTATGTTTTTCTAAGAATTCTTAATTCATCTTTTGTTTATGCATGATTGGGATGAGACTAATTAGGCGTGGTCAATTTTATTTTCTATTGTTATGAATTTCTAAGAATTGGGCCTTTTGTTGTGTTTTGGTTTTCGAGCTTATTCATTTAATTTATTTTTCTGCTTAATTGAGCTGAGTTATTTCTTGGGTTCTGGTTTTTTATTCTTTACTTATTCCACATTTTTGTGAAAATTGTTTTGTGGACCTTGTTCATTTGGCTTCAGTTATTTTACTTTCTGGTTATATTTTTCTAAGAGTTGTCTTTTCATTTTATGGGCCATTCAGCTTTGGGATTCAAATTTAATTAATATTTGTTCATTTATTAATTGGAATTTTGAATTGAGCTCGGACATGGTTTCAATTTTTCTTCTTATTACTACTTTGGGCCTCTGACTTGGATTTCTTGTTGTCTTTTAGCTTTATTTCTTGAAATTCTAATTGGGCTCTGTTTCAGCTTTTTACTAGCTAGAGCCATGTTGTTTTAATTTTCATTAATTTTTGTGCAGAATAAATAATTTTAAGTTGTGTTTTATTTATTTAGCAAATGTTTAACATATTTTGGCCAAAAAAGGGGGGCAAATGTTTAACATATAATTTATTTTGTATACCTTTTTTAATTGTTTAAATTTAGGGAAAGTTATTTTTGGCAATATTAACATGTTGAAAGAGAATTTTGCAAATTTATTTTTTATGTTTTGATTGTCTAAATATTTGGAAAATTTGTTTTAGGCAATTATGTAACTATTTGAATTTTGTAAAGTTATATTTGAGTTGAAATATGCTGAAATTGATTTCTTAAACAATTTTTGGATGCATAAAACAGTGGGAGGGTTAAATTTTTATTGACCAAATTAATTAGTTAAAGCCTCCATTAAGATGTGCATATATTATATTTAATTTGGATGCACAAAATAATGGGAGAACAAATATATGATGATTATTTAGTCACATTTTGTTGATTAAATTAACCAATTAAATTCTCAACAAATATTTGTGCATATTTGAAATTTAAATGCACATAGTTGATATTTATGATTAGCATGCATCTTAGAGAGTAGTCATAACATTCTTAATATTACATGTGTAAGCAATCACTTATGAATTTTTAAAACATTAACACCAATCAATGATTAATTAATTTAATCAAAGTAGGAGAATTTTAGTTATTTAGTCACTCTTGTTTATTAAATTAATTGTTTAAATTCTCATTAGATCAATCTTCGAGAACACACTTGCTCCAAACAGTTGATCTAGAAGGTCGTCAATCCGGGGAAGCGGGTCCTTGTTCTTAACGGTTACCTTGTTTAGCTCTTTGTAATCAATACAAAGTCTCAGGCTCCCATCCTTCTTCTTGACGAATAGCACCGGAGCTCCCCACGGTGATATATTGGGTCGAATGAATTCTTTCTCTAGTAACTCTTCCATCTGCTTCTTTAGCTCAGCCATCTCATTTGGAGCTATTTGATATGAGGCTTTTGATATAGATCCAACTCTAGGCATGATCTCATTCCACTTCTCTTACAACCGGAATGTCTTCCAAGGTTATTTCTATCTTCGCTTGCACGGAAAAGAACACGATATATCCCTAGCATCCCCTCCTCAGGCATTTCTCAACTTCTGATAATGAGAGGAAATTCATACTAGCATATTAGTTATCGGCCTCCTACCAAGTAGGATATATTATCCTCTTATTTCCACAATCCAATAGTACATTGTTTGCCATCAACCAGTCGAAACCTAATATAACTTCCTATTTTTGGATCAGCAAACATATTAAATCAATTGTAGACGCACGTCCCTCAATATTTATCACACAATTCAAACAAGCATAAACAGACAGAGTTTTAACACCCATCGGCATCGACACAATCAAGTCAAATGGAAGTTTATGTACATGCAATCCTAGGTGCTTAGCATAGTCATAGGCAATGAAGGAGTGACTAGCCCCCAAATCATATAAAGTTTGCAACGAACTACCATTGAGAAGGATTTTACCTTGAACCAGCTCTGGAGACTTCTTCGCCTCTTCCTAGATCAAGTGTGTGTTTGGATTAGCTTTTGAGAATAGCTTTTACGATTTACGAGGTAAGTATGTGAGAAGAGTTTTATCTCGATTTACGCAAACCGTTGTTTGAAACCACAGTTTGATGGTTTTCCAAACACACCACAAGGCAAATACTCAGCCCTGATTTTTTTACCTGGGCTTAGTAGGTTGTGGTGCTGCTTACTGGGGACAATTCACTGCTAAATGGCCTTACTTCTAGCAGGCATAAAAGATCACTTGGCTCATAGGAAGATTGCAGCGTCATCCCGGATGAACGTCGTCCCGGATGAGACTTGCCACAATAAAAGCATGTTTCAGACATTGGAGGTTTCTGGCCGCTGTGATTTCTAGACCAAAAGGGCTTTTTATTAACTCCCTTTTGTAGGAATCCCTATCCCTTGTGCCTTTGGGATGTATCCACTTGACTAGGCCTACCTTTTTGGCCGGTACTCTTATTGGCACGCACTCTCTTCAGGTTACTTTTAGCTAGTTGGCAGACTTCCATGACCTTGTTGAACTCAGTAAACTGCCAGGCAATGAGTTTCTCTTCCATCTCAGGGTTTAGTCCCTGAATCAGCATATCGAAGCTCTACTCCTCATCATCTTTAAATTTTAGATAGGAAGAGTAACAGGTCAATCGAATAAACAGAGACAAGTATTCATCAAAAGTCTCGTCATCCCCTTACTGGATTGCTAGGAATTCTCTCTCCTTCTTAAGTCTCATTGACCTTAGGAAGTATTTCTCATTAAATTTCTCCTGGAACCACTCCCAGGTCAACGGGATATTCCGAGCCCGCAGTACAAGCATCATATTCTTCCACTAGCGGTCAGCGTTGCCTTCTAGTTTATAGATAGCCATCCTGGCCTTCATCTCTGTAGGGCATCCTAGCACCTCAAATATTTTCTCTAACTAGTTCAACCAATTCTCCACATCTTGTAGATCAAATTTCCCCTTGAATGCCAAAGGCTGGTACTTGATGAATTTGAGCTTCCAATATTGGAGAGTATCCTCTTCTCGTTCTGGAACTACTGGAAGCTCTGGGTGAATTTCCAGCGACTACGATCGCTCTTCGCTCTAAGGTTGTTCCCCTTCTAGATTCCCCTCAAGGTGGTTCCCTTTTAGGTGATTCACTTCTGGGTTATTCCCTTTCGAGTTTTCAGGTTGTGCCCCATTAGCATTCCGTTTTTCTCTTAATTCTCAGACTTCTTCTTGCAAGTCTTGAATCATAGTTTGTTGTTGAGTCAGTATCCCAAGAAGTTACTACATAAGATTAGGCCTCGTTACTAGTATAGGAAAAACTTTTTACATGTGACGGAAAGGAATTTTTATACTTGACGTACAATAGGTGTAGAAAGTTAGACTTTCTACACCTGTTCTACAACACATGTAGAAAGTGAGATTTTCTACACGTGTTGTGTTGCACAACACGTATAGAAAGTGGGATTTTCTACATTTGATGTCTCACAACAAGTGTAGAAAGTGAGACTTTCTAAACCTCTCTATGTTCGTCAAATATAGAAACTCATTTTTTGAAAAAACAAATTGTTTGTTTATTATGCTACAAACCCGTTTACATAATAATAAACAACCAAACACTTGACAAATAAAAACAATTACAACAAAACTAATATGAAATATCAAATTTATTGTAAATTCCAATCTAAAATATTAACAAAGCTATATCAATACAAGTAAACAAAATTGGCCTCACTTTTACAATGAAATTTATACAATCAAAGTCAAGTCAAATAAGGCTCGGGATGAAGCAATATGGGAATCCTATATCTTATAAATATCTTTATTGCTCACAGAGGCAATAGGTTCTATTTTCAATCTTTTGGTAGGTGGTGAAAAAAATGTCCTCCAAGAAATGTCAGACTTCCTCTGGTTGGAAAATTGATGGTTATTAGTATGGTTGGCTGTCTTTGTTACATAACCAGTGATATTAATGTAACTAGTAGCAAACATCGGTGAAGCGTAGCCTGCTTGATTTTGTTTACAACAAGCATGTGATAAGCTAGAAGAGGGATTCTTCATTGAGATGTTAGTATTGTTTCTGTTGACTTGTGGACTGCATATTATTCCTAAAAGATTGTTCTGCAATACTTTGATTATTGTCCCTGGATTCTTATACTCCTACAAAACATCATTAAAAAAACTGTCAATAAATGACTCGAGGTTCTTTATTAAAATTAAATTAGCCTCTGGCATATATACAACATAATCATTAAACAAACCAACCTGACTAAATAGTTCTCTTTCCACCACAGTTGTAATAGTGGATACCTTCTGCAGTGTCCCACAAGGAAGATTTCTTCTGGATTTCAAAAAATCAGAACTGATATAGAATTTGATTTATTAGTTTCTACCCAGTAAAAATATTATACAGAAGTCAATGCTTCCAATTATTTTATTCCTAAATTTTGGAAAATAATGCAAATGCTTGCTGATAAGAAAACTATAATTACTTGCATATTTGTTTTTATAGAACTTCGCAACTTGTTAATTTCTGCTCTTTTGCGCCAGTTGCTGGAATGGCTAGCTTGATTTTTTTTATACGTATTATGATATGAGGCATACATCTTCTCTGACTTAGTAGAAGCTAGAAGATGTGCACCCTACACAAGGAGATTATTATCAATTATAGGTTCATATATATTTGATTACAACTAAACAAACACATGATTAGATAATTGGTTGAGTCTAATACCAGCTAAACACGCACATGATTAGATAATCTTTTGGCTCTCTTACCTAATAGGTTAAAAGATGCAATATAGGCCTCCCTGGATGAACATAAGTAAAAGAAATTTATGGTATTCATCTTTTCTTTCTTTCTTTGTACTCAAGGTTATACAAGTATGCTGCTAGCTACTTTCTATATGAACCAACCTCATGAACTTCACTATCTGTTAATGACTACATCAAAGCGCACAAAGCAAAAAAATATAGTGGGAAACCAAAAGTTGGATAAAAAGAGGTGCAACTAATATATATATGTATATAGTATATATGTAGCATCAGATCCCATTAGCTGTAAAAGTAAAACTACTTCTTACTAGCAGAGAGACTTGAGATATAGATCCTAGAATTAAAAATAAAAAGATTTTCATTTTGGTTTATATATATATGTATATATATATATATATATATATATGCCATAATTAATTTATTAATTGTATTGCAGAGATCCAACGAGAGAGATAAGAAAAATGGCATCATCATCAAGCTCTTACTCATCTTCATGCACTGCCTGCAAATTCCTGAGAAGAAAATGCATGCCAAGTTGCATCTTCACACCTTATTTCCCACCAGAGGAGTCTCAAAAATTCACAGACGAGCATAAAATCTCCTAAGCCAGCAACATGACCAAGCTCCTCAACAAGTTGCTTCCTCATCAGAGAGAAGACGCCGTCAACTCTCTCGCCTATGAAGCAGAGGCGCATGTCAAAGACCCTGTTTATGGATGCGTCGGCACCATCTCCTTCCTTCAAAGACAGATTTAGAGGCTTTAGAAGGAGCTCGATACCACTAACGCCGATCCCCTCCGTTATGCCTGTAACGAGCTCCCTCCTGCTAATTCTCTCTCCATGGTCCCACTACCTGGTTTAGGAATCATACTTTCAGCACTCTAAATCCAACAACTCCCTTAGACGCCAAGGTCGACCACTATGGAAAGGGGGATCTGGAAAGTGAGGGGCTGAGATTTAGGTAGAGAAAGGGAAGGAGGAGGGGTTAGGTGGGGAATTGTAATATCCCAAATTTTGGGACTAGAGGCATAAGATTAAGCCTGGATAAAGTGGACTGCTAGACCCCGGTTTAGTAAATGTCACTATGAGGCATGTTTAAATTCCCCAAAATTCTTTTATATCATTGAATATTAAAAGGAATTATATTGGTGAGCTAAAGGGCTCGGGGAATAACAAACGAAGTGATTGGAAGTCACACATAATAGAGTAAAGTGGAACACAAAGTAATTTTGCCACCGGTGAAATTCCCGGTGTGACAGTGGTGATTGTGTGACATCTTTCGATGGGTAAATGATGGTGAAAAATTATGAAACTTTCCAAAATGAAAGTAGACTTATCAAGCTTTAATTTTTGATAGGTCATATAAGTCATTTGGATTTGTATACAAAGAGAATTGAATTTTTGAAGTTAGCCCAACGAAATTAATTATTTTCTGGGGCAGCATCCAAAGATTAAAATTATGGGAATTTTGAGCTTCTAATTAGCCAAATTTTATATTTTTACTTAAAACTAGACTCAATAAGGGTCACATAGCCTTTGAAATCACTCCAATTGGATATCTATACAATTAGATATGAATTTTCAAAGTTAATGAAAAATCTGCAGAATTTGGTATTTTGTGCGAAAATTCATTATATGGGCCAATCATAGGCTGACACGTGGCAAACGAATTTGACCATCCATTTAATGAATAATTCATCATCTTCTTCGTCATTTTTCACGGTGGAATTGCAGAGAAGAGAGAGAAAAGAAATATGAAAGAAATGGAGAAAGGAGGAGAGAGAAAGTTCTTTCCTCCGAAACATTGCCGAAACGGCATCCTCTCTCAAAGTACCCTTCAGGAAACTTCCTCTACTCATCGAGATCTTCATTCCTACGTTTTCGGATTTTCATTTGGAGGTGTTTGGTGTCGTCTCCCTTGTCGGGGTGTTGCTGGAATTCCAAACCGTTTGCTGAAACGGGTAGAGGTAAGCGTAAGCTTCCTTTTTAACCGATTGATTTGTTGTTTGGATAAGTATTTTGGAAGTTGGGTACTATTCATTCTCATAAGAAAATGGTATTTTCAATGGATAAATCATGTCTAATGAGTGTTTAAATAGCTAATCATTTGATTAGGAGTAGCAAGGAAGTGATTAAGCCAAAGAAAACGAGAAACCGACAAACTCTTTATGAGAACTATAAATTCCTGTTTCTGTTCTAGATTTTTCATGAAGAAGGAGTAGAAATTTGTTAATTTTGATGCTTCCATTGGATTTATAAGGAAACATTATGTGGGTATATAAGTGTTCATGATTTTTGGATGCTTGTATATAAATTTGGGAATTTATAAAGCATATGTGTTCATAGTGTTGATTTGCCTTATCTGAAGCACTGTTACTGTGCGTGATAATTCAAGGAACAAAACTTTTCTGAAAATTCCGAAAGTTTTCAGATGAAAAATAGACACAAAGACCTTTAATTTGATAGGTCATAATGCTAGAAGTGGATTTATGTGCTAGAAGTTCTACATTCTCAAAATTTGAGCATATAAAACTGGAATTTTCTGGAATAGTATGTTTTTGCGTGATGTTTCAGGGACCAAACCTTATCCAAAAATTCTCAAAATTTCCAGAATTAAATTAGAGACATAGAGATTTAATATTATAGGTATTTTGTAATTTTTGGATAAGTATATTGGGAGATATGCATTTTTGAATGTCTGTCCTGTTTTCTGGAAGAACATCTGAAACAGTTGGTGTTTTGGAAAAATTTTGGGAATGGTGTAGTGGTGGAATTTAAAATATAGTATTTTAATGTAAAATTAAACTTAAATGGATTCAAATAGAGCTTTGAACCACCTCAATTGGAGTTCTATAGAATTAATTATGATTTTTCAAAATTTGGTCAAAAATGCTGGTAGATTGAGTACCATGCGACTTTGAGTAAGAAATTGGCCAAATATGATTGGAATGAACTCCAAGGGTGAAAGTAAGCCTATAGGGCTAATGTGAGCTATTGGATATTCACTTTTCATGGCTCTAATGATGTTATCACTTTCCTAGGGTCATGAAGTGATAAAGAAGGAGCAATGGTTGGCGGATCAAGGGACAAGAAGAGAAGGACATAAAGTCCACTAGGTAGTGAACTTACCTTTTCTTCATGTATGTGATATGTATGTCTTGCATTGATTATGTGACTGCTTTGCCTATTTGTGTGGAACATGTATGATTGGTTGAAGCTCTGTTATATTTGTGCAATGGCCATATGTATGTCATAACATCGAGCATGCAGCATGTCATTATGTTGGCATGAAATAGTGTAGGCAAGCATGTCATGCATTCATATATATATCTGGCATGTATAGTGGTAATGTTTGCTACTGAGATTCTCTTGAATCTCACTCCTCCCAAACAACCATTTAGACAGGTGAGCATTGGAAACGTGCTGAGATCAGAAAAGAGGTATGCACGAAGAGGAATGTTGCTGGTTGTTTGAAGGTCTGTAAATATTATGTAAACCCCTGGTGGGGAGACTTTTGTATTATAATCAAGCAATATTGTATTAATATTATCAGTATATTCATGTTATTCCTGTGTGCCCACTAAACTACGCATTGCTACTCTGAGTAAGGTCAGTAATAAGGAATATATGAGGCAGGTCGCTACAGGAATTGAGGAAATTATTTAGGGCATAGCAATGTAGTGACTCAATGTTACTTTCTACATGTGTTAAGCTCCCAATCTGTGTAGAAAGTAATCATTTATTTTTTAAGAAAAATAAAAAAAATTTAAAATAAAATTAAGATACTTTCTATATGGGTTGGGAGTCCAACCAATGTAGAAAGTAATCATTTATTTTTTAAAAAAATTAAAATATTTTAAAATAATGCGTGTTGTTCTCGAGTTCAGGATTTGGTGGTACATTCCCTCCTGGTTTACGTCGTACCATTGTTCCTCTTCAACATTAAGAAGGAATACTTCATTAGTACCACATCTAATATATATCTGTACATATGTACTTCTCTTATTAGACATGCTTCCTAACACAAAGCAGCTAACAAAAAATTAGAACTTATCAACATAAATAGATTACTCTAGCAAATACCTATTGTTGCCAAAATCAATGCTCTGATACCATAAAAATATGACACCTTATATTCAATAGCCTCAAATGAGTACAAAAGAGTAGTGTGATCATTTGTGAAATCAGGAACTAGTCTCGAAGTAACAAGCTTAAGAAAATATTTGCAAATTCCAAACTTATCTTAGGATTTGATCCTGGGATTAGAGAGGATTTTATAGGGTATTAAAATTTTTCTTAAACAATTTCATAAACGTTTACTATCTCATTAAGTCTCACCGGCTCTTCTTTTCATTTTATTAGAGCTTGTGAGTGATTCTCTGCTTAGTTCTCATGTTCCATACCTTAGTTATGTTTCATTAGTGATCGGAAGTGTAATTTAGCTAAACTATCCTTTTAGTTTAAGTACTGTACTTTTACTAGCCTACCGACATTATCAGTTCCACTACCATACTGTAGTTAGGGTTACATAGTTATGTACATCATTTACAATGCCAAAATATTCCAAAATATCAAAATAGACAACCAACAAAAAGTTCAGTCTTTCTTTATCCAGCCTCTAGCTGTCTGCATTTACCTTCTTACCCCTCGAGTTGTTTCCCTGTACTATAAATTGGTTTTGAAAAGAGTGAAATTCGAAAGAATCTCATTAATAATAAATAGCCAATTATATAGATATAACATCACAAAGCATGCCACACAATCAACATACACATAATAATCACAACAGCATTTAGTGCATCACATGCAGTTCATATATCACCATAGCGCTAGGTATATCACAAGGCCTCGAGGGATACTTACGTAGAAAGGCCTTAGGCACCCACTCGTGCATCATAGAACGTTGTTGGCCCGAGTGTCCACCCGTACAGAAAAGGCCTTGGGCGACTACTCCACATAACTAGAATATGTCAGACAATTCATGATGAACACATAAAACATGCAGTGTATCTTATAAATATATAAAAAACAAGTTACTACCTGGCTGCTTCCCTTGAGCAATATCTAACCGTTTCTTTGAGTTTGGGCAAGTTCCAATTCCTATCAAAATTAGAGTTACAAGTAACTGATTATTACTTGCACTATTACTTCCTTTAAATCAAATTCTTTTGGTTAATTAAAGCAGTTATAACAGTTTTTGTATAACACAATTATATAAAGTGCAGTTTCACTGTTTTCCAAAAACTGACATATTTTTCATTCAATTTTGAAAATTCATCATTAATTCTACAAACATCCAATGTGATTGATTTCAAAGCCTAAATTGGTGCTGTATTGTGCAATTCTCGTCGGAATCACAAAGAATCGCCCGAATCGCGATTCCAACAAGAATCGATAGTCACTGGAGATGCCATGTCAAACCCCTTAATATCCTGATATTCACTGAATAATAAGTGCGTAGTTCAGATGACATACATAAATAGTGAAAATATAATGATAATAAGTTCTTACTTATATTACAGAAAATCCCCATATGGTTTGAAAAACATAAACAAATCCAAAAGAAATAAATTCTACAACTAAAGATAATCAGATGTAACTCCTACCTAGGACCGGACCTTTAATCGCCAGTAATTACGGTTTTACCCTTAGAGCCGCTGTCCTCGGCTGGAATATTTTTAGATGTTGAAAAAGTGTGAGATTCGAATGAATCTCAGTAGTAATATACAATTAGTCATACAAAATACGATAAATAAATATGCAATGCACCAGATATGTAAAATGCTAACTCATGTTGTATGCATATTGTCTAAGGACAAACGATTGTCTGCAACTTCGGCTAAACTTGTGTCCATGGTCAAACGATATGTTTAGACCCTGGTTTATTCGCGTGTTGTTTCACAGGCACTGTCATGTTACAGAAAATGGAATACATAACATATAAATAATCACATAGTGTATAAAAGAAATAATTACTACCTGGGTCCTTTTTTAGTCCAACTGTTTATCCAAAACTTTTTCTTCGGCTTGGGCTTTTACCAGTTCCTATAAATTAAAAATTAACAATTAACTGGTTATTACTTGTATTACTACTATATTTAATCATATTCTGCTGATTATCTCAGTTTCAATGGCTTATACACTATATAATTTTGCATAGTGCAATTTTTTTATTTTTCAGAAAATTGGCATATTTTTCAGTCAACTTTGAAAAATCATAACTAATTCTAGAAAATTCCAAATTGACTGGGTCCAAAGCCTAAATGAAGCTCTTGAAGTATATTTTCAAGGACAAATATCATAATCTACTCAACTTCACCAAAATTTTCCCAGAATTTCACGAAATACCCCTATTCCAGATTACTCTCCAAAAACTGTGCACAACTTTGAAAATCTATATCTCCTAATATACTTGTCCAAAAATTATATTCTACCCATCAAATTAAAGTTATGAATGTCTACTTTCCAAAAGTTTGACACAAACAATCTGTTTTCTAGAAACACAGTTTGAGAGCAACTGATTTCAAAAATTCATATCTCTTAGTATACTAATCCAATTAACACAAACTATATATCAAATTAAAGCTAAGACTATGTACTTCAATTCTGGAAATTTTCATGGCCATTGGGAAAGATTACATAATTCAAAAAGATTATGAAATCAACTACTAGAATCTGGATGTCCAGGATTGCACCTGTTTCTAAACCCATCTTTCAAAAATCATAAATTCCTCTACAGATATCCAAATGATGCATTCTACCACTCATTTTAACGCTTGTCATGTCTACTACCTCTCTGTAACTTTTCGTAAATAATGGATGTGATTTGGTTAGTCATAAGGCCACACAAAACTGTCTGACTCTGAAAAACGTTAGTTTTGACAGTCTAACTTCAAAAATTAATAACTTATTCGTTTTGACCCCAAATTGAGCTCTTCTTGATTCTATTTCATACGAAACATACTAAAATTTCCATAGAAAAAATAATTAGATGAAAAATCCATCTGTAGCCTCTATTTCAGCTTTTGCAAGTTTCTTATAGAAACTCTATTTTCCGGCGACCAAAACAGAGTTGATAAAACTCACATGTAACCATGATTTTGGACTCCAATCTCAAAGATTTTGACTCTACATACTCCTAAAATTGTTCCTTGGATTTGGGGACATGTTTACAGAAGAAAAGGAATCAAAAATCTCATGCAAAACGGACACAAAATTTCTGATTTTTATGACAGAAGCTGTCCAACGAATTTCATCAGTTTCAGCAGCTCAAAACCATTGAAAACAACCTCTAATCTTATGGAAATGCAAGATAACAATGAATGGAACTCACCTATATTTGTTTATGGTGCTGTAAATGGATCTTGGAGCTTCCTTGTTTCACTTCTCTAATGGTTCAACTTTATCTCACTCACGTATAACTCTCTCTCTTTTTGTTGTGTTTTCTTTTCTGTTTGTTCGCTGAACTTGTTGCATGAATGAAGAGGCGAGGGAGTGATTTATTTATGGTGAGGTGTGTTTGTGTGTTGTACGTATGAGAATGAAGAAAGGAAAAGTGATGAATGTGTGTGTGAGACGTGTGTATTGCATGAATGAGAATGGAAAGAGGAGGAGTACGTAGGTGTGTGCTTGTGTATGAACCATGTGTGTGCTGTGTTGTGCGAATGAGGAGAGAAAGAAGAGGAGTACATGTGCGGTGCCAAACGAAGAGGAGAGTGATTGATTAATTGTTAGTGTGTGTTGGTAAGTTTTATATATACATATAGGTATATTTTTATCCTATTAATTACACACACTAGGTCCTAATTTTTCCCTTTGTCAAATTTAAGTTTCCTTAAATTTTGTAGGTTCCAAAATTGAGCTTACTATCTAGTTTCCATAAATTAATTCTTACATTAAATTTTTAGGATGTTACATGCCGGATCATGCTCAGATCCAGGTCAGATCTGAGCGTGACCCATTTTACCCCTCCCCCTTTTTTTGCGTTTTTTTTAACATTTCCTTCCATCTTTCCCGTTTCTTTTTCTTTCATTTCATTGTTGCCTATTAGCATTTTTGTCTTTTGTGGTTTTTCTCTATTGCCTATTGTTTTCAAATTTCTAGCATCTCGCGACTCTCTCTCTCTTTTTTTAATATTTCCTTTTTTTTGACTTTGAGAATAAAGTCAAACATTATTAAAGCACTTAAATTGAAGAAATCCTATCAAATATGATTACTTTTTTTTAAGAAAAAAGATTATAGATAGATTATTATATGTAAAATATATAAATATAGTATTTATCAATTATCATGAATTCATGATATTTGAAATATTTCAACCAAAATTTATTTAGACTAAGCGATTTCCATAATTTATGGGATCTAAGTATATATTATTTTTTTAGACTAAGTGATTTCAATTTATCTTTGGGACTATTTGTAATTTTAACTTTTAATGTTTACTCTTTAAATGTTAATTTTATGACATTTGAAGTGTTATTTTCCTTTGAAATGCTAAATTACTAATATCTAAAAACTTATGATGTTCTCTTACGTGAACATTACATTTATATCATTATAAATAATTAATCATAAATCTTACGATTCATGATACGTTTCAATTCACGATTCCAAAAATAAGTTTTTCGATTTACGATTTGTATCCCAATTTAATAACCATGGCAGCCAATATGTATGGGATAATGATAAAAAAAATACTTTAGAAATATCAAAAAGACAAATCGTTAAAAAATAATTTAGATATTAAATACCCAGATTTCATATTAGCACATATGTACTAATGCAAGATTACTGAGAGTGGTTATTTTGATATTTCCAAGTATTTTTCTGGGATTATGTAATATAATAAATGAATAATAAAATAATAATATACCTTCAGATATTTCTCCTCAGTCCATTATTCCCGTAGGTCAACTTCCAGGCGCACCCGCAACACTCCAACTTGTTGAGGCGATCTTCTTCCAGCTGCCATGTGTTTGGGTGTGTTTTGAGCTTTAAGTCGTTTTTTCCCCTGGTGTTGTTCTGTGTCCTGTGCGTAATAGGAAATTCAAAGATCTTATTTGGATGGGAAATTTAATTCTAATTGTTTTGCTTGTTGTAATTGGAAGAAGATGGACTTAGGTTCTGTTTTCGAGGATCTGAACTGATTCTTGGTGATGAATTGAATTTGGAAAGGATATTAATTCTTTTTTTTATAAGAAAAGAAAAGCATAGTAATTCTATAGTTGGGTGTTTTGAAATTGTTAGACAAGAGATTTGCCGAACTTGTTTGAATGATGATGCACACATGGTGTTTATGAAAACATGTAGAGGAGGGATTTGGTTGGATTAAGATTGTTCAACTCAATGTTGAATCTCAAAAGGGTATAGTTATTGTTTAAATACACACACATAACGTGGTGGTGAAGGGTGAGCTATTAAATGAATCTTGAAGCATGTATTTTGTCTGTTGCAAGCATGTTTACATTCACATTCTTCACTTAATCAGAATGTGTTATTTAGACTGATATTTTTCAAAGCTTAATAACTCTTGGGAAGCAGAAGGCGATGGAGTATGTCGTGTGTGATTCATCCAAGTCTTCTCTTAGAATGACGTTTAAATGGCCTGTACAAGTGTTATTTTGTTTAAATCCAAGTTTTTGTAATTTTTTATTCTTGAACGGTGATATTTCATACATTTCTGTGAACTGAAAGATAATTTTAAATTGTATTTACTAGTTATACATGTATTATCCAAATTAATATTGTTCTATGCATTGCTAGACACGTTATTCTATATTATTGTATTTGTATGACACTCATAAAGTTATTTTATTTAAAATTTCTTAATAATAAGTCTTGTTATTATTTTTCCTAAGAGACTGAGGAAGTCAGCCACTTTAGAATTGACAGTGGGTTTCTTTCCCCTTTTTTATGTATTGTTTCTAACAATGGTATCAAATAATTAACTGACATAGATACAAAAAAGTTAAAATCTTAATAACTCTTATATGATAATAAACCTACTGATATGAAGATTACTGTGTTGTCTGCACCTATGCAGCCCAATCAATTTATTTTCAATTGTTACCTCTATTTCAGCAATGCTTCCACCTTTTACTTGGTTTACCACTCAAAAAACAGAGTATATTCTAGTTTCTCATAAATTAAATGTTAATCCACGTATTACTTTGGTCTCATAAATAAACTCCAAAATTACATAACAATAACTCTACTTTTGAGTCTGCCAAATAAATCAAAACCATGACCGAAACTTTGGATTGCCCAAGATCAATCACTAGATCGATATGTTTCCCTGAAACGAAGACTTATAGACAAGTGGTCCAAATTCTTACCCGACAAATGATATTAGCGCAAGCTAAGCCTTCCATTCTGATGTTCTAGTTCCTTGTAATGGGATTGGTAAGCACACAGCGTAAGAATTAAAATTTAAAATTATAAAAGTTTACCAATCTCAATTGCGAATCTATCAAAGGCATTTAAATCGAATTAGACAGATTCGTACATTATTTATGTTTGTTTGAATACCCACAATCATCAATGTATTGCGAGTTCTTAAATCTCCATGCTTGGTTTCTCCTGAAATAATTTCTCCGGCATCTACATGTCTGCTAATTCTTCTTAAAAGAGCATCAAACTCTATGAGTGTGAGATTAACCATCCCCGACATCAACATGTTGCCTAATTCTTCTTTAGAGTTTTTCCTTTTGGATCTTAAGGAGCTAACTACTCAGATCAGCTCCCTCTACTGGTATCCATACGAACAGGACCCAACATCGGCAGCGTGGTAGCGCCTCCAATGTCCTTCTAGGGTTTTCTTGCAACTCTATATTTTTTCATCAACTGTAGAAGCTCTTACTTTTTATAACTAGTCAGGGTTATCTATTTTATGATGGATATTGGATTTTTAAAATTAATCTTAATTAATTTCAAAATCCTTATCATATCAATTAACACTTAATTGTTTTGATAAGCTAATTAAATAAATATGGTTTAATTAAATATATCCAACAGTTTTAATTTAACCTATTTATTTAATTAGAATAAAGAGCCAATCAAATTAGATTTAATTTATCTTTATAAATTAAATCTAAGATATTATCATATAATATCTTTATATATACACAATATACTAATATTATCATATATTTAATATATATTATCAAATAATATTATATATATATATATATATATATAATATTATCATATATATAATATATATTATATATGTATGTATCTATTCAAAAATACATGTGTATATATAATATTATTAATTTTCTTTTCAAATATATAGAAACACACACACATATAAATATTTATCAAATAAATATTCACACAACATGTGTATATAATAAATAAATAAATATACAAACATATATATATATATATATATATATATATATATATATATATATATATATATATATATATATATAATTCGTCCACCCTAAATTAAACATTGTATTCATTGAATTTTAGACGTATATTAGATTTAATAAATCTGGACATTATAGCTCGTATTGGGCTATTCTTATGTGCGACCCTGTAGGCCCATATGAAGTTGGTAGTTGGCCAATGACTATACTAACCCACAAGTCGTAAGCGGCTTCTAGCAAGACATTACGATTACCTAATTCATATAAGGATTGACAATATGATACAACCTGTCATATAACCATATCACATCCCTTTTGGCATACGATATTTCAATCAAGGATGAGGCATGGAGAATGTCATACTCCTATTCCTGACCATTACTTTCTCGATCCTTTAGTAGTCTGACTATAGAAATGAAAACTTCTTTTCATCGTAGTATAGCCATACATTTCTCAGACTCACTTATATAGGGGCCCAGTAATATATCTCTACTAATGTGAGGGACAAATTCCATCTTGACAATTCACATTCCTCTGTATGAAAATCACTAAACCCGATTGTAGCTTTTATCATCACCCGGTGAAAGGTGACTTTTGACTAAGTCAAATCTTAGTGACTCTCATATAGGAATCCATGATGATCTCAGGTTAAAGGGAATTATGACATTGTTATACATGAGATAAGCTTATGACTTGATTCATGCAGCGTTCTCATAGTGGGTTGTTCTAAAACTTTGTACTCCTACAAGTGCCTAAAACTTTGATTCGTATCCCCATACCTTATCAAAGTCATACTAGTCTTATTTCATTTTTGTTCTCACATAGATAGCTGACCAGTGACATTTAGGACAATCATTATGATTTATCAAAGAATATAGCTATGACAGTGAATATGCAAATAATATGATAACTAAATGGAGAAATTCATTGAATAACAATGTTCAAAGTATAATGATTGGCCCCTAGGGCATAATTTCACACATCCTCCCACTTGCACTAGGTACAATCATTAGTTTACCTAATTCATATTGTCCTAACATGATGTTCATGCTTTGCTTGTGCAAGCGGCTTAGAAAGAGGACCAACAATATTGTCTTCTTCTGCTACTTTGCATATTTTTATATCATCTCTATCATTGATTTCTTTGATAAGATGAAATCTCCTGAGTATAAGCTTGGTCCTCAATAGCTTTGCTATTGTCATAGAACAAATCTATTGGATTTGGGATGGTAGACACCACCCCTAGTTCAATAACAAACTTTTTGATCTAAACAGTTTCTTTAGCTATATCCGATGCTACTATATACTTAGCTTCTGTTACAAAATCTGCTATAGTACTCTTCTTGTAGCTCTTCCAGCTTACTGCACCACTATTCAAAAGGAATATATATCCAGATTGCAATCTAAGATCATCTGGGTCTGTTTGGAAACTTGTATATGTAGAACCAGTTACAATGAGCTTATTATCCAATCCACCATATACCAAGAATAAGTCCTCAGTCATTCTTAGGTACTTTAGGATATTTTTGACAGCAGTTCAACGACCCTCACTACTCTGACTTAGGCCTATTAGTCTCGTGGATCTATCACTATAGATCCTAATCCCTAGGATATAAGTGGCTTAACCTGAGTCTTTCATCGAGAAAGACTTCCCTAACCAATACATGACACTTTGCAAGGTAGGAATGTCATTCCCAATGAGTAGGATGTCATTTGCATAAAGCACTAGAAATACAACTGTGCTCTTACTAACCTTTTTGTAAACACAAGGTTTATTGATTTTTTGAATGAATCTAAATTATTTGACTACTTCATCAAAATAATGATTCCAACTCTGAGATGCTTGCTTTAATCCATAAATGGATCTTTGAAGCTTGCATACCTTACCAAAATCCTTTGGACGCACGAAAACTTCAGGTTGTATCATGTACATATCCTCAAGGAGCTTTCCATTAAGGAAGACTATTTTGACGTCCATTTGTCATATTTCATAATCATAATATACTGCGATGGCAAGAATGATTCTAATTGATTTGGCCATTGTAACTGGGGTAAAGGTTTCATCACAGTCTATACCATGAGATTGAATGAATCCTTTTGCAATCAGTTGTGCCTTGAAGACATTTACTTTGCTATCCATGTTGATTTTCTCCTTGAAAACCCACTTGCACACAATGGTTTTTACACCTTCGAATGGATCGACAACTAAGGTCCATACCTAATTATCATACATGGATTGCATTTCAGACTTCATGGCACTCAGCCATTTCTCAGAGTTTGGTCCCATTATAGGTTTTGGATAGACGGTTGGCTCATTCTACTCAACGAACAACACATTACGACTTCTAGTAATCAGAAATCCATATCTCTGATGTTGATGTCGTATCCTATCAGACCTTTGTAGGCCTTGTGTTACTTGAGGAGGCTCAACAACTTGTTATTAGTCTTCTCTATTTTCCATTTGTGGTTATATGCTATCTTGTGACCCTCAAACTTCTTTGAGATGTACCTGCTCTCACTGATTCTTTTAGAGATAAACTCCCTTTCTAGAAAGATGTTGTTTTGGATAACAAACACTTTGTTATCGGTGGGATTATAGACATAGTATGCCTTAGTTTCCTTAGGATACCCTACAAAAAGGCACTTTGAGGATTTGTGCGATAGTTTGTCAGAGGCTTGTTGTTTAACATAAACCCCGCATCCACAAATTTTGAGGAAAGACAAACTAGGTTTTTTCCCAATCTATATCTTATATGGTGTCTTTTCAACTGTCTTAGATGGAACACGATTTAGTATGAACACAGCTATCTCTAGGGCATGTCCCTAAAAGAACGGTGGAAGATCTGTTTAACTCATCATAAATTAAATCATATCTAATAGTGTTTTATTCCTCCACTTAGAAACGCCATTCCATTGTAGTATTCTTGGAGGAATTAGTTGTGAGATTATCACACAATTCCTAAGATGGTCACTAAACTCTTGGCTCAGATATTCACTACCTTAATCATATCAAAGTGCTTTAATTGTTTTGCCAAGTTGGTTTTGTACTTCATTTTTAAATATTTTGAATATTTCAAAAGATTCACATTTATGTTTCATTAGATAGATATATCCATATCTACTAAAGTCATCCATAAATATAATGAAGTACATATAATCTCCTCTGGCAGCTGTATTCATTGGTCCACATACATCTATATATATGAGGCTTAATAAATCAGTGGCCCTCTTACTATGCCTAATAAAAGGAGCCTTTGTCATCTTTCCTAATAAGTAAGATTCACATGTATCATATGATTCAAAATCAAATGATTTAGAAAATCCATCTTAATGGAGTTTAGAAATGTGTTTCTCATTTATATAGCCTAAACAACAATGCCATAGGTAGGTCGGATTCAAATTGATTGACTTGATCCTTTTGGTTTTTCTTTTCAGATCTTCGAGGTAGAATTTGTAATTCCTCTTCCAATGAACAGGTTCATTATAGAAGAAGCATACTCCTTCCTTTGGCAGCTTTACCTTCTTGGCTGCAGGCTTAGTTTTGGGCTTGTTTGACTCTTTGGTCTTACCACTTGAGCCATTACCCTTTCCCTTGCCCTTGCCTTTCCTTTTAATACCCTTTCCTTTCTGAACTATCAAAATAGTGATAGGGTTTTCTTAATGTTATGCTCAACAGCTTTAAGCATCCTATATAGTTTAGAAATTGATCTCTCCATGTTGTAGTTTATGACAAATTGGTCATAACTTTCGGGTGTGAGTTCAAGATCAAATCTGTAGCTAACTCTTGGCTCATGGGAAATCCAAGCGTCTCAAGGTCATCAATATAGCCTTTCATCTTTAACACATGAGTACTAATTAATGCACCTTCAGCCATTTTATAGGAATGAAAGCCCTTTGTGGTATCATACCTCTCTTATCTTGCCTGTTGTTGGAACATTTCCTTGAGATACACAATTATCTCATAAGCCTTCATAAGTTCTAGATCTCTTTAGAGGTCTGGAACCATAGTGGCAAGCATTAGGCAACCTATATCCATAGAGTCATCCTCATGCTTCGTGTAAGCATCATTCTGAGCACTTGGAGTATTGATTATAGGCTCTTTAGGAATGGATTGATCTAGAACATATGCCTTTCTTTCTTACTTGAAAATAATTCTCAAGTTCCTAAACTAGTGAAGAAAGTTTGTCCTATTGAGTTTTTCCTTCTCAAGGCCTGATCATAGTGATAGTATGGCAGTATTGCTAGTCGACATGATTCTATAATTAAAATATGCAAAGTTATTTAGTAATCTCCCACTAAATTGACAACCCTCAATGTTATAATTAGTAGACTAAGATTCATATTTTGCTTAAATTTAAGTCTGCTTTGGCAGGATGCTTAAATTCAAGTTATTTAGGTAGGTAACCTCTTTACCAATTACATCATATAAATAAATACATATAACCGCAAAAGTATGCATGCAATGATCTAAGCAAGAGTATAATTCAAACGTGACACAACATGGCTCGCCTAATCTAAAATCCTCCTAAGCCAATGAGAGGACTTCTCTAAATAAGAAAAAGAAATACATTGAGAGAAACCTCATTTAAACATATAAGGGGAGTGAGATGAGAAGAGAATTTATATCGAGACTATGTAGAGGAAGGCACGGCACGAATGCCATATTTAAATTTTACAACCCTTGTAAAAACTAAAACCATATTGTTCACTATACCCAAACAATTTTGAAAAGTAAACCACAAAAATCAACAATTCATACAATATGAAAAGCAATAAATGTCGCAATTAGGTTATTTTGAGCTACAAATAGTTAGCTACAGTAGTCCCGCTAGACTTCCATATTTTTCACCTTAATTTGAAAAATCATAATTAAATCTAGAAAACTCCAATTATAGTGGTTCAAAGTTCCATATTACCCTCATTAGGTCTATTTTTAACGAAAAATATAGCATTCAAAAAATTATAAGTACAATGTTTCTGAAACTAAAATTAATCATCATTGCCATAGAAAACATTCTAGATTCAAAGCCTAATTTCAAAAATTGATATTTCCTAATGTACTGATCTGAATCATACATATTATATATCAAATTAAAGCTTAGGATATCTACTTTTATTCTGGAAATTTTCAGGATTATTGGACAAGATTTGTTCATTCAAAAATTTGTCACAATCACATTGCCTTCAAAAAATGAAAATTTGGCAGTACTACTATTATAACTTCAATCTTCAGGTTTTTAATCAAACCCTTCTAAAGTCATGTTCAACTTATATATCACATATATAAGCACACAATAAGTACTAAAACTCAATTTAAATGCACAATTGACCTGGCTTTGATGCCACTGTTGGGATTGGTAGACACATAGCAGGAAGAATTAAAATTTCAAATTGCAAAAGTTTACCAATCCCAATTGTGAATATATCAAAGGCATTTAAATTGAGTTAGAAAGAGTCGTACCTTATTCATGTTTTTTTGAATGCCCACAATCATTAACGTATTGTAAGTTCTCAAATCTCCATGCTTGGTTGCTCCTGAAATAACTTCCGTGGCATCTACATATCCGCTAATTCTTCTTAAAAGAGCATCAAACTCTATGAGTGTGAGATTAACCATCCCTGACATCAACATGTTGGCTAATTCTTCTTTGGAGTTTTTCCGTTTAGATCTTGAGGAGCTAACTACTCAGATCAGCTCCCTCTACTAGTATCCACACGAACATGACCCAATATCGGCAGTGTGCTAGCGCCTTTAATGTCTTTCTAGGGTTTTCTTGCAGCTCTATATTTTTTCATCATATGTAGAAAACCCTAGCTCTTACTTTTTATAACTAGTCAGGGTTATCAATTTTATGATGGATATTGCATTTTTGAAATTAATCTTAATTAATTTCAAAATCCTTATCATATCAATTAACATTTAATTGTTTTGATAAGCTAACTAAATAAATCTAGTTTAATTAAATATGTCCAACAGTTTTAATTTAGCCTATTTATTTAATTAAAATAAAGAGCCAATCGAATTAGATTTAATTTATCTTTATAAATTAAATCTGAGATATTATTATATAATATCTTTATATATTCACAATATAATAATATTATCATATATTTAATATATATTATCAAATAATATTTTATACACACACACACACAATATTATCATATATATTATCAAATAATATATATTATATATGTATGTATGTATTTCAAAAATATATATGTGTATATATAATATTATTAGTTTTCTTTTCAAATACACACATAAATATTTATCAAATAAATATTCACAAAACATGTGTATAATATATATATATATATATATATATATATATATATATATATATATATATATATATAAATTCATCCACCATAGATTAAACATTGTATTCATTAAATTTTAGACGCATCTTAGATTTAATGAATCTGGATATTATAGCTCGTGTTGGGCTATTCTTGTGTGCAACCCTGTAGGCCCATATGAAGTTGGCAGTGGGCCAATGACTATACTAACTCACAAGTCATAATCGGCCTCTAGCAAGATATTATGACTACCAAATTCATATGAGGATCAACAATACAATACAAATTGTTGTATAACCATATCACGTCCCTTTTGTCACACAATATTTCAGTCAAGGATGATGCATGGAGAATGTCATCCTCCTATTCCTGACCATTACTTTATCAAACCTTGAGTAGTCTAACTATAGAAATGGAAACTCCTTTCTATCGTAGATGGCCATACATTTCTCAGACTCACTTATTGAAGGGCTTAGTAATATCTCTCTACTAATGTGATAGACAAACTCCATCTTGACCATTCACATTTCTTTGCATGAAAATCACTAAGCCTGATTGTAGCTTTTATCATTACCCGATTAAAGGTGACTTTTGACTAAGTCAAAGCTTATTGACTCTCATTTAGGAATCCATGATGATCTCAGGTCAAAGGGCATTATGACATGGTTATATATGAGATAAGCTTATGACTTTGATCTATGTAGCTTTCTTATAGCGGGTCGTTCTAACACCTTGTATTTCTACAAGCGCCTAAGACTTTGATTGGTATCCCCATACCTTATCACAGTCATATTGGTCTTATTTCATCATTGCTCCCACATAGATGACCGACCAGGGACATTTATGACAATCATTATGATTTATCCAAGGATACAGTTATCACAGTGAACATGCGAATAATGTGATAACTAAATGGAAAAATTCGTTGAATAACAATGTTCAACGTACAATGATTGGCCCCTTGGGCAAAATTTCCAATACCTTGGCTTATTGGATTCAAGTCTTACATTCAAAACATCATTTGCTGCCACTAATTCTGCGATGTTGTCTTGAGATTGAATTGTGTACTTGTTCTCCTGTAGTTGGCCGCTTTCAATTTTCCAAGCTCATGTTTGAGATTGATCTTAATCTTATAAGGGAATAGCGTCGTGGGTCCTTTATCAACTTTTGACAAATCATCTTCTGGCAATTCATATTTGATATATAATCATTCTCTGCGGACCAAGTATCCAAACTGGCCCTAGAAACAACATTTAACAATATTCAGAAATACCTAATGAGATCTTTTGGCTTATATTATGAATTTATTAAAAGTGCAAATTTGAATATGGAAACTTTGCGACCATGAGAGTGAGAACCAACCCCTGTGATGATTGGCAACCCCTTAAATTGTTATAGACAAAAAATCACCATAACCCCCAATTCTGCTCCACTTCATTTCATCTGAGTTCTTAGTTTTTTTTAAACATTGTCTTCCATCCTTCTTACACTTTCTTGTTTCCCACCAATTCTCCTTATCATCCTCTCTCAAATCCTTCCCTCTGTTACCACCCAACACTTTCAACATTTTTCATTAAACAAGACTAACGGTATTAATATTAAAGGACTAAAAATACACTTTATGACCAAAATGATACTTTATGTTATCAAACATATAATTTAGTTTCTTTCTTATTAATAATAATTAGTATAGAATAGTGCTGGTGTAAAACTGAACATGGAGCTTAGAAAAATTGATTGCCAATGATCGTTCTATATGACTTGTTTTAATTATGAAGTTATTTTTCATTAATAAAAAGGACTCATCCATTCACTTCAAAAGCCTGGGCACATAGTATGGTTGAATTTTCAAACATTAAGTTGTCCCCAAAAGAAGTCGATGCAATGAAAGAGAAAGAAAATTGCGTTAGTGATGAGCAAAAGTTTTGACCCTATAAGACGTCTGCTATCGCATCAAGGACTACAAGTGCAATTTCACTTCTTAGACCATATTTTCATTTTCATTGTATTAGTCTAATAGAGAGAATACTCCGAAAGAATGCCTGTGAGAGGAAGCTTGTGTGGATACATTGTCCCTTAAAAACATAGTTCCACTCTCCATGGCAGAAAAGGTCTTCCTAGTTAGAGCTCTTGCAACTACCCTCCGTAATGGGAGTGTTATCTTAACCATTACTTGTAAAATGAAAAACTGCCTTGTATGTCATTTGGAAAAACTTAATTTATGACTAACTAGAAGGTATGATATCTAAATCTAAATTGTAAAATATGCCATTTGGAAAATTTGACTTATATATCTTAAAGGTATGACAGAAAAAAATTATTTAATTTCTCAAACACGATACAATTTAAGTGGGATTTTTCTCTAATATCAAGACGTTTGAAAAACATAAGTATAGGACAGAGGAGAAAAAGAAAAATGTAAGGCTCATTTTCATTAATTTTAAAATCCTTTTGTTCCAAAATTAAATTATAATTGTATAAAGTTACTCTAAGAAAAAGAGTGGATTCATGGTTCTTATAATTCAAAACAAAAATGTTAAAACAGAAAAATGAAAAATGAAGAAACCCAAAACCAATATAATCAACTCAAAAAATTTCAAATGCATTATATTTTATTACACCATATATAGAACCACTCAAGTTTACAAGATTACTTGGTAAACAAATCACAAGGTTAAAGAAACAATAGCTAAAATTTTATTTTACATTTATCCAACTACTGGTTTCTCAAGCATTTTCCACAAAAAAAGCCTTGACATTTTTTCCAATGATACTACAACATCAATCATAGTAAGTCGTGCCTCTGGTAAGTCAATGGATCAATTTAAAGCTAACTCAAAAAATGATGACATACAAGGTAGTATATTATCAGTGTTTTGATTTTCTCTGTTTAGCAAATTGGCATCTATAATATTCATGATGGAATGTGGTGTGGAGTTGTTCACCCAATCTTTCAAACTTAATCCTTGAACAAACATCTCATCTGTTGGCTTCTTCCTTGTAAATATTTCCATTAGAAAAATCTCATAACTATACACGTCTCCTTTGGTGGAAACAACTCCTTTCGATCCAAACTCTATATGTCATATTGAATGATTAGTATAGAAGTCATTATGTCAATAATGCCAGGTTTTTGGTTAAGCTTTCTTTTGTATCATTAATTTAAATCTTTGCACATGAAGATGTCAAATATTGGCTAGAAATTGAATATATAAATAAATTCAAAATATCATTATTATACTATTTACCTGGTGCCATATAGCGAATTGTAGCCAAAGTGTTGGTATAAATTTCCAATTGCTTTTCACCAAACAATTTGGAAATACCAAAATCACTAAGATGAGCCACCATATCTTCATCCAACAAAACATTGCTTGGTTTCACATCATAGTGTAAAAGAACCATGATGAAGATACTCCAAAGCAGCTACCACATCAATCATTATGTTCAACCTTTGCAAGACATCTAAATTGTAACACCCCATTTCTAATCACCAATATTCCTCATATGTAATGAATACATGTAATGGAACAAAATGGTGAATTGTGGTGTGCAAAAATTTATGGAAAATTCCAATTGTCGGTTACACACAACTCGGCCAAGTAAGGAAACAAAGGAGCAAATAATGTCCACTTAGAGGCCTAACATTGTAACCAAAATTTGAATATAAAATGACACAAATAATGGCTTCATTCAAGTGTCAAAAATTAGGCTAAACCAAAGGAATAAGCAAGAAATGATTTATTTTGGTAAATCATAAAATGTAGGGGTAAAACGGTAATTTTTCCACAAAGTGGGAAATAATTATTTTCCCCTAATATTCCCAATAATTTGAGTTAATGGGAATTAAAAAGATAGAAATGGCTACTTGATCATTAATAAACCTATTTTGGCAAATTATTACCAAGCAAGGTCAAATAGTAAAAAAGTTAAAGACTTTGGTCAACAAATTACAAGATGGTATGATGAGACAATTCAACATCAATATATATACTCCCTTATTTTCTATGATTTTCGGCTGAAATGAATGAAGGAAAGGGAAATGAAAATTAAATGAGTATTTGGCAATTATGGACCAATAAGAAACTTGCACATGTAAAAGCCTTTTGACCATTGTAATATATTATCATCCTCTTCATCTTTCCTCTTCATTTCTCGACCAAGAACAAGAACAAGAAGAGGAAGGATCTAGGGTTTTAAAGCACAAAATGAGGTAAGAACTTGCAAAACTTTGTGATTTTGCCTCCTAAGCTTCCTACAACTTCTCCTAACCTCTTCTACTCCATTAAATCTATAATTTTCAAGAAAATTCAGGAGAAAAGAGAAGGTGAATAGTGACATTTTAGAGAGAGAAATCATAAGAAATCAAGAGGTAATCACCAAAACTTAATCGTCTTGTCTTGTATCAAGTTGTTGGTGTTGTTGTTGGTGGTATTTGCTATGTTTTCTCTTGTTTTTCAATTATGGGCTGAAGCATAATCATGGAGAAATGCTGCCCAAGTTCCCTCTAAATATGTCCATTTAGTGTTTAAATAGCTAATCATGTGATTAGAAGTAGAAAGAAAGTGATTAAGCAATAGAAAACAAAGAAACAACAAGTTGCTCCTTAAAACCTTAACTTTCTGTTCTGTGGGTGACGTGAAGATGCAGTAGTAATTGGTAATTTTGATGATTCCATTGGCTTGAGAAGGCAAAATTGTGTAGGTATTCAAGTATTCATGATTTTTGGATGGTTGTATGCCAATTTGGAAATTCTTGAAGTTTGTATGTACATATGTTGGTTCTGACCTGTCTGGAGCAGTGGCAGTGTGCATGGTGTTTCATTAACCAAACCTTGTCCAAAACTTTTGAAACTTTTCATAATTAAAGTAGAGATATAGAGATTTAATTCTTTAGGTAGTTTGTAATTTTTGGACAAGTATATTGGGAGATATGAATTTTTAAAGTTATGCCCTGTTTTCTGGAATGCTATCTGGATCAGTGATGTTTGATGAATTACTGGGAATTATGTGGTTACAGTGAGAAAACATAACTATTTTTCCTCAAAATTAAATTTAAAGAGCTTCGTTTTGGCTTTGGGAATAAGTCAAATTGGATTTTTGTAAAATTAATTATGAATTTCCAAAGTTGGCTGACCAAGTTGTCAGTTTTTGGAAAACAGTGAAATTGCATTGTACAGAGTTGTATTGTGCAGAACCTGTTGTAACTGCATTAAATAACTAGTAGCATACCATTTACAGGTGATAATGCTACAAGTAATAACCAATTACTTGTAACTTTAATGATGATAGGAATTGGATATAGCCCGAGCCAAAATCCAAAAGTAGGACAAACGTGCGAGTTTAAAAAAGATTCAGGTAGTAACTTCTTCTTGCATATCTTATGTGATTATTTATATGTTTAAAGTCATTCTCTGTAACATGAGCTAGTGTCCTAGACACACCAATTTGCCAAGTTGTGGTCAGGGACCCAACATGGGCGCTAAGTCGACCAAGGGCAAACATATAGTTTGACCTTGGGCAAGTGTACACATATCATTTGATCATCTTATATGACATGACATTGCATATCCATTTTCACATTCTATATGTTTGTGAGCATGTTACTATTGAGATTCCCTTGAATCTCATTCTTTTTCCAAAATACAAAACCTTACAGCTGAAGCAAGTGGCTCGAAAGGCAAGACGGTGGCTCCTGGTGATTAGGGACCCGAAGCTCTCTGTTGCTGCAATAGTTATTTATGCTTACACTTTTTGCTGCTTATGAATGCTTTGTACCTTTGTGTATATTTTCAAACCCTACGGGGATTCTCCTGTAATGTAAACTTGTACTTAATATCAGTATTATTTCCGCTGTTTTTGTATGCCTTGTGGAACTTTATGCTTGTCACTCTGTGAATATCAAAATGTTAAGGGGTTTGACATAAATGATTGTTATGAGTACAACCATTTGTTACGACTCCCATTTTCCATGAATTGCATTATTAGAGATTTGAAATGATCATTTGAGCAACTACTGATGATCTTAATGAGATTGAGATGGCGTAAATGGCACATAGCACAACATTCAACTTCAAAACTTCTTGATGATTGTTCCATGTCTAAGTTAAACACTTTGACAGCAACTATCTTTTCATTTGGAAGAACTGCTTTGTATACTGATCCAAAACTTCCGGAACCAACAAGATTACTCTCATCAAATCCGTTTGTTCTGCATAGAAGCTCATAATAGGATATCCTGGTTGGTATATCCAAATTTATTAAATCCCTCTTTGTTGATTCATTATCATCATCTCTCTTATTCTTCAGAAAGACAATGATTGAAACAATCAAAATGGCAACTATGATAGGCAATGAGCATTTTATTATCAGAATTGCCTTCTTTGATATGTGCTTGTTTCCTTTCCTACATGGTTGGACTTGTAGTTGGGATTTCCCACAAAGATCTTTATTCATCATAAAAGATTGAGCAGTAAAATTTTGAAAAGGGCCACCATTTGGAATTTCTCCATGCAATAAATTGTAGGAAAGATTGATGTATTTAAGATAGAGTAATGACTCTAACGACTTTGGAATCACACCAGACAAATAATTATGGGAAAGATCTTGGGTCTCCATGCCTATCATGCCACTAAGCGATTCAGGAATAGGCCCTTGTAGTTTGTTTTCAGCCAAAGATAGGGTTTGCAAAGTTTGCAAGCCACCTATAGTTGTAGGTATGCTTCCTGAAATTTGATTTCTTGACAAGTTTAATAGTATAATTGCTCTCAAGTTTGATACCACTGGTGAAATTATTCCACTCAGAGCATTGGAGGATATGTCTAAAACCAAGATATCTTTGAGACTCCATAGAGAAGAGGGTATGTGAGAAACCAATTTGTTTGAGGTAAAATTCAACTCTTGCAAAGAAGTATTCTTGAGACATTCTGGAACCATTCCTGAAAACATGTTGTTAGCAAGATACAACTCACTTTGACTTTTAAGTTGGCAAAGTTCATTTATAACGAACCTTTGCAATCTATTGTTGCTAAAACTTAAACTTTGAAGGCTATGTAATTTGTTAAATGTATTTGGAATCAACCCACTCAAATGATTCTCATCCAAATCTAATTCTATTTCCAAGCTCATTGGGTGTAGCTCCATTAAATTTATTCGATGACAAATCTAATCTAATGAGCTTAGAAGCATTTGATATGCTGTTTGGAATATGTCCAGTTAGTCCATTTTCACTTAGCAGTAATGTCTCCATGTTGGGAAGGCCAATTCCTAAATATGATGGGAGAAGGCCAGAGTGGAAATTAACTTGAAGGCCCAAGTATGTCAACGATGAAATGTTAAATAAGTTGGAAGGAACAGGTCCTTTCAAATGATTAGAGCTCAGGTCTAAGACATTAAGTTTATCAAATTTGCCAATGCCTTTGGGTACAACACCTGGACAAAAAGAATTGATGGAAACCATGATTTTCATATACAAAAAAACATAATTGGACAACAAATATACAAAAGAATATATACAAAAACTGATTAAAGCAAATTAAACAGGGAAAAGATGGCAGATAAAAAAAAAAGAATTGAGCTTGATAGAATATGAAAGTGTGTGCATAACCAATGGACACATTATGTATGATGTCACACTTATTTTATTGATGAGAGTATAAATGATATGGTACAAAGTATTGTTTTAGTCTTATTTATAAGACACTTCCAATATGTTTCATCAGAATAAAAAACCTTAAATCTTACTAACTCTATCTTAAAATTTAATACATTTTCAACTTTACCCCTATTTGATTTATACTATAAGAGTACAAAATCAACACAATATGGCCCAAAAATCCTATTGTCCGCATGTTACGAAAAATTTAATGTTGTGACTTGTAAATATGACCAAACAATATTTGGCTCTCTACTCACTAGCTACAGAATTGTGAATACATATAACCCTATAAACACTTAGTGGTTATAGTGAAGAAGCGTCATGTATGTTGAGTTAAAGTTTGCGCAAGAATATATAACACTAACAGTTAACGGCTAAATATATAAACTGTCATGTGAGAGGCAAAATTAGCAAAAGCAAAACTATAACGAATCTTAAAAGTAATAATTACATGTTGAATGGTAGAGGCTTAACCTTGTGGGTGATTAAATAGGCAATTGGGATATTAAACCATAAGTTTTGTGAACTTTATTTGTATTGTCTATTTGAACACCACCATTTAGAAAAGAAATAGTTGAATTAAATGATACACATGTTAACTATCTTGCATGTACATACAAATGTTATGATTTGATTTATGCCCTAATCCACCAAGAGGACATTAGGAAAGAAGTGTAAGCATGAGATTGCATGATAAAAGTAGCTTTAATCATTAATTTCGTATATTATGTTTTGGTTGCATATTCGTTTATACCATTATTGCTGTAATTATTAAACATGAGAACATGAAAACTCCTTACTTCTGTTTTTGTTATGGCCATGTGTAATAAAAGTTTCATTTATTCAATTTTACAATTATTTACTTATTGTAAGGTATTATTTTGTGGGGTTTATTTCACTTGTTCTGTTATTTAACATGTATTATATATTGAAATATGATTATTGCTATTGAGATTCCCCAATTTCACCCCTCTCAATGTATTAATCATAGGAACAAGTACATCCTTAGGAAAGGAGAAGCTGGTGGAAGATTTAGCTAAGGTGGATGGAAGAAAGCATGGCACACATGTTTTCTTATATTAATTTTGCATTATAGTGTGTCTTATTATAATTACTGTGGCATGTAAGCTTAAAGTTTGTTTTGGGTTGTACATAACTCCATAAGGATTGTAGTGGGTGAGCTTTGATATCCAAAATTATAAGCGATAACTAGCTTATATTCATGCTGAAACATCAGTTTTGTGATTGACTTTAGATTAGGTAAACATTTTATCTAAGTCATGAAATCTGGCATAAAAATAGTACACATCCTAAGCTTTTAAATAATTATTCATTTGTAATTTTTAGATGTGTACATAAAAAGATATGAATTTTCTAAGTTTGATCATAATTCAGGAATTTTTTGCAGAAAATTCCTATGTACAGTATGAGTTTTAGGCAAGTTCTGGACCCAATCAGATGCTGTTGAGCCGACGTATTAGTTTTATCAAGAAAAGCATTTCAAGACCTAAAGATAGAGTTTTAAACCACTATTTTTGGATATGAAATGATTTATTTATGAATTTCTTAAGTTTTAAAAAAATTATTATATCACATACCTAAGCTTTTAGAAAAGTTTTAAATAGTTCGTCCTTATCAGGGTACTAATTGAGTCACATATGGTCCTTAAATTGTTAAACAATTTTGATAGGTAACTCTAGAATGAGTTGTGACACTCTCAATGTATACTGTCAATGAATCTCCCAAAAGCACCCTTCGCATAACCATATTTGTTGTTTGTTTTTGTTTATTTACAATAATAACTTGGATTTTTTTTTCATCTTTACTTATCTTCTAATTACTTTTTAGAATCAATCACAATCAAATAACAAACAAATAAATAAACTATAAAAAAAGGAAAATATAAATTAAATTTAATTAACTGAAATAATTAAAACTAAAATAAGGCTTGCATCTTCGTTTAATTTTCTTTTTTAATTATAGAGGGGTGTTATGGTCTTTTAACAATATTCAAAAAAGTCCTAATCAGAAAATTGTTAAAAGTGTAGGCTTTGAATTTAATTTTTGGTATTTCATTTTCCCTTGATTTTTTACACATATCTAAATAATTATTTTTGTTTATTTTACCTTTTTTAATGCCCACGTCTTAATTTTTTAAGAAAATAGAAAGTATAATTTAAATTTCAATTAAACAACATAGAATTGTTACAGATTATACATATACTAAATAAGAAAAAACAACTCCAAACTTGTCTATATTTTAATATTATTTTAATATTAGGGAATAGAAAAAACATAAAATTAAGGTTATTAAGAGATAGATAATATCTTTGAAAAAAAAAAGATTGGTATAACACATGGTGGCCATTCTGTTTGGTTTAAGTGACATAATGTGTAACAGAAAAACAAGTAAATGAGTGTGTAACGAAATAGAAAGAAAATGGGTAGTTAGAAGAGTCCAGTAATTATTTAATTGGTTGTACATATAAAGTAAAGGGACTTGTACAGTGATAGACTGAACACATATTTTCTCTCTTCAGCTTTTGTCTTGATATTGAAACACACTTCTTTCTCATCTCTATCTTCTTCTTCTTCTTCTTATTCCGAGCGTTCTGGATCGTCCCGGCTCCTTATTCTAAAGTTTAGATCGTTTCATGGTATCAGAGCTCACCGTTGCTATGGCGACATCTGCTTCTGTTTCTAGTGGCATAACTATTGGTGTTTTTTCTGATCCATCTCATAATCCCTCAAACCCTTATTACCTTCATCCGAACGAGAATCCGGCGCTTGTGTTGGTTACTCCAGTTCTGACAGGGCCAAACTATCATACCTGGTCTCGAGCAATGAAGATGGCCCTTCAATCGAAGAATAAGATGGTTTTTGTTGATGGAACTATTCTAGCACCGTCTGTTTCAAATCCAACCTATCCTGCTTGGTTACGGTGCAACACGATGGTATGTAAGTGGCTCACAAGATCACTCTCTACCACAATAGCTCAAAGTATCTTGTGGTTGGATAGAGCATATGAAATCTAGGCTGATCTATGGGACCGATTTGCTCAGAGTGATATTTTTTGCGTTGCTGAACTACAGGAAGAGCTTCTCTTTCAGGCAAGGAGATTTATCGGTGAGTGAATATTATACGAAATTGAAAATACTCTGGGATGAGTATATGATTCTGAGGCTGAGTACGAGATGCTCTTGTGATTTTAGATGCTCTTGTGTTAAATACCGTGAACATAATTATACCTTGAGGTTATTGAAAGGACTCAATGATAGATTTATGTCTGTTAAGTCCCAGATTATGTTGCTTGATCCATTGCCTACTGTAAATAAGGTTTTCTTGATGCTTTTGCAACAAGATCGTGAAATGCATTCTGGAGTTGAACCAACTATCTTACTCAATAAAGAACCGCCATGTTTATTAGGCTCTTCTGGTTCTAGTTCTACTTCTGGTTCTGGTTCAAAGAATCCTATGAGCAATAGTACTGTTAACACAAAATTTTGTACTTATTGCCACCAGCCTCATCATACAATTGATACATGTTACCGCAAGCATGGATTTCCTCCTGGCTTTAAGTTCCAACATCAGCTTCGTCATTAGCTAATCAATTTCAGTCTCAGGATTCGGTCTTTAATTCTGTAATAGAGCAAAAGAACACATCTGATGGTCTTCTACCCACACCATTACCACAATTCACACTAGAGCAATACCAAAAATTACTTGCTCTTGTTCAGACTACTTCAGTTACTCCTTCTCCTTCTACCTCTGTTCCGTCTGTTCATAATATTCATTCTGTTTCTTCATCACATCAGAATTCAGTTAATTCGATTCCATTTCGTTTGTTTTTTCCTAAGAGTTCCTAGATAATTGATACTGGAGCTACAGATTGTCAAACCCCTTAACACTTTGATATTTGCAGAGTAATAAATGCATAGTTCAGAGGGCACACAGAAATAGCGGAAATATACTGATAATAAGTGCTTGTTTATATTACAGACAATTCCCATAGGGTTTTAAAAATATAAACAAAATCCAAAGAAATAAATATTACAACTAAAGATAACCAACTGTACTCCGTTAGAACCGGACCTTCAATCACCGGTAATTATTGTTTTGCCCTTAGAGCCGCTACCTTCTGCTGGAATATTTTTAAATATTGAAAAAGGGTGAGATTCAAATGAATCTCAGTAGTAACATACAATTCGACATATAAAATGTGAAAATAGATATGCAATGCACCATGTTATGTAAGATGAAAATGCTGTGTGTACACTGTCCGAGGCCAAACGACTGTTTGCAACCCCAGCTTAACTCTGCGCCTCCGTTGGGTCCCAGACCATAACTAAGCTAATATGCGTGTCACAGACACTGTGCTCATATTACAGAAAATGGAATACACAACATATAAATACTCACATTGTGTATGAAAGAAAGAGTTACTACCTGGGTCCTTTTTCAGTCCGATTCTTATCCAAAACTTTTAACCGGCTCGGGCTATTACCAATTCCTATAAATTAAAGTTAACAAGTAATTGGTTATTACTTGCATTACTACTGCTTTAACCATATTCTAGTGGTTATCTCAGTTTCAGTGATTTCTGCATAGTATAATTCTCCACAATACAACTTTTACTATTTTTCATAAAACTAGAAGATTTTTCAGTCAACTTTGAAAAATCAGAATTAAATCTAGAAAATTTCAAATTGATTGGTTTCAAAGCCTATGTGAATATATTTAAATTTATTTTAATATAAAAATACTTATATCTGATCAATGATAACACAATATTCCCAGAAATTCGCCAAACCTCCCCTATTCCAAATTTTCTTCCAGAAATAAACTCAACTTTGAAAATTCATATCTTCTAATGTACAAGCTCAAAAATTGTGATCCACCTATGAAATTAAATATCTTAATATATACTGTAAATCTGAAAATTTTCATAATTTTTGGTAATGTGTTGGTTTTCCAAAATTTCGCCACATCTAATCTTCCTTCTAGAAACATAATTTGGTAGTACTTAAATTTAAAATTTCATAACTAAATCCAAAAAATTCCAAATAGAGTGGTCCAAAATTCTGTGTGACCCTATTTAAGTATAATTTAAGGGAAAAATACATACTATTAGAGATTACATGCCTAAAGTTCCAGAATTTACAATTAATACAACTATGCCAGAATTTATTCCAGATTCAGTGCTTAAGATTCACAAATTCATTTCTTACAATATACTAATCCAAATGGTACATATTATATATCAAATTAAAGCTCCTTATGTCTATGTTATGTCTGTAAAGGTTCATAATTTTTGGACCAGTTTTAACTAACGAAATAAATTTTATAACCAAAATGATTCCAGAAAACTAACCGAACAACATCTCCTCTTAATTTCTAAAAATTCCTGATTTATACATAATCATCCAAAAATTACAACCACATGTAATCTCACACAATTTTTCATGTAGAATCTATTGGTGATATCAAATTTATCAAATTCTTACTCCTTGTATATCTACACCTTATTCTGACCATAAATAATAGCAACTTAATTTCAAAATCACTCAACTTCCAACAACTATAAATCCTCATAAACAACCCAAACCAACTGTATAACAATAGAAAAAGATATAAAAGACTTACCTAAATAATATTCAAGGCTTGCCTATGGTGACTGACTTCTCCTTCTTCCACTTCTCTAGCAATTATTCTCACCTTAGTCTTCCTTCTCTCTTACTCACGTCTCTCTCTCTCTCTCTATATTTTCTACTTCTCTAGTCTTCTATGTGACTTGACCGAATGGAATGGAAAAATGAGAAGTGTGTGTATGTTGCCTTGTATTTATAGTGGAAGGATATGTATTTATTTATTAAATAAATGTGTGTGTGTACCATGAGGTGTTTATTTTAATGGTTGTGTGTGTAGTGTGGGAAGTGTGTGCCATGAGTGATGTGTGAAGAGCATGTGAAGCAAGTGTGGCATGTGAAGCATGGGTGGCATGGGAAGCATGGATGGCATGGAAAGCATGGGAAGTGTGGGTGTGTTTTTAACAATATATTTATATAGGTATATTTTTATCCTATTAATAATACACACTAAGCCTTGATTTTGTCTAATTTAAGATTTCCTTAGATTTTATAGATTCTATAATTTAGCTTATTATCTAACTCCCATAAATTAATCCTTGGCCTTAAAATAATTTCTTAAAAATTTCTAAGCCAATTTATGACTATTAATTGTTGTTCCTCGATTTTTCAGGAAAATAGGCATTTAATTCGCAAAATAAATTTTGGGATGTTACACAGATCATGTCTGTCACTCTCTTGATTATTTCTCTGCTTATCACCACATTGATCCGATTCCCATCAAACTTCCTAACCATAGCCATATTGCTGCTACAATCTCTGGCACTGTGTGTCTTTCTGATTCTTTAATTCTCCATAATGTGTTCTATATACCTGAGTTTGCATTTAATATTCTATCTGTCTCTAAACTAACTCGTGATCTCCCTTGTTGCTTCACCTTTTTATCTTCTGTTTGTCATATTCCAGATCTTTGAAGGCCTATATTTCTTTAATCCTGTAAAACACGTCTCCACTATTGCCATGTCCATTACACTAACTCTGACAGATCATACTACATCAAATCAAGAGCCACTACTTTCATCTGACATTCCCTTTGATTTGTGGCATCATAGGTTAGGTCACACTTTCCCTTATGCTTTAAATGTTTTACATAAGCAATTTCCTTTTATTCCTTGTAATACAAGACCATTTCTATGTGATGTATGACATATGGCTAAACAGAAAAGATTGACTTTTCCTGTAAGCACATCTTCGAGAAATAAAATTTTTTCCTTGATGCATAATGATATTTGGGGTCCTTTTTCTATCACATCTATTCATGGTTTTAAATATTTCCTAACTATTGTTGATGATTTTAGTCGTTATACTTGGATTTTTCCTATGAAATCTAAATCTAAAGTTAGAGTTCATCTTCAGAACTTTGTTGTTTTGCTGACATTCAGCATAGTGCCAAAATTCAAGTTATAAGATCAGATAATGGTTTGGAGTTCTCTATGGAATCTTTTTATAAATCAATGGGTATTATTCATCAAACTTCCTGTATTGAAACCCCTCAACAAAATGGTCTTGTGGAAAGAAAACATCAGCATATTTTAAATGTGGCAAGTGCTCTTTTGTATCAAGCAAATCTTCCCAAATTATATTGGTGTTTTGCTATATCTCATGCTATATTCCTTATTAACAGATTGCCTTCTCCAGTTATTAATCATTCTACTCCTTTTACCTTGCTGTACAATACATCACCTTCTTATTCTGATTTGAAATTTTTTGGTTCATTATGTTATGCTTCAACTATTTTAGCAAACAGATCCAAATTTGATTCTAGGGCCTCTAAATGTGTGTTTCTTGGATTTCCTGAGTATACTAAAGGCTATTTGCTCTTAAATCTTCATACTCCTAAGGTTTTTATTTCTCGGGATGTTTTTTTTATGAGTCTTCTTTTCCTTACCATATTATTACATCACATAATGCAACACCTTCCTCTTTACCTCTTCCAGTTGAGGTTTCTTCTGTTGATGAACCATCCTATCCTCTTTCATCTCCCAATATCTCCCCTGCCTCCATAATTCCTGATCTCGATTCTTTATCTTCTTCTGTTTCCCCAGCTCCTTCTCATATTCCTGCTTCTATTCCTTCTATTCCCACACGTGTTTCTAGCCGGCCACATAAAACCCCTATATACTTACAGGATTATTATTGTTCAGCTTTCACTACTTCAGCTTCATCTTTTTCTTCTGGTGATAAGTATCCTTTCTCTACTGATCTTTCTTCTTCTTTGTCTCCTTCCTATAAAATTTTTTGTCTTACTCTTTCTTGTGATGATATTCCCACTACCTATCATCAAGCTTCTAAGTTTAAACCTTGGCGTGATGCTATGGATGCTGAGATTTCTGCTTTGAACAGAATAAGACATGGATCCTGACCCCTTTGCCTAATGGAAAACATCCCACTGGTTACAAATGGGTTTTTACTAAGAAATATAAGTCTGATGGCACTCTTGATAGGTACAAGGCTAGGTTAGTAGCTAAGGGATTTACTCAAACAGAGGGTATTGACTATTTTGATACATTTTCTCCTGTTGCTAAGATGACTACAATACAATTATTACTTGCTCTTACTTCTGCTAATAATTGGCATCTTCAACAACTTGATGTAAATAATGCTTTTCTCCATGGTGATCTTCATGAGGAGGTATATATGGTCTTACCACCTGGTTTCTACTCTTTTGATTCCTCTTTGGTTTGTAAACTCCAAAAATCCCTTTATGGTCTTAAGCAAGCAAGTAGACAATAGTTTCAAAAGCTTTCTTTAGCCCTCATTTCTTATGGTTATGTTGAATCTAGGGTAGATTATTCTTTATTCATTAAGGCTTCTGGTTCTAGCTTTACATCACTCTTAGTATATGTGGATGACATAATTCTTGCTGGAAATGATTTAGTTGAAATTGACAAAGTAAAGCATAATCTTAATTTGCATTTCAAGATCAAGGATCTTGGTTTAGTCTGTTACTTTCTTGGTCTTGAGATTGCTTGAAGCACGTCTGGAATTACCTTATGTCAGTGTAAGTTTGTTCTGGATTTGCTCACTGAAATAGGGTATATTGATTGCAAACCTGCTTCTACTCCAATGGACAAACTTGTTAAATTGAGCATTCATTATGGAACTCCTTTATCTGATGTCAAACCTACTTCTACTCCAATGGACAAACAGGGTATAAGTTTGTTAAATTGATTGTAAATAGAGCCGCTACCCTTTGCTAGAATGTTTTTATATATTGAAAAAGGGTGAGATTCGAATGAATCTTAGTAATAACATACAATCAGTCATATAAAATGCGATAAATAAATAAGCAATGCACCATGATATGTAAAATGCTAACTCGTGTGGTATGCATAATGTCCAAGGCCAAACGACATGTTTGGATCCCTGGCTTAACTCGTGTCCATGGTCAAACGACATGCTTAGACCCTGGCTTATTCGCGTGTTGTGCCACAGACACTGTCATGTTACAGAAAATGGAATACACAACATATAAATAATCACATAGTGTATGAAAGAAAGAATTATTACCTGGGTCCCTTTTCGGTCCAACTGTTTATCCAAAACTTTTTCTGCGGCTCGGGCTATTACAAATCCTATAAATTAAAATTAACAAGTAATAGTTATTACTTGTATTACTACTGCCTTTAATCACATTCTGCAAGTTATCTCAGTTTCAGTAGCTTGTACACAGTACAATTTTTGTATAGTGCAATTTTTCTATTTTTCAGAAAATTGGCAGATTTTTCAGTCAACTTTGACAAATCATAACTAATTCTAGAAAAATCAAAATTGAGTGGGTCTAAAGCCTAAATGAAGATATTGAAATATTTTGTCATGGAAAAATATCAAAATATACCCTGTTTTAACATATTACTCCCAAAATTTCCCGAAATACCCCTATTCCAGATTACTCTCCAGAAACATAGTACAAATTTGAAAATCCATATATCTCCTAATATACTTGTCCAAAAATTGTGATCCACATATCAAATCAAATCTCTGAATGTATAATTTATATCTGGAAAGGTTCATAATTTTTGGTTAAGGTTTGGTTTTCCAAAATTTGGACACAACCAATCTGTTTTCCAGAAAAATAATTTGAGAGCAACCAACGTCAAAAATTCATATCTCTCAACATACTAATCCAAATAACACAAACTATATATCAATTTAAACCTTAAAATATGAAATTTCATTCTGAGAATTTTCATGTCCATTGGAAAAGATTACGTTGCTAAAAAACATCATGAAATCAACGGCCAAAATCTGGACTTCCAGGATTGCACCTATTTCTAAACTCAGATTTCAAAACTCATAACTCCCTCTACAGATATCCAAATGATGCATTCAACCACTCATTTTAAATCTTGGGATGTCTACTGACTCCATAAAAATTTTCATAAATATTGGATATGATTTGTATGGTCATAAGTTTACACAAAACTGCCTGACTATGAAAAATATTAGTTTTGATAGTCTAACTTTAAAAATCCATAACTCATTCATTTTGACTTAAAATTATGCTCTTCTTAATTATATTTGATACTACACATCCTAAAGTTTCCATAAAAAAATGAATTAGGTGAAAAATGTATCTGTATCCTCCTTTTGAGCTTCTGCAAATTTCCGACAGAAACTCTATTTTCCGGCGACCAAAACAGAGTTCTTAAAACTGATATGCAGCCATGCTTTTGGACTCAAATCTCAAAGATTTCAACTCTACATACTCCTAAACATATTCCTTGGGTTTGCAGATGTGTTGTCAGAAGAAAAGAGATCGAAAGTCCTATGTAAAATGGTTACATGATTGCTGGTTTTGAAACTGATCGGTAACATCAATTTTTTCGGCAAATTTTCTTACTTCCAGCTACCCAAGCTAGCATGAAACAACCTCTAATCTAATGGAAATTGTTAGAATATGTGAAGAGAACTCACCTATATCATATTATAGGCTTGCATGTAGGATTTGGAGCTTCTTCTTCCTTGCTCCTTTTCAACTCTTTCACTCACGTTTCTCTCTCTGTTTTTATGTTATGTTTTCTGGTTTCCTTGTCTTCAGATGCTGATTGAAAAATGAAGAGCTGAAGGAGATAGGCATTTGATTAGATAAAGGGTGCATGTGATGGTGTTAGATTCGGTGGTTTCCAAATGGCATGAATGTGTATGTCTATGTAAAAGAGGATATAGGTGTTAATATGTGTATGGGACGTGTGTTTGCTAATCATGGAAGGGAATTATAATGCATGGATGGTGTTATACGTAAGCTCTCATGGAATGCCAAGTGTGGGTGTGTGTGTCTTTATCTACATATATGTATATTTTTATCCTATTAATTACACACACTAGGCCCTAATATTTCCCTTTGTCTAATTTAAGATTCCTTAAATTTTGTTGGTTTCATAAATTGGCTTACTATCTAGTTTCCATAAATTAATCCTTGCGTTAAATATTTGGGATGTTACAATTCTCCCCCCGTAAAATTAATTTCGTCCTCGAAATTTGTTATATATATGAAGACATAAATTCCGGGTAATGTCTCTTTAGTTTCCCATGTTGCTTTTCTAGGAGATAACCCCTTCCATACCACTTTGATAAATGGGATACTCCTGTGTCTCAGTTTTTTTTCCTGCCGATCAATGATTCGGTCTGGTATGACCTCATACATTAAATCATCTCACACGTCTATCTCTTCATATTCGATTACATGTTCTGGATTAAGTTGATATTTCTTCAACTGATACATGGAAGACATCATGTAATCCACTCAAACTTGGGGGTAAAGCTACTTGATACGCTACTGGCCTAATCTTTGACAAGATCTCGAAAGGACCAATATACCTTGGGCTCAGTTTTTTCACCTTTAACACCCTACCAATGCTAGTAGTAGGTGAAACCTTCATGAATACGTGGTCTCTAACTTCAAACTCAAGAGGTTTTCGCCTCTTGTCAGCATAGCTCTTCTGTCGACTTTGTGCAGTCAGTAACCTCTGCTTAATCAACTTTATTTTCTCTGTTGTTTGATCAATAATATTTGTCCTGCACTTCTGTCTCTTAGATAGCTCTGTCCAGCATAAGGGTGATTGACACTTCCTTCCATAACGTGCTTCGTAGGGAGCCATTTGAATGCTCAAATGATAACTGTTGTTGTATGCGAATTTCGCCAAAGGAAGGAATTTGTCCCAACTGCCTTTGAAATCAATCACACACGCTCTGAGCATATCTTCTAGTATTTGGATTGTTCTCTCAGTTTGTCCGTCTGTCTGAGGATGATAGGCCATACTGAATCGGAGCTTAGTACCCAAAGTCTCGTGTACCGCCTTCCAAAATTTAGAAGTGAATCAAGGATCTCTGTCAGATATGATGTTCTTTGGCGTACCATGTAGACGCACTATGTCCTTAATATAAATGTCTGCAAGTTTATCGGAAGAATAGTGAATGCTAATTGGGAGAAATGAGCTGTCTTCGTGAATCGATCTATTATCACCCATATTGCATCATGATTTCAGACCTTTAGCAGTCCTGTCACAAAATCTATAGTGATGCTCTCCCATTTCCACTCAGGAATTGCATGGTTTTGCAATAGCCCTGAAGGTCGTTGGTGCTCAGCTTTAACTTTCTGACATATAAGGCAATGAGCAACAAACTTTGTCACGTCTCTTTTTATGCCTGGCCACTAATATGTGGTTTTCAAATTGTGGTACATCTTAGTTGCTCCTAGATGCAGAGTATATTTACTCTTGTGTGCCTCTTTCAGGATTTGTCGTTTTTTCAAATCTGTTTGTAGTGGAACATATATTCGCTTCTTGTATCTGACTAGCCCAGCTGATGACAAGTCATGTTCCTAAGTTTCTCCCTTTGTAATTATGTCTCTAAGAGACTGTGCATGTTTATCCTGTATCTGAGCTTCTTCTATGACTGCTCTTAGATCATTCTCTGTCTGACTGATATTGCTGCCTTTGATCATAACTTGATTTGATAAATTGAGATCTCTGAAGTTCTCAATTAGCTTATACTCGTGAATCATCAGGGCTGCTTCCTGCACTGTTTTGCGGCTCAATGCATCTGCTATAACATTAGCCTTGCCTGGATGATACTTTATCTCCATATTCTAGTCTTTAAGCTCTTATGGTTGCGGTACAACTCTACAGTCATCCCATATAGATTAGTATCTCTAGATTTTCAGTGCAAATACAATCACTGCTAACTCAAGATCGTATGTAGGATATTTCTATTCCTGAGGCTTCAGCTGATGAGATGCATATGCCACTACTCAGCTTTATTGCATCAGAACACATCCCAATCCATGCCCACAGGCATCTGTGTAGACAATAAAGGTCAATTGTGGAACTGAGATTGTTAACACTGGTGCTGTTGTTAATTTCTGTTTCAGCTTTGTGAAGCTCCTCTCACAACTATTTTCCCACACAAAAAGTTGAGTTTTCCATGTTAACATTGTCAATAGAAAAGCTATTCTCGATAAATTATGTATAAATTGCTTGTAATAACCTGTAAGACCTAGAAAACTGCATATTTCAAATATTGTTTCTAGCCTCTTCCAGTTCAGTATTACTTCCACCTTGTTTGGCTCCACTGAGACCCCTTGCTGTGAAATCACATAGTCTAGAAATTTAACTTCCGGTAACCACAACCTACACTTGCTTAACTTGACATGGAGTTGCTTACCCTTCAACGTATTCAATATTGTTCTATACATCACAAAGTTCTTGTTGGATCTTACTGCCCAGGGATACTGCCTCATGCAAACATGTACCTTGGGTCTTATTGCCTTTGTTTTCTGTTTTGCATACTCTGATCGCTTATCAATTTGCTAAACTGAGGAATACTAGTTCAACAAGTTTTATGATCTCAGTACATATAGTCCGCTAATGATTCTAAGTCTCATTACCTTATTGGGACTCTGCCTGATATATTTAGCCTTACGGCTTATGCCGTTCTGTTTTCACAACTCTAAATATTTTGATATTACTGCCCAATACAATTGTGTATGCTGGGCTTACTATTTCTATGTCTGTCTACACCTCTGTATGTCTATAACCAGCTCTGTCTATAAATATGTCCATCTACTCGGGGTTCAGGGTCAAAGGACTATTTGACTGTTACTTCCCGTATGGTGTGTATTATTCAGGATCAAGGCAATGATTTTGTTCCGGACCAAAATGATTGCTTTATCCCTATTTGTCACATCGTGGTATATTTACTTGTCATATAAACGTTCTAGAGCAGGTATCAACCTGTCCGTAATTGTCTCATACTCTCAAATAAAATTAACTGTTGCTAGCTTTACCACATGAGTGGGGTAGTTGATTCTAGAATTGTTAACATCGTACTGTTTGAGAGGTATTTACCACCATTATGCCCTATTACTCTAGGGCTCATCCCTATCTCTATTTAGATGGGTCATCAAAACTCATACAGATTGTGTGACTATAAGCTACATAAGTAGTGTCACTGTATACCATACTGGTCATGTTCCTGCAAACCACACAGGTTTACATGGGTAATATCACTTTACATCATGCAGGATGTAACATTGTTGGCCACACCGCCTCAGCCGTATGTTTTACGCACCGCCTCTCGACCGTTACTTGTGCTTTTCACCAGTGCAACCAGAACTCTCATCTGGCTATGTCAGGGGTACATCCTGATCATGGGGTTTAATAACATGCTCTGATAAGGCTGCCTCATTGTTGCATTATTAGGACCACATAAGTCATACAGTATACCACATGTGTTGTGTCTTTGCCGACCTCACAGGTTATATTGTAATGTGGGATGATAATCACTAGTGCAGTTGACAACCTCTCTTGCAACTTTCAAGAATTATGAATAGGTTCACTATGCTTCTACTGTGCCACTCTGATATTCTATTTCATCATAACATAAGGGTATATCAGTCATTTCATAATATATTGGGTAGACAGGTACTCCTATAATAACATATAACAGAGGTTTACAATAGATAGGGAAAACTTGTAACAATATACAGCCTCTGAGCTACTGTACAACATGTTCTTACTCTTTTACGTTACATAACATGTTCATGTAACTTCCCAGGGGGTCACCCATCTCGAGATTTCCCTAGGTTGAGCACGCTTAACTTTTGTGCACTCATACATAAATACAAATACCGACTCGAACTGCTTCTGACTACCAGTATCATGTGCCTGCCCTTGTGTCAAAAGTCATGTTTATTGCCTCTAGGCATTAAAGTACTGTGTAGGAACTGCATATCAGTGCCGATACATGCACTCAGACTCAGACAATGTGATTTGCTCTCTGAGATCCACCAAGTTATCTGTAGCTTATCTGTCTGACACTAGTCAGCCTACTGGTGATTCTATTCTAGGTTAAGGCCCACACTCTAGCCTTACCCAACTAATTCGGGTCATCCTTATATTGCCCTCCAAGTATTTACTGTTTCTCTAAGGCTTGACTGTGAACCAGCCGAAGTAATTCACTTCATTGTTCTTGTCACTGTATAATCAAGCATATCAGTATACTATTCTGTTGCCAGAACTGCGCACACTGTGGCCAGAACCACTGCTCGGATACCAAAATTTTCAAACCCCTTAACAATTCGATATTCACAGAGTACTAAATGCATAGTTCATAGGCATACAGAAATAGCATAAATATACTGATAATAAGCACTTGTTTACATTACATGAAATCCCATAGGATTTGGAAAATATATACAGAGTCCAAAAGACATAAAATTTGGAATTAAAGATAACCAGCTGCAATCTCACATGAACCGGACCTCAGCCACCGGTAATTACAGTTTTGCCCTTAGAGCCGCTGCCCTCTGCTGGAATTTTTTTATATATTGAAAAAGGGTGAGATTTGAATGAATCTCAGTAGTAACATACAATCATTCATATAAAATGTGATAAATAAATATGCAATGCACCATGATATGTAAAATGCTAACTCGTGTTATATGCATAATGTCCAAGGCCAAACGACATGTTTGGATCCCTGGCTTAACTCGTGTCCATGGTCAAACGACATGCTTAGACCCTGGCTTATTCGCGTGTTGTGCCACAGACACTGTCATGTTACAGAAAATGGAATACACAACTTATAAATAATCACATAGTGTATGAAAGAAAGAATTATTACCTGGGTCCCTTTTCGGTCCAACTGTTTATCCAAAACTTTTTCTGCGGCTCGGGCTATTACAAATCCTATAAATTAAAATTAACAAGTAATAGTTATTACTTGTATTACTACTGCCTTTAATCACATTCTGCAAGTTATCTCAGTTTCAGTAGCTTGTACACAGTACAATTTTTGTATAGTGCAATTTTTCTATTTTTCAGAAAATTGGCAGATTTTTCAGTCAACTTTGACAAATCATAACTAATTCTAGAAAAATCAAAATTGAGTGGGTCTAAAGCCTAAATGAAGATATTGAAATATTTTGTCATGGAAAAATATCAAAATATACCCTGTTTTAACATATTACTCCCAAAATTTCCCGAAATACCCCTATTCCAGATTACTCTCCAGAAACATAGTACAAATTTGAAAATCCATATATCTCCTAATATACTTGTCCAAAAATTGTGATCCACATATCAAATCAAATCTCTGAATGTATAATTTATATCTGGAAAGGTTCATAATTTTTGGTTAAGGTTTGGTTTTCCAAAATTTGGACACAACCAATCTGTTTTCCAGAAAAATAATTTGAGAGCAACCAACGTCAAAAATTCATATCTCTCAACATACTAATCCAAATAACACAAACTATATATCAATTTAAACCTTAAAATATGAAATTTCATTCTGAGAATTTTCATGTCCATTGGAAAAGATTACGTTGCTAAAAAACATCATGAAATCAACGGCCAAAATCTGGACTTCCAGGATTGCACCTATTTCTAAACTCAGATTTCAAAACTCATAACTCCCTCTACAGATATCCAAATGATGCATTCAACCACTCATTTTAAATCTTGGGATGTCTACTGACTCCATAAAAATTTTCATAAATATTGGATATGATTTGTATGGTCATAAGTTTACACAAAACTGCCTGACTATGAAAAATATTAGTTTTGATAGTCTAACTTTAAAAATCCATAACTCATTCATTTTGACTTAAAATTATGCTCTTCTTAATTATATTTGATACTACACATCCTAAAGTTTCCATAAAAAAATGAATTAGGTGAAAAATGTATCTGTATCCTCCTTTTGAGCTTCTGCAAATTTCCGACAGAAACTCTATTTTCCGGCGACCAAAACAGAGTTCTTAAAACTGATATGCAGCCATGCTTTTGGACTCAAATCTCAAAGATTTCAACTCTACATACTCCTAAACATGTTCCTTGGGTTTGCGGATGTGTTTTCACAAGAAAAGAGATCAAAAATCCCATGTAAAATGGTTACATGATTGCTGGTTTTGAAATTGATCGGTAACAGCAATTTTTCCGGCGAATTTTCTTACTTCCAGCCACCCAAACCAGCATAAAACAGCCTCTAATCTAATGGAAATTGTTAGAAATATGTGAAGAGAACTCACCTATATCATATTATAGGCTTGCATGTAGGATTTGGAGCTTCTTCTTCCTTGCTCCTTTTCAACTCTTTCACTCACGTTTCTCTCTCTGTTTTTCTGTTATGTTTTCTGGTTTCCTTGTCTTCAGATGCTGATTGAAAAATGAAGAGCTGAAGGAGATAGGTATTTGATTAGATAAAGGGTGCATGTGATGGTGTTAGATTCGGTGGTTTCAAAATGGCATGAATGTGTATGTCTATGTAAAAGAGGATATAGGTGTTAATATGTGTATGGGACGTGTGTTTGCTAATCATGGAAGGGAATTATAATGCATTGATGGTGTTATACGTAAGCTCTCATGGAATGCCAAGTGTGGGTGTGTGTGTCTTTATCTACATATATGTATATTTTTATTCTATTAATTACATACACTAGGCCCTAATATTTCTCTTTGTCTAATTTAAGATTCCTTAAATTTTGTTGGTTTCATAAATTGGCTTACTATCTAGTTTCCATAAATTAATCCTTGCATTAAATTTTTGGGATGTTACATAACGAAACAGAAAGAAAATGGGTAGTTAGAAGAGTCTAGTAATTATTTAATTGGTTGTACATATAAAGTAAAGGGACTTGTACAGTGATAGATTGAATACATCTTTTCTCTCTTCAGCTTTTGTCCTGATATTGAAACACACTTCTTTCTCATCTCTATCTTCTTCTTCTTCTTCTTCTTCTTCTTCTTCTTCCGAGCATTCTGGATCGTCTCGGCTCCTTATTCTGAAGTTTAGATCGTTTCATTAAGGTTTTGATGTCATCGAATAGTGTATAAGAATTTCACTTATCTATGTTACAAATGCATCATGAGGTTCCATTGGTTCTTGATCTTCACTTTATTTGTTATTTCACATAAAAGAAATGAAAAAACAATAATTTTAGAGAAAAATATTTAAAAAGAAAAGAAAACACACAAGTAAAGTACATACCTATAAATGAGTTACCACCCAGAAATAATTCTTTCAAAGATGTGCAGTTGCTTATTGATTTTGGAATGCTTCCCTCTAATTGATTATCAACAACACCCTTTAAATGATTCATGCCAACTCGAAAATATCTCAAAGAGGGCATCTTCCAAAGGAATGAAGGAATTCCACCTATGAAAAAATACAGAATATTTGTTTGTTTGTATAGTAAGTCTAGGAATTTCCTTAATTCACACGCAACTGTATGAAGTAATACATGGAATTTCGTTAATTAGAGGCTTAAAATTAATAGACTATTATTTAACTTTTGTTGAAATTAATTTGAAAGGGACTCTTCCAATATAATATCAACTGCCAATTGGACATATAAACTCTTTTAAAAAAGATATGCTAAAGAGAGATTAAGGAATTAATTTCACCTATATAAAATGAACATCCAAGTTATTTATTTTTTGCATTAAAGCTATTTATTATTCACAAAGCTCTAACTTTGAAAACTGGCAATGAATTCTTCATAGACTTAAAAGGCTAAAATTTTAGTTTTTATTTAAGGAATTTAAATATTTTTAGTTACGAATTCTGGAGGAAATATAGTATACATAATAAAAACAAGATTTTTGTTAAAGCATAAAATTAACAGATGTGTAGATTGAACGAACCTGTAAAAAAATTCCACGCCAGATGTAATTCTTCCAACAATGTCTCGTTACCAATTGATATTGGAAGACTACCTTTCAAATTGTTCTTCCCTAAATACACAAATCTTTAAGGAAGAAATGGTGAAGAGAGATGATGGAATTTCACCTGTTTCGTTTTACAAGGTGAACAAGATATATCAAAGCATGCTAATAGTTAAAAGGCTTTGGCATTCATATTTAACATAAAAAAATAGATAAACCACATTATATAAATTTAACTTGTTGGAAATCAATTTAAAAGGGAGTCTTCCAATATAATTTCAATTATCAAGTGGACATTAAGACTCTTTTAAAAAATATATGCTAAAGAGAGATTATGGAATTAATTTCACCTATATAAAATGAACAACCAAGTTATTTATATTTTGCATTAAAGCTATTTATTATTTACAAGGCTCTAACTTTGAAATCTGGCTATGAATTTATCATAGACTTGAATAGGTGATATCATTTCCATATAATTTACATATATATACGATATAAAAAAACTTGAATATTTGTTTTATGCTGATTAATGCATGCATAAATATTAAAAAGGGAGAAATCAAATGTATTCTAACCATTAAATTGCCAACTTTAAATAGTTATATAGAACTGTAATGCCCCTTTTAATATCATAAATAATCGCTGGCGATAAGCATATTAAGACTCATAAAGCGTACAACACAGCGGAAACATGAAAATAGATGGTATTTGTTTACATTACCGGAGGTTACCCTCAAAAGGTTTTGATAACACACACACACACACACATGTACAAAGAAACAAATTCAAAAGTCTTAAGTACATGCTAAACCACTATAGTTGCACGAAGCTCCGGGACGCTAATCACCGGTAGCCGTTTCTTTGCCTTTTGAGTTACTTGCTTTAGCTGAAATAGTTTTTGTAGTGGAGAAAGAATGAGATTCAAGAGAATCTTACTAGCAACATGCTTATATGCAAATAAAATACAAAAATAGATATGCAATGTAATGTCATATAAGATGACTGAACGTATGTGTGTACACTAGCCTAAGGTCAAATTATACGTTTGACCTTTGGTCGACTTGGTGCCCCTGTCGGGTCCTTGACCACAACATGGCAAATGGTGTGTCTAGGACACTAGCTCATGTTACAATATATGACATTCATAATAAGCATCACATAGTATATGTAAGAAGGATGTTACTACCTGATTGCTTTCCTTGTGTCCTTTTCTCGTGTTTCAGAGCTCAGGCAAGCTTAGACTTTGGATCGTCCTCAAGTCCTACAATATCCAAATGCCATAGATGAGTTATCACTCAGTCACACCTTACTTCGACCTCATGATATTGGTTAACTTAGGTTGATAATGCTAAATTACCAAAATGCCCTATAGCCCCGATTATCTGGACCTTACCAAAAATCATGATTCAGGTTATTCCTACACACATTTGCATGTAAAATCGATTTTTGACCTCAAACTAGTCAAATTCAGGGCCAAATGGCAAAAATACCCTTGGTAACCATTTCTTTTGAGTTTTAAAGATACTTTTGTCATTTCTCATTTTAGGGCTTTTCTTACTTAATCCTCAACATATACCCTACACAATTTCATCATCTAAACCCATTGGAACCATTGGAATTATCAAATTCCATCTCCTTTATCACCTTCAAAATAGGGTCTAGATTTTAGATTCTCAAAAACATTGTGTCGGTTTCTCGTTCTGTCTTACTTAATCACCTCTTTTTACTTTTAGTTAAACTATTAGCTATTTAGATATTCATTGGATAAGGTTTAGAGAAACTTGAATTTCAAGGTCTTTTAGGTTTCTTCCTTTATATTTCACAAGAACAACCAAAACAAACCAAGAATAACACTAATAGCATCAACTTAAGCAATCAAATCATGTTTGGAGAGTAACCTTTGGATTTCTCAACTTTCTCTCTCCTCAACGTCCGACTCTCTCTCTCTCTCCCTCCTCTTGGCAATTCTTTGAAAACCATAGTTTCAAGGAAGAAGAAGTAAGTAGGAGAGATCATAGTTGAACTAGGAAGCAAGAATCACATGATCAAGACTTGCTTACCTTGATTTGGAATGAAACCTAGCTCCTCTTGCTTCTTGTTCTTCCACCGCCTTAGCAGCTCTCTCTCTCTCTCTCTCTCTCATTCTGGTTCTAATTTGGACAAAGGAATGGAATGAAGAGTGAAGGAAATAGTATATATTTAGTAAATTGCTTAGCATAGGTGGCATTTCCCTATTGGTCCACATATGCCACTTTCTTTGTTCAATTTTTCATTTCCCTTCTTACTGCATCATTCCACCGTACTGCATGAGAAAAAAAGAGGGAATTATGGATCTCAACTATCCCATTGTCATATTTCATGTTGTTGACTTTTGTCTTTTGACTTTGACTAGTTGACTTTTCTTAATAACAATTCACCAAAATAGGTTTATTAATTATAAAGTAGTCATTTCCCTCTTTTTAATTCTCATATAATTGAGATCATTATAAAAATTAGGGAAAAATATTCATTTCCCACTTTTTGGAAAAATTACGGTTTTGCCCCTGCGTTTATGATTTATTTCGTTAAATCATTTATTGCTTCTTTTCCTTTGTTTTAACCAATTTTGTTTTACATGTATAATAGACCTTTAGCCATATCATTTCATATTCCAAGTTTGGTTACAATAGTAGGCCTTTTCGTGGATATTAATTGCTCTTTTGGGTCTTGGTTTAGCCAAATTGTGTGTAATCGACAGTTGAAATTATATTGTAAATTCATGCACATCACCATTCGCCATTCTATTCCATTAGGTATATCAATTACATAGGAGGAATATTGGTGATTGAAAATTGGGGTGTTACATATAGCTAATGAGATAAGTGTTTTATTTTGTAATTGTTGAATACTTATTTAATAGGATTTTATAAATTTGTGAACTAAGAAAGAAATGATTAAAAATATTGAAAAAATAAAAATCCAGGAAAGGAAGAGAAAAAAAATAGAGTTAAAGATAATAATGATTTATTCCAAGATCAATCTCTTGCAGCACTGAATTGTTAAATAATGAAGATGGTATTGAACATCTTTAGTTATGAAAGATTGCCAATCTCATTCGGATAGGCCAATTGTCATAGATTTTAAATCAATTACCAACTGGACATGCATTAAAATCCCTTTTCAAAGAAGAAATGCTGAATTGAGATTATGGAATTAATTTTGAACTATCAAATTATTTATATTTTTCATTAAACTAATTAAATATATTTGCAAGGCTCTAACTTCAAAAACGATATGATGAATTCATCATTGGCCGAAAAACTATTATTTTAATTTTTATAATAACAAAAAAACCTTGTATGGAGGTGTGGCAGCATAACTTTTCCTAACGTAAAATTTTAAACCATTTTCAATTAAAAATTTTGCAAATGTCAAAGAAGCATAAATAATAAATGAAATATTTGTAAAGGAGTTGTATTGTAGATAGAATACAGGGAAAAAAGAAAAATAAGAGGCTAGAAAGAACTAGTAAAATTATATATATAGTGTAGTACACAAAAAATGCCACACCAGGCGCAGTTACAACGTATCTCCTTCAAATAGGTGGGAAAAAGAGAGTAATGTCAGTAACAATTTTTATGCATAATAAATTATTATGTACATGAGAAAAATTTTCATTTTTTTAATAAAACAAATTTTTATTTTTGAAAACATATATGGCACAACTTGCACGTTTTATAGAAACAATCACACAAATATATTATAAATGAAAAGGTACAGCTGCACTTGTTTTCAAAAATAAATAACCTATTCATGGCAAAACACATATTTGTTCGAAGACTACCAGAAAAATTAATTTTTTTTAACTACAAAAGTTTTAAAAATATAAATTAATAATAAATAACCAAATTTAAATTAAATGTTCTACGTATGTTTGAATGGCTTAGTAATTTTGGAAAAAAATTGTTCAAAATTTTTTTAACAACGTAGAGATAATAATAAACATTTATTTAAAGACTGATAATGAGTCTTTAGATCCGTTTCCAAAAAATGAAGATTAAAATTTGCAAGTGTTGTCCAATTCCAAATCAAACTCAAGGAGTTCAAACTCAATTCCAAATTGAATAATGCCGCTAAGATTATTAATCCTGAATCGTTTCAGAGCATTGAATCATCGCCTTAAATTACTTCAAAAAATCCACTGCCCTTAAATGATATATATAAATTATTTTCCATGCAAGGAATTTTTTTAGGATGCATGTGAGATTGTCGATAATTTTTTTTTAAAAAAACTTGCCATTGAAAAGAAAACAGAGGAAAAAACGAAAAATAAAAGGGTAGAAAGAAACATTGAAATCCCAACTAGTCCTCTTTTATCAACATACTTATCAGGTTGTTTATTTTCCAATCGGCTCCCATGTTTTTTTAATGATTAAATATTTTAATTCATTTTTTGTGGAAGAATTTTCAAGCAAATTATGGTCACATGTGTGAATATATATATATATATACAAATCCCAACTAAATTATGGGAAGCAAAATCTCATTTCAATTTTATTTCTATTTCATAAAGTAAAAAGGAAAAAAAATTAAAACAAAAGCACAATCAAAACTCACCCACCCATCCACACACATGGAGATGTTTTCATCTATAAAATTATTATGCCACAGCGAACTCATAGATTCTGAAAAGTATACCATTTTATTCATATTCATTTTGGGATTAAAAGAAAACATCGCGTTCTATGTCTTTAAAAGTAATCTAGCAAAATCATTGTTCATTAATGTCGTATGTATGAATATGAATGAATGAAATGGAGAAAAACAAGATCTCATTTTGTTTACAAACAAACACGTATTTTATACTTCTCCAATCCCAAACTAAAGTCAAAGGCATGCAAAATCATTCCAAATTGAAAAACGACATCTCTCGTGATTACATTAAAAATTTTCATATAAAGATTAATTCGATTGTTTGGTATTTTATATTTGATTTCAATATTTGAAGTTTTTCTCTAAACTGTGGGAAGCTAAAATTAATATGGGGCCCTTTTATCAGGTTATTTTCCTTCGGGTTCCCTTTTATTCATATTCACGTTGGGATTAAAAGAAAGCACCACGTTCTATGTCTTTACAAATTAATATAGCAAAATCATTATTCACTAATGCCTTACGAAATACTGGAACAGAATTTAAGACATTCATATAATTAAAACTCTTACCTTGCAAGTTGCAGTTTGCAAGATGTAGCAACTGGAGTTTGGTCAAATTTCCAATGTCACTTGATATGTTTCCTCTGTTGAATCTGTTATCACCCAATTGTAACTCTACTAATTCTTTGCATTGATGTAAATGGAGGGTATTTCGCAGACAAATCATTTCCATTGACATAAAATAATTCAAGTTTTGGAAGCCCAAAACACACATTTTTTGGGAGACTACCAGATAATTGATTTATTCCAAGAGCAATCTCTTGTAGCGCTGAATTGTTAAATAATGAAGATGGCATAGAACCAGTGAGTTGATTTACTCCAAGATACAATATCTTCAGTTGTGAAAGATCACCAATTTCATTTGGGATGCCTCCTTCAAATATTAAGGGGTTGGGAAGGAAAATAATGTCAGTAACAATTTGTTACATGTCACAAGTTATTAGGTACATGAGATAAATTAATATTCTATAGAAACACATGTAATAAGACTTGCATATTTTTTAAGAAATGACACGAGTAAATGATAAAAGCAATAAAAGGTATAACCCTTTTAATTCGGGTGGGCTAATAAACATAGATTAAATCATTTGGTTGTGTTTTGTTGAGAAATTTTGATGGATTCAAGATGATTAAATCTAAGAGACAAATTGAAATCCAATTGACCCTTCCTTTTCATCATTCCTATCAAAACACATATTTCTTGGGAGACTCCGAGAAAAAATCTTTTTGATGAAATGGAGATGACACAAAAGGGACCAAACATTATTGTGTCTCCGGACTTTAAAAAGAAGCTAACATGGAAATGGGTGACTTCACTATTCGTTAGACTCCTTGGAAAGATGGTGCATGAGGATCAACTAGGTAGAAAACTGCAACAACTGTTGGGACGTAGAGGGGGGGTCGAAACTATCGAGATAGGGTCCGAATATTTTCTAGTACATTTAAGCAATGAGGAGGACTATGATTTCACGTTAACAGGTGGCCCTTGGGTATACATGGATCATTATCTCGTAATGCAACCATGGAAGTCAAAGTTCGATCCGGACGCTAGTGAGTTCTCCAAAATAGCAGTATGGGTAAGAATTCCTAAATTCCCTGTGGATTTCTATGATAAGTGTATTTTATATGTGGTAGATAACCAAATTGGACTGGTTTTGAGAGTGGATACAAACACCCTTCGACAAACTAAAGGCCGTTTTGCCTGGATATGTGTTGAGGTTGATTTGAGTGCACCCTTTATCTCACCCTTGATGATCAATGGGAAAGATAAGAAGATTGTTTATGAGGGTTTGCACTTGATTTTTTTTTCATGCAGATGGTATGGCCACGATATGGAGCATTGTACTCAGAATGAATCGAAAAGCACATTAAAGTTGTCATGCATGGAGAACCAGTTAGTCCCTATAGATGAAACATAATCTCCAGTATGCTCTGAGACTAATGATGAAATATATAGAGAATGGATGGTCGCACCACGTCAGAGAAGGGGGAAACGGATTTCAAATGTAGGTAATGGCAATTATGGGCGTGAGCCTAGGTGTGATGTTCGTTCTTGAAATATGGCAGGATGATCACGTTTTAAGGCTCTTAATACTGAAAATATGGGAATTAATGATGGAGACAATGGTGATAGTATAAATTAGAGGAAGAGTCATGGTATTTCAAAGCAAGGAGAGAGAGTACGTGAATCCAAAAGGAAATCAAAGGCGGATAGTGGATCAAATATTTTAAATGTAGGGTTAAAGGAGAGGAATCTAATTCTGTGAATAATGCTGGGCATTTAAATCAGTTGAACAAACTATGTGGGATCAAGGTAACTAAGAAGAAAGGGATTGAAGTGGGAACATCCCAAGGACTTTTGAGTAAGGATCTGAAAATACAGCAAGCAAAGACAGAAGTAGACTCTTCTATGTTGAATCCTTACATTTTGTCTCAAGGAGCTGGGTTGTCATGTAATACTAATGTGGAGAGGGGTTAGTAAAATAGTTACACAGATCCCATTCCTTCCATTATCAGATTAGGAGCATCCAACCCTCTTAACCTAGGCGTGGATAGAGGAGAGAATTTTGTTACTCAAATGAATCCTCATGGAGATGTTGATGATGTGGAGATGTGGGGTGTTGGGGATGAGCAGCAGGGACATATGTCTCAATAATGCTTGGTTTGGTTGTGCTCATTCCTTTTGCTTTTTATTAATTTTATTAATTTTTTATGATTATTATGACTTGGAATACCAAGGGTGCCGATGGTACCTCTTTTCGCAGGTTACTTGGTGATATCATTTCCAGACATGGTGTCAATTTCTGTACTCTGCTTAAACCTAGACAGACAGGGATGAAGACTAATCTCATTGCTAGGAAGCTAGGATGGACACATATGCATGTTGTCAAAGCTCGGGGCTTTAGTAGAGGTATATGGTTATTTTGGGATTCCACTATGAATTTCTTTGTGATTAGTTCAGGTGATCAATTTATTCATGTAATAGTGAATAAAGGCAAAAGTGATGAGTGGTCGCTGACTATGGTGTATGGGCACCTAAATATGATTAATAGACACCAGTTGTGGCCTATTCTTGAGGGTATTCAATAATTGGTTATTGGAGGCCGGGTAGTGATTGGAGATTTCAATGTTATTTCATGTCCCCAAGAACGTTGGAGTAAGAATCACAAGGACAATTCGGGCGTTGATAGGTTATTTCAAAATTGGCTATTGGGTAGTGAACTTCTTGACATTAATTTTTATGGTATGGTCCCCAATTTATTGGGGCAATTCTTCTAGTCATAGCAGAATTGATAGAGCTCTAGTAGATAAATGTTAGTTTACTAAATATCCTAATGCCATTGTGATGCACTTGCCAAAATTTAAATATGATCATTGTCTGGTACTGGTGAATACTGATTCTCATGTTTTTACTGAAAAGAAAACATAAAACTTTTAGACTTTTTGCTCCATGGGTTATACACGAAGACTTCAAGAACTTTGTACAGACAAGATGGGGGGTGAAAGATGATTGGTGCGGATCCGTAAAACAGTTTACTGAGGACTTGAGGTTATGGAATAAGGACGTCTTTGGTAATATTTCCTATATGAAAGACAACTTACATCGAAGATTAGATGGAATTAATATAAAGGTGGTTTTGGTTGGTATCTCAGAGAGCTTGGATAAGTTAAGAGGGAAGCTATGGAGTGAGCTTGAAAAGCTTTTGGCATAGGAAGAAGTCATGTGACTGCAGTACTCTAGGGATACTTGGTATGTAGATGGTGATCGAAATACTAAATACTTCAATGCAGTGGCTAATGGGATATGGAGGAAGAATAAAATAGAACCCTTAAAGCTTGAATATGGGGAGTAGATATGTGATGCAACGGAAATTATGAGAATGGGAAGCAAGTATTTTGAAGATATGCATATGGAGACTAATACTTATACTAGATCCTTGGTATTTGGGTGTACTTATTATCCCATGATTGATTATGTGAACCTGGGTATTTTGGGGAGATCAGTTAAAGATAACGAGATTAAACGTGCTTTGTTTGATATGGGGCTACTGGAAGCGCCAGGACCAGAAAAATTCAATCCTCTTGTTTACCAAAGCCAATGGGATATGGTGGGAATGTTAGTACTTGATTTAGTTAAAATAATTTTCAATGATCCAATGCTTATTCGACAAATCAATGGAACTCAAATAGTTCTTATACCAAAAGTGAAACATCTTGAGATGTTACGTGATTTTCGTCCTATAAGTCTGTGCAATGTTGTGTACAAGATAGTCACTAAAGTTATAACAAATAGATTCAAAGGTGTTGTGGCTTTAGTGATAGCCCCAAACCAATGCAGCTTTGTGAAAGGACGTCAAAGCATAAACAGTATCATATTAGTACAGGAGATTTTCCACTTAAAGTCATTAAAGAGGAAAAAGGACTTCATGGCCATCAAGATAGATATGGAGAAGGCGTATGATCATGTTAGATGGAGTTTTATCATCGCCTTTAAGAGAACTTAACATTCCTGACTATATCCTTAAAGTAATCCAAGCTTGTATGACGATGCCCCAAATGCAGCTGCTTTGGCGTGGTGAGGCTTTAAAAATATTTTTCCCTTCTCGTGGGGTTTGTCAAGATGATCCTGTATCACCTTATTTATTTGTTATCATGATGGAAAGTGTAATATCCAGAATTTTGGGACTAAAGGCATAAGATTAAGCCTAGATCAAGTGGACTGCTAAGCCTCGGTTTAGCAAATGTCCCTATGAGGTATGTTTAAATTCCTCAAAATTCCTTTATATCATTGGATATTAAAAGGAATTATATTAGTGAGCTAAAGAGCTTGGGAAGTAAGAAAACGAAGTGATTGGAAGTCACACACAATATAGTAAAGTGGAACACAAAGTAATTTTGCTACCGGTGAAATTTCCGGTATGACAGTGATGATTGTGTGACATGTTTTGATGAGTAAATGATGATAAAAAGTTATGAAACTTTCCAGAATTAAAGTAGACTTATCAAAATTTAATTTCATAGGTCATATGAGTCATTTAGAGTTGTACACAAAGAGAAATGAATTGTTGAAGTTAGCCCAACGAAATTATTTATTTTCTGGGGCAGCATCCAAAGATTAAAATTCTGGAAAGAGTGAACTTCCAATTAGCTAAAGTTTATATTTTTTCTTAAAACTAGACTCAATAAGAGTCGCATATCCTTTGGAATCACTCCAATTGGATATCTGTACAATTAGATATGAATTTTCAAATTTAAAGCAAAATCTGCAGAATTTGGTATTTTGTGCGAAAATTCAATATTTCGGCCAATCATATGCTGACACGTGGCAGATGAGAAAACTGATCATTTAACCATTAATCCATCATCTTCTTCGCCATTTCTCACAGAAAAAGAACCAGAAGAGAGAGGGATCGATCAGGAGGAAATGGAGAAAGAAGAGAGAGGAAATTCTTTCCTCCGAAACACTACCGAAACGGCATCCTCTCTCAAAGTACCCTTCAGGAAACTTCTTCTACTCATCGTGAGCTACATTTCTATGGTTTCGGATTTTCATTTGGAGGTGGTTGGCGCTGCCTCACCGGCCGGGGTGTTGCCGGAATTCCAAACCGTTTGTGGAAACGAGTAGAGGTAAGCGTAAGATTCCTTTTTAACCAATTGGTTTGTCGTTTGGATGAGTATAGAGGAAGTTGGGTACTATTTATTGATGGTTTAAATTGGTATTTTCAATGGCTTAATGATGTCTAATGAGTATTTAAATAGCTAATTATTTGATTAGGAGTAGCAAGGAAGTGATTAGATAAGAGAAAACGAAGAAACAACAAACTTTTTCGGAGAATCTGATTTTCTGCCCTGTTTTCACGTGGAGAAAGAGTGGAAATTTAATAATTTTGATGCTTCCATTGGCTTTAGGAGGCAAAATTGTGTGGGTATGCAAGTGTTCATGAATTTTGGATACTTGTACATGAATTTAGAAGTTTTAGAAGTTAAAGGGTAAATGTTGCGTATTCCGTTTTCTGGAGGCAGTGTTATGGTGACGTGTTTTTGAGTGGTCAAATGTTATCCAATGACCATGAAACTCTTCAGTTTGAAACTAGAAACATAGAACTTTAATTTGATAGGTCATAATGGTTAATTGGACAAGTATTCTATGAGATATAAATTTTTGAAGTTGTGCCCTGTTTCTAGAATGAAATCTGGAACAGTGCCTGTTTGCCGAATTTCTGGGGAAATTATGACAATAATAGTCATACCAAAGTATTTTTATATAAAAATAAACTTAAAGGGTTTCAAATAGAGTTTTTAACCACCTCAATTGGAGTTCTATAGAATTAGTTATGATTTTCCAAAGTTTGGTAAAAAATGCTGGTAGATTGAGTACCATGCGAATTGAGTAAGAAATTGGCCAAATATAATTGGAATGAACTCCAAGGGTGAAAGTAAGCCTATAGGGCTAATGTGGGCTATTGGGTATTCACTTTTCATGGCTCTAATGATGTTATCACTTGCCTAGGGCCATGAAGTGATAAAGAAGGAGCAATGGTTGGCGGATCAGGGGACAAGAAGAGAAGGACATAAAGTCCGAGAGGTAGTGAACTTACATTTTCTGCATGTATGTGATATGTATGTCTTGCATTGATTATGTGACTGCTTTGCCTATTTGTGTGGAACATGTATGATTGGTTGAAGCTCTGTTATATTTGTGCAATGGCCATATGTATGTCATAACATCGAGTATGCAGTATGTCATTATGTTGGCATGAAATAGTGTAGGCAAGCATGTCATGCATTCATATATATCTGACATGCATAGTGGTAATGTTTGCTACTGAGATTCTCTCGAATCTCACTTCTCCCAAACAACCATTCAGACAGGTGAGCATTGGAAACGTGCTGAGATCAGAAAAGAGGTATGCACGAAGAGGACTATTGCTGGTTGTTTGAAGGTCTGTAAATATTGTGTAAACCCCTGGTGGGGAAACTTTTATATTATAATCAAGTAATATTGTATTAATATTATCAGTATATTCATGCTATTCCTGTGTGCCCACTGAACTACGCATTGCTACTCTGAGTAAGATCAGTGATAAGGGATAAATGAGGCAGGTCATTACAGAAGGACTAGGGCATCTCATCCAAATGGCAGTAGAAAATAGGGACTGGCAACCATTTGGGCTCTTCAAAAAAGGTACTCCTGTCTCTCATTTATTTTTTACTGATGATCTCATTTTTTTTACAGAGGTAGACCTAGATCAAGCGGGGTGGTGAAGGCCATCTTAGATTACTTCTGTGACATTTCAAGTCAAAAAGTGAATGCAGGAATGTTAATAATTTACTTCTTAAAGAATGTGAATCATAACAGGTGTAAGGAAATCAGCGACTTTTTGAACTTTATTCTGACGTCGAATCTTGGTAAATATTTGGGAATGCCTATATCACATGAACGGAGCTTTAAGGCAACGTATAACTTCCTCCTAAATAAGATGGATGCTCGTCTCGCTAATTGGAAGTCCAACATGTTATCGATGGCAGCTAGGCATACTCATGTGTCTTCTGTATTATTGGCTATGCCTTCTCATGCTATGCAGACAGTGACTCTTTCTTTGAGTACTTGTGATGAAATTGACAAATTTTGTCGTAATCTCATATGGGGGAGTAGCTTGGCCAATAGAAAACCTCACCTAGTCTCCTGGGACTCAGTGTATGCACATAAGGAGGATAGTGGCCTGGGCCTTAGGAAGGCTCACTATCAGAACAAAGCATTCATGATAAAGCTTAGATGGGGTATGATTAATAGACGTGACTTACTCTAGGTTAGGTTCCTAAGAGAGAAGTATAAAGCCGCCAATGATATTATTCCTAAAGTTGAGAAGCGCATATATGAGTCTTATATGTGGAGAGGCATCTGCAACAGTTGGAAGAAAGTTACATGTAGTATATCATGAACAGTTAACAGTGGACAAAACATTTATTTCTGCAAGTACATGTTGGTTCTACATTTAGATAAGTTAGAGAGGTTGATAAACCAGCCTTTGTCTAGAGACAATATTGAATGGAGAGTGGCTGATTGCATCACTCCCTCTAGACAATGGGATATGAGTAAGTTTGAGCATCTACTGCTAGGGCATGTTTGTGCAGCTATCAGACGTGTTAATATTCATATGCTAAATGGACATGATTTTTCGGCATGGAGATGGTCTTCTGATGAAAATTTCTCCCTCAGTTTTGCTTATAAACACTTACTGGGTACCCAACGACATCATGATAGATACCGTTAGAGATGCATCTGGAAATTAAAGGTCCCTCAAAGGTATCATACTTTCTTGTGGTTATGTTTTTATGGCCGCCTAATGAAAAACTTGATACGGTTCCAGAATGACAGTCATCCCACAGGAAATTGTGGAATATGTCATATTTCACATGAGTCGATTCTTCATGTCCTATGAGACTACCCAATGATCTTTGAATTCTGGAATGGTTTTTCACCGTCGGGATGGCATGATCTATTTTTTAAAATGTTGGATAGGAATGAATGGCTTGCATGGTGTCTAGGATGAAAGAACATAGTATAGGGATTCGAGTTTCATCTTTGGTTTACAATCATATGCAGGCATATCTAGTTGGCTCGAAATAATCGATGCTTCAACAACATGGAGTAGTACAAACATTTTAGCCTGTACTTGTGCTTGCTTATCATGGGGCAATATGAACATACTCTAAAATCAACATGAGGAGAGGAGCACTCCACATTGGAAACCACCACCACTTAGGTAGGTGAAGATCAATACTGATGGATCAAGGAATGAAAACTCTGGATTGTGCACTTGTGGAGGTGTATTGAGAGATCATAATGGAAAGTTCTTGTAGGGGTTTATGTACCTAATTGGGCAAAGGATAGTAGTATCTGTTGAAGCTTGGGGTGTTTTGTAGGGACTTAAACTTGCATGGGATAGAGGATATAGACGAATCTTGGTTGAGTGCGATTGTATGGAAGTCATGCATGGAGCTTATTCAAGATACGGTGCCTCAGGAACACCCTGATTTTCACCTTCTCGGGGAGGTTCGTACATTGTTGAATAGACACTGGGAAGTGGAAATATTATGGTGTAATAGAGATGTTAACACAGTTGTAGATGCCATGGCAAGGGAAGTACGGAGAATGACGATGGACATCCACATCACTGAATCACCTCCTAAAATTATTAGGAACTTTTTACTTACTGATGAAAAGGGATTGAGAATGTTGTTTGACTCGGGAGGTTAATTCCTAAGGTGTATTGTAGTTTACCATTTACTATATAAAAAAAATCTTTTTGATGACTCTACACACTTTTTAAAAATAATAGTTACTAATAAATAATGAAATCAAAATATAATGTGGATTGTCCAAATCAAAATTAAACGTTTCGGACATGTTCATTGTAAGGATTATTCAATATGAAAAAGGACAATACAAGTTTCTTATATCCATTATGTCAGGTCCTCCAATCCCATATGACCATATATCATATTTTTAAAATATTATTATTTAACTATAAATTCACATGAAATAAATTGGATACATGTCCATGTGTGATTGGAAATCTTGATATAATGGATATTATGAACTTGAGCTAAGGTTTTTTTCCTATGAGAAAACCCTTCAAAAAGTTTTTATTGACAAAATAATATACATTTATTTTCAAAACATAAATGTTGAAAATGTTGAAAACCAAGTACACTAGTTTAGAATGAAGACTAGTATAAATTTTGAAAATAATCTAAAACATACCTGACAAATTGTTGTAGGACAAACTCAATAACTCAAGCGAAGATAAGTTAAAAATTGTGTGTGGAATGATTCCTGAAAGTTTGTTACCCCTAAGTCGTAAAATCCTCAATCGCTCATGTCTGCCCATCTCTAACAAAATGGTCCATTCAATGAAATTATTATTCAAATCTAAGATCTCCAGCATTTGCAAATTGAATAGAGATAGTGGAATAACTCCATTAAGACTATTATTTCGAAGATTTAGTTTCTGTAGTGAAGTTAAATATCCTATGCACACTGGAACATCAAAGTCATTGTAGCTCAAGTTGAATAGTTTCAATCTATGCAATCGAACCAACTCTTCTGGTACTTGACCATAAAAATTGTTGTCACCGGGATCATGTTCAACAAGGAATGAGAGATTTCCCAGTTGTGAAGATAATGTGCCCTTGAGTCCCGTGCTGCCAAGATTCAAGGAGTGGACCCTTCCATGACGAGTATTGCATGTGATACCAGTCCAATTGCATGGAGAAGAAGAGACAGACCAATTAGCTAAGAAATCGTATAGATCTGAAGTGATAAAGGATTTACGGGCAAGAAGTGCAGATTTATCAGTACAGATGTTTGTGTCAGTCCAAGCTAAAGAGGCCATGAAGCAATGAAGTAAGAGCAGGAAAACAACGGAAGAAGGCTTTCCCATAAGAAGCATAACAGACTTATCAAATTTCAAGTCTTGAGCATCTAGCAATTAAGTCACACGTCGTTTTATACTTCTCCAGTTCGAAATCAAGTGAAGTCTTACTAACAAAATGTGGAGTTGCAGAAGGACATCTTTTGTGATAAGATTGAAGAAGTTGAACTAAAACATTAATTAGCATGTCGCATGTATTAAATATTAAATTTGTTTTCACATATATTTCAAGATACTTTCTTGCTGCATTATTTTATTAATGGTCAAGTATGGTGGTGAACGAGAAGAAGCTTCGTCCTTTATTTGATTACGTGTTGAACAATTTCACTTCAGCTGGGACCACATTTTCATTTATGGTCGGGTCTAGTAGGCTATAAAGAGTAAACAATACAAGGACATTTTTTAATTGAAGTTTGCGTGGATGCATTGTTCCTTCAATTATATATGCATTTCCTTTTTTATTTTTTCTTAATTTTGGGTGAGACAATTATTCCTTTCTTCAATATTAGACATTTATAGTCTTGTGGATATCAGAACTAGGTTTGGGTCGATTTGGGTCAATGTGCCAATGAGGAGACTAGGCCCTAATAGGTGGAGTATGAAGTCCTTCATCGGCTGAGGTGGGGAATTAAAAATATCTTATAAGGATTTGGATATCTATTAATTTCTACGTGTTTTAAAACCATAAAAGATGGCAGACCCAAGCGAGAGCAACTGGGATGTTACATAGTTATTAATTGGACATTTTACCATCTACAGAATGCTTTGCTATAACTTACTTGTACCGAAATCAAACCACCATGCTTGAAATCTAAACATATGAAAGAAATATTTGTTTCGTGATGATATCTCTCATTCTCATTACACGTGGTTAAAATTCTCTGGTTTTCAATTTCTTCAGCTATGACTTTATGTCTGAGGACAATATTATCACTATATTATTCAAACTATATCTATCTCTCCTTAACTTGTGGGTTATGTTTGTAAGGTTAACATTGGTAAAATAAAAAGCTTTGATTTTTACATAGATGATCTTGAAGCATTGCTCCTCTGGAACAGATGATAAGTCTGAAAGTTAAATAAATATATTTCGATCGTCTCACAATTCATTGATTAAATTATGATAACCCAAAAAGAATAATAAAAGAAAATGAGAAAACCAACAAGCTATCAATTGACATGGTAAATAGTCTCACGCTGTAAGGAAGATAACATAAGTTCGAATATCTGGAAACTGGAATTACCCTTGATCAAATAAAAGAAAGAGAGACAAATACATTAAAAGAAAATAAAGTTATATATATAATAAAAATTAAATTTAAAGTTTTAGGAATAATATTGTGAAATTACTGAGATATTCTATCATGTAAATATAAGTTATTTCCAATCAGATCTCTTCAGTTATTATTCTATCATACAAATATAAGTATATAACTACATCTTATTATGATGTATAATTATTTTTCATTTTCTCAAGAAAAAATCGCTAAAATTATTTCTGAGGTTTAATACTTATGGATTTTGGATTCATGCCAGGAAGGTCTACAACAGAAGTGATTTATTTATTAAGGGGGCTAATGAAAAGTATAGGAACAAAGGAAGAGATTTGCATATGATCTTCATTAATTTAGGAAGAGTGTATGACCGGGTGCCAAGAGATGTACTTTGGAAAGCCTTAGAAAAGAAGAGGGTGAGGGTTGTATATATCAAAGCCATTCAGGACATGTATGAGGGGGTTACAACCAATGTTAGAATGTCTGGAGGTGTTACAAAGGAATTTCTTATAAGGATTAGACTACATCAGGGATCAACGTTGAGTCCTTATTTGTTCAACCTAGTGATAGATGTTCTATCTGAGCCTATAAAAGAGGAGATCCCTACATGCATGCTTTTTGCGGATGATATAGTTCTGTTGGCTGAATCCAGAGAAGATAATAATTCTAAACTTGAGATATGGAGATGGACTTTGGAATTGAGGGGCTTTCGTCTTGTAGGAACAAAACTGAATATATGCATTGCAAGTTTGATAAAGGATAAAACCAAAAGGAAGTAGAAGTTAAATTGGGAGGGTAAATCATCCCACAAGTGACAAAATTTAGATATTTGGGATCAATTATACAACAAGATGGTGAAATTGATGGAGATGTCGATCATAGAATTTAGGCCAGATGGTATAAATGGAGAAAAGCTACTGGAGTTGTCTATGATCATAAAGTACCTAATAAGGTAAGGAAAGTTCTATTGCACTGCTATAAGGCCATCAATGTTATATGGTAGTGAATGTTGGGCTTTAAAGGGACAACATGAGTATAAAATGAGAGTCGCTGAGATGAGGATGTTGAGATGGATGAGTGACCAAACAAGAAAAGACAAGATTCGTAATACTCATATATGTGAACGAGTGGGAGTGGCCTCTATTGAAGAAAAAATGGTAGAAAATCATTTGATGTGGTTTGGACATATTCAGCATAGGCCTTTGAATGCTCCGGTGAGAAGGGTGGATCAAGCAGAATGTAATCCTATTAGACGAGGTCGAGGAAGGCCGAAACGAACACTCAATGAGGTCATAGAAAGAGACCTTTTAATTAATAATATATCGAAATCTATGGTTTTTTACAGAGCACAATGGCATCGTGCGATCCATGACCCCACCTAGTGGGATAAAGGCTTTGTTGTTTGTTGTTGTAATACTTATGGATTTTGATGTCATGATATATTTTAAACATTCTAAATTTTTTAATTTAAATATAAAGAAATCATATTTATTTTTTTCTTTTTTGCATTTATAAAAATAACCAAACTCTTCAAAAGTGACCTGTGTTTATCCTTTTTATGGACTTTTGCTGTGTGCTTATCTTTCTAGCTAGCCTTTTTATTTTCATAATTTTGTATTGAATTCATGATTATGCAATTAATAGAAATTTAATTAACATGTGGAGTAGCGTAGACTTTTGTTAGATTCATACAAGCTTGATTTAAGAGGGGGAGGGGAAAGGCATTTGCCTTTGGAAGTTTTTACTGAGGAGTAATGTTACTATAGTCAACATTAATTTTTAACAGTCAACGTTAGTTTTTTAATGATATAGAGTAAAATTACTAAATTTTGTAACTTCTGGGGTGAAATTAAATCTAAAAAAAATTTCAGGTCAATATTGCTTCTTAGTAAAATATTTCAGGGCAAATGTGCACCTTCACACTAAATAATATAATAGTAAATAACGCATAATTATAATTTGTTAGGATTTTATTTCATTTAGAATTTTATTTATACATTACTATTTAAAATCCAATTTTGGAAGGCTAAAAACAAAAGCACTTTTCCTAATATCTTATTGAAAAAAGCAATTCTCAAGTAAAACAATGAAGTAAAGAATAACTTTAAAAATCTTAGAATAATTGTAAAGCTTTAAAAATTGATTGAACACAAGTCCATATAACTAATTTTAATTATGAATTTTTTTCCTTGGTAATAAGATTAATCCTAACATGGAAAAATTGCATGATTTTGTCTATCAAAATAACAAAAAGGTAGCGATTTTTTTAAAAGCAAATGACTAATTTCTATTTTACATTTTTGCCAAATACACAACCACACATGGAAGCTTTTCCTGCCATATTTGGAAAACTTCCAAAGAATATAATGGACAACTAGGAATGCTTTAATGGTTATAATAATCACAATTTATAAATAACACAATTTGCAATTCGATTTGCTAGTTGCACATATATTTTTCACAGTTCATTCCTCTAGAAACTGAGGACAATTCTGTTAGAGTAAGCTTTTCACCCAAGAGGGGGGTGAATTGGGTGATTACAAAATAATCAGATATTTAAATTTAATTTATAAAACTTTAAGGCACATTTATAAGAAGGAAGAGATATCACCGAAGTTCACACAGGGGTTTATACTGGTTCTGTCTCAACCACTTGACCTACGTCCAGTCCTCAAAAATCCTTCTGAGCCTTTCACTATATCTTCCAAGATTCAGTAGGTTCTTGGCATCACAGTACAACCAGCAAGTTCCTCTGGACACTTGCTCCCCCTTACACAAGGTAATCTTAAATCCCAACTTAAGGTTCCTTAACCTTAAGTTATCACTATTGGAAATAAAATGCGTATGACTGACAAATCTCTCTCACATAGTATATAGATAAAAACTGAAATACAGATGAAGGGTTGAAGCACTTATAAAAATATTGTATGCAGTGTGTTTAAGCGTTTTTCGTCGTACTTTTATTTTTCGAATGGCTGGACATATATATATCAGAGGCTTTGAAGACCATTGTAAATTTGTCCATTGATTCAAAGTGCTTCTGACAGATGCAACAGTATTTGTCTTCCGTTATTTATGAATTTTGCTGCCGCCCACGAATAGTTGTCATTTGAATGAAGAGTTCAGTTACTTGTCATGTGCGTGATGGTGGAATACAGTTGTAATACACTTGAGAATATTACAGTTAGAAAATATTTGAATATCATCAGAGTAATATGATTCACTAGGAGTGATCAAGGAAACCATCGGGAGTGATCTTGCTTTCACTAAAGATGGATTTCAGCAACTGAGTAGCGAAATAATATGCCACATGATTTTGACAGTGATCTGGAATAATTAGTAATGATTATCAATATCAAAATCTAAATAAAAAATTCTATTGATTTCCGTGGAAGTAGTTGCAAGTGGTTCACAGTGATTGTCTGAGAGTGTTACTGGCAAAATGAAACATTACTGGAGTGTATTTGATGTCATTGGAAGTGATTTGGAAAACATTAAAATCTTCTGCAAGTGATTACGGACTCACTGGAAGTGAACATAGGATTTTATATTCCACTCGAGTGAATTTGGAATCACTGGAAGTGATTTTGTAAACAGTGATTTCTTCTTGTAGTGATTCTCAATCCACTAGAAGTGATTCAGCTAAAATACTATATCACTTGAGTGATTCAAGATCACTGGAAGTGATTTTGCAAACAGTAAAATATTCTTGCAGTGTTTTTCATTTCACTGGAAGTGATTTAGAAATTTACACGCATCACTCGAGTGATCTGGTAGTCACTGGAAGTGATTTTCAAAACAGTGATTTTTTCTTCCGGTGTTTTCAGATGCACTGGAAGTGATTCAGCAGATATAACGTATCACTCGAGTGATTCAGGATCACTGGAAGTGAAATCTGGAACAGTGATTTTTTTTTGCCGTGATTTTTCATTCACTGGAAGTGATCTGACACATCACTCGAGTGATTTCAAATATCACTCGAGTGATCTGGTTTTCTTCCATATCACTCGAGTGATTTTTAATGATTACTCGAGTGATCTTGATTATCACTCGAGTGATTATACAAATTGTTAGAACTGGCTGACACCCAAGAGGAGGGTGAATTGGGTGTGTGATAAGAAGGTATGATCTTTTTAAAATCTTTTCGCAACTTATCAAATCAATACATGCGGAAGTATAGAAACATAAGCTGATATGTAAATCATATATGCTGGAAATGTAAAAGCTTAGGGAAGAGAATATGCAAACTGTGATTTATCTTGGTTCAGTCCAATCCACGATAACCTACGTCCAGTCCCCAGGCTCCTCCTGAGATTTTCAATCCACTATCTTCTTGTTTAACCGGGCACAAGAAAAGCCTCTACAAATCTCTTATGAAGTTACTCCCCCTTACACACTGTAAGATTTACACCCTCTTATGGTAAGTTGAGCAAAGCAATCCCAAAGTCCTTTCTCTCTTGCTTACCCGTGCAAGTCTTATGAGCAGCAACGTTCTCTCCTGCTTACACCACTGTAAGTCTTACGAGCAGCAACGTTCTCTACTGCTTGCACCTTGTAAGTCTTGCGAGCAGAAAGTACTATTAGCAATTCTCTCTACAACTTTTCGTAAGGTAATCAACCCTCTCAAGGTCCCTCTACCTTGAGTTCAATACAAAAATATATTTATAAGGATTTACAAACTCTCTTACAGAGTAGATAGGATACTCACTGAAGTACAATACAAATATTCACTCTCTCAAATATACATAATATAGAAGATGAAGTAGAGCAAAGAGTGGTCGGAGGTAGAAGACTTAGAATATCAGCATGTTCATGTTCTCATTGTATTGCATACCTTTCTGTGTTTGAATCCTCTCCTATTTATAGCTGAGTTGTGGAAGATGACCGTTGTAAACATCCATCCGTTAGAGTCTGTTGATTCATTTGACCGTTGAACCCATTTGGATATTTTCTTGTTGTAATCCCATCTGATGCTTAGACAGACACTACTTCATCTTCGGTTGGAGTCCCATTGCTTTGCACGGTCGTTGAATGTATTTAAATATTTTCCCGTTGATCGTGCTCTGACATATGCTTCAGCGTTTCTTACAGTTTGCCCATTGGTCTGACAGATGCAATAGTATTTGTCGTCCGTTACTTATGAATTTTGCTGCCACCCATGAATAGTTGTCGTTGAATGGAGAGTTCAGTTACTTATCATGTGCGTGATGGTGGAGTACAGCTGTAACACACTTATGAATATAATCGTTAGGAAATATTTGTATCTCAACAGACTAATAAGAATCACTGGAAGTGTTTTCTGAAAAACAGTAATAAGACCATCGGGAGTGATCTTGTTTTCACAACTGAGTAGTAAAATGATATACCATATGATTTTGATAGCAATTTGGAGAAATCAGTAATAATAGAATTTCACTTTAGCTCTTTGTTTCGCTTGCAATTCTTCAGCAAGCAGGGGTAAATTTCCAGATGTCATAACTCTTCTAATATGGCTCCAAAAATGCTTTATTATATATCAATAGAAATATTTTGAGGTCTAGTTTCATATGGAACCGGTTTCAGCTCAATTGGATCTGTGGTTTGAGAGTTATAGCCAAAATACCCAGTCTGTTCCAGAAAGTGACGCTGATATGAATCCCAAATATTAACACTGATATCTCCCTCATCTGAGCTCCTTTCATGTTAATTCTGGTGTCCAAATGACGCATAGGGAGTCTAGTTTCATATGCAACTGGTTTGGTCTCAATTGGAGTTGTATTTTGAGAGATATGATCGAATAACCAGACCTCGCTCAGCTGGACGAAGAACAGAGCATGAAAATCACTCGAGTGATCTGTGAATCACTGCAAATGATTTTCACTGTTCTCAGAATCACTCGAGTGATTCTCAACATCACTCGAGTGATTTCCAAAATCACTCGATTGCTACAGCTATGCTACAGTAGCTACAGTGAAAATGCTACAGTAACCGTATGCTACAGTACTACTGCTACAGTAACCGTAGAACTTGAAACTTGCTATTTTTCATTGATTTTTGCAAGTTCTTCATTCCTCAATTTCTTTCTTCCATTGCTTGACTAATCTACAATATATGCAATATCAAATAGTTAGTCAATGTATTAGAAAAGTATACTATGCAAACTTCTGCTCTCATAATATTTGATATATATATTTGGCATCATCAAAACTAATCATATCTAACATTCTCCCCCTTTTTGATGATGGCAAATCCTTAATGAAAAATATGCTTGAATGTGAATAGACAAATTGAATGCAACATATTTTTCCATTTCTCTCCCCCTAGTTGACATTAGTAAAAAGTTTGAAGTATAAAGAAGAAGGTTTCTTGGAGAAGTATTTATGAAAATACATTTGAAATATCATTTTCTCCATTAATCAAAATAAACAGTTTATTCTCCCCTTTTTGAAAGTAATGATATTTGAATATGGTACAAAAATAGTTTTCACATTTTTCAAAATATGCACATTTAAAGATGTTTTCATGATCAAGGCATATTAGGAAAAAAAATGCATAATGTTCTCAAAATATAAAGAGATGAGTTTTAGAAATGCTCAGTTGGATTTGGCAAGTTGATGATAGATCCATGAAGTCCAGTCCATCACACTTTCGCTGTACTATTATGAGGATGTCTCCAGGATGCTCTTGAGCTTCTGTTCGATATTTTTATCACATATGGTTAATGCTCTATTGTATTGGTATAAGGCTTTGAATGTTGCAGGCAATATATTTCTCTTGATTGATCATCAAAGCATATGTCCTCAAGATTGATATATTCTTCTCGTAGAATACTGGGGAATGATCCTGCATAAAGCAAATTCTCTTGCTATGACTAAAAAGCATTCTTACAAGAAGAATGGTTAGTGCAATCAAGTATCAAAAATTTCCTTTCTATAAAGTATATGCAAATTGAGATCATTGAAAAGAAAATGGATAAGTATCTCATCATCAAAACTAATCAATTGAGGGTAAATGAAAATGAGTATACTAAAATGATTTTGTCAAATAAAGGAGATAAGCTTTTAAAATATAAAACATATGTGAATGTGAAGCTCCCCCTTAATGAGTGCATGGCTTTAAGAAAAATGAGGAGTTCAAATAAGAATTCTCATGGATTTGAAGAACCATTGAAGAAACTGTGGAGATATATAAAGCATGAAATTTTGAAGATTTTAGTCCCGTTTTGAAAATGATGCATGAATAATTGGGAAGTGATTGAAATTAAATATGAGGAGATGAAGTTGATAGTTTGCATAAGAAGGAATACTGAATTTAAGAGAATTTCATATTTTTATCATTCACTAGAGTGATTTTGCCATTCACTCGAGTGATTTTCTTCTGAACCAGAATCACTCGAGTGATAGCAACAATTCACTTGAGTGAAGTTGTAGAAAATCACTGATGTCCAGCGTTACTTCACAACTTACTCCAATCACTTACCTCATTCGAGTGCTTGACTGAGAACACTTGAGTTACCTACCTGTAGCATCATTATCACTAAAGTGATAACATCTTTCATTTGAGTACAAATTTCCTCATACCTTGATGCTTAAGTTAGTACAGTAATCATCAAGCACATGAATATATATAGAGACATTATAAGTAACAAATATTCTCTTAACTTATTGGGATTAATCATTCCCAATTGATCTTTCACAAGGATTTGAAGGTGTCTGATGCTATTTGAAGATGAAGATGAAGATGATTCAGAATGAATATGACTTTGACAACTTTCTTTTTGAATATGATTCTCTGATTACGTGATGTCACATATTGCTTCTTTCTTTGATGTCAATATCAAGCAATGTAATTGAATTCATAGATATGTTTGCTCCATTTGCTTGGTCCACCCGTATTTCTTCAATAGCATTCTTTAGATACTTTGGTACCCAACTCCTCTTGGTTCTATAGAATAACTCTTATGCTCTTATACAAGTGAATCATATATTATTTGAGCAAAGAATATCATAAACCAATACAGACCAAAATATAATTTTACTCAGTAAATTCAAATAATTGAATCATAAAGTATAACAATCAAGTGATACCAAGAGTGATAATTTTCAAAGATCAATGACAATTTATAAACACACTTTATATAGAGAATATGTCATTGATAAGATTGTCAAGCAATTCATATAAGTCGGATCAAGAGAGTAGTGAATCTTTTCATAATGATCAACTTTTATGGAATGATAAATCGAGAATATTTTCCATAAATGATAATGAGATATGCAATTTGTTTCAAAATCTCGAATGTCTTTCCAAATCATGAATATGCATTATGATGTTAAGATTTTGAATGTATATTTATGCAGTTTGTTAAATATCAATGCTCTTGCTAAAAATAGTGGAAGTCAATAGATATAAACTTTGTGTCATAAAGCTTCACTTTAGAATTTCAACTAAGATAACATGTTGCTCCTCAGAATAAACATGTTGGAGAATTTTTAAGAGCAAAAGTCATATGGAAAATGAATTAGTCAAAAGGGGCTTAACTAGATACACATATATAAGCATGATGACTTTTGTTACTGATCAAGTGATAATCTTGCCTCTTAGAATTGTGTCAAAATATATATGATCATTTATGGCAAGATTTTGAGTACAAGGCTCTAGTTACTCAAAAATAGATGAAAATAAATGTTGATGCATTTAAGTAACAAGATGAGTATAATAATGTATAGATGATAAAACACATATTCATTAGTCCAAATGACTAGAATTCCAAAATATCATCCGAGTATGTTATTCCACTGTAATGGTTGATGCATTAATGAATACTTGGAATAACTTAACCAACAATACTTTCACATATTGAATTATTCTATAGGTAAAATACTTGAAACTCATATAGATAAGATCTAACTCATTAGAAAATAAGGATTAAGAAGTTCAAGCTTTGGATAGCATATTGAAGATCAATGATCAATATGCCAATGATTGGGAAATACCTTGGTGAATAGGTTTGAAGCATTTTTGACAATCAGTATACAAAAATATTAACTTCAAATTTTTGAAAATGATTTGAATGCAAATGTGATATGAATAATTTTTCAAATCATGTGTATTTACTTTTATAAAGACAATATGAATCAAAATGTATTCTTAAATTGTGCATTTCAAACTCAGATGAATAGAAGGATTATGCACAATTTCACTTTCAGTCTATTTAGAAATCTGAAACATTTTGAAAATCACAAATGATTGATTGCTAATGATATGCAATAATGAACAGATATTTATCACTCAAGAGGAGTTGGAAAGAACGAGTGCTTCTAGGAGATTTGAAAACAATGGTCATGACACTCAAATTCTGCAGAAAGTCTTACATACTGATACATCGTACCTGGCTTGAGTGTAACTTTTAGACACCCAAGTTAATTTTCAATTTCTTGTTTCTTTGTACTCAAGTCCTCCATAATCACTTGAGTAACCCATGCATTTGATTCAATCTTTACTGCATGTTCTCTTCAAAATTCATGTATGCTCTATTCATCCTTGTTTTATTGACCGAGAGCATGACATTCCTTTCTTCTTCCTATAAAACCGTATAACCCTTTTTCTTCCTAAGGTATCCAGTTTTACTTGGATCCATATATGGTTAGCTCATAGGAATCATAACAAAATTCACATACTCTATGAATATAATTAAATCATAACAATTGAATATAATAAATTGATGACTTTATGCATAAGAAGAGTTTTGAAACATGCGTGTATGCATAAAGAACTAAACTATTGAACATTGTAATCCCTTTGTAAATAAGTTTACAAGATGAGTTTTTCAAAGGATTTGAAAACATATTTCTAAGATAGTTTGCAATGCTCATTCCTAAGGTAACGTGTATAAACCTCAATAAATATTAAAGATAACAATATAGGAGCTTTTATCATTGTATACCTTTACTTTAAGCACTTGGAGGATTGGCTTTACTTACCCACTGTCTCTTTCAATTATGTTGATCATTCATATGTGTTTCTAAGGGTGTCTGCAAAGCTCTCTCAAAAGATATAGACTTCAAAAGTCTTATGTTTGATACCTGAGAGATTTTCCTTTTCTTGTTCTGCTCAAGATAGTTGAATGGCACTTTATGATAGTTCATTCTTGAGGTAGAACATACGCCTTTTCTCCATTGCTTCTTTCCGTGATTATACTTTGTAGTTCTAGCAATGGATGCTCCGAGAGTTCTCTTTTGTGATGATGCACACTTCTTTGTTGGTATATGAGAACCTCTTGGCGTCTTCTTCATTTTCTCTGTATCCTTATGTCCATTTCTTTTGTGATCATCCTACATACACAAGGTACTAGATGGACATTTTGGTACCCACATATACTTGGGTCCTTGATTGTTAGTATTAGACTTTATATGTCCTTTCGGAACCCAAACATATTTATTTCTCACATTAGGATTTCTTCTAACATGGCATGTGTGAGAAATATGACCCGATTTACCACAATAATTGCAAATTGTATAAATATATGCATTTTGAGATATTATGCAAGTATTGTGTTGTTTGAGGGACGACAATCTCAAATATTCAGTTTGCTTACATTCTTTGTTCACAAATGAATTTCCAGCATGTTTGAAAATATTTTTGCTTTTCTTAACAGAATCAATAATTGGTTGGAAAATAATTTTATGCAAACCTTGAAAATCTGTTTTGCAAGAATCACTAGAAGAATTGAAACCTTTTACCTTAAGTTCATCTTGAGCTTCAGAGATTGATTTTTCATGTCTGTCTATAATGAGCTCTTTTTGGGAGTCCTCTTCTTCTAGTCTATCCGTGTTGAGTGTATGGAAGTGTTCTATGATTTTTCCTTTGTCATTATCAGCTTCCAATTGTTCATGAACAATAGAGGCACATATTATAGTTTCACATGAACTGTCAACACTTTCAACTTCAACACACTTGTTAGAAGTATATTTGGAATCAAGAGTATCCCAGATATCTTTAGCATTAGAGCAAAATCTAATTTTCTCAAAATCATTTTCGGTCATGGCATTATACAGAAACTGCATTGCTCTAATATTCAATGAAAACATTTTCTTTTCTTTGTCTGTCTAATCCTTTCTAGGTTTATGATCAAAAGCATTTGTAAAAACATTCCACATATCATAATCAAATGCTTTTATAAAACTTGTCATTCTAGCTTTCCAGAACCAAAAATCAATATCTTTCAAAAGAGGTGGAACAGTATAATCAAATCCTTCTGGAAGCATAAAATACCCAAAGTCAGCCATTGTAATTCTTGAGACGGTTAAGTCCTTTAAACAAGAGCCCTGCTCTGATACCAAATGTTAGAACTGGCTGACACCCAAGAGGGGGGGTGAATTGGGTGTGTGATAAGAAGGTATGATCTTTTTAAAATCTTTTCGCAACTTATCAAATCAATACATGCAGAAGTATAGAAACATAAGCTGATATGTAAATCATATATGCTGGAAATGTAAAAGCTTAGGGAAGAGAATATGCAAACTGTGATTTATCTTGGTTCGGTCCAATCCACGATAACCTACGTCCAGTCCCCAGGCTCCTCCTGAGATTTCCAATCCACTATCTTCTTGTTTAACCGGGCACAAGAAAAGCCTCTACAAATCTCTTATGAAGTTACTCCCCCTTACACACTGTAAGGTTTACACCCTCTTATGGTAAGTTGAGCAAAGCAATCCCAAAGTCCTTTCTCTCTTGCTTACCCGTGCAAGTCTTATGAGCAGCAACGTTCTCTCCTGCTTACACCACTGTAAGTCTTACGAGCAGCAACATTCTCTACTGCTTGCACCTTGTAAGTCTTGCGAGCAGAAAGTACTATTAGCAATTCTCTCTACAACTTTTCGTAAGGTAATCAACCCTCTCAAGGTCCCTCTACCTTGAGTTCAATACAAAAATATATTTATAAGGATTTACAAACTCTCTTACAGAGTAGATAGGATACTCACTGAAGTACAATACAAATATTCACTCTCTCAAATATACATAATATAGAAGATGAAGTAGAGCAAAGAGTGGTCGGAGGTAGAAGACTTAGAATATCAGCATGTTCATGTTCTCATTGTATTGCATACCTTTCTGTGTTTGAATCCTCTCCTATTTATAGCTGAGTTGTGGAAGATGACCGTTGTAAACATCCATCCGTTAGAGTCTGTTGATTCATTTGACCGTTGAACCCATTTGGATATTTTCTTGTTGTAATCCCATCTGATGCTTAGACAGACACTACTTCATCTTCGGTTGGAGTCCCATTGCTTTGCACGGTCGTTGAATGTATTTAAATATTTTCCCGTTGATCGTGCTCTGACATATGCTTCAGCGTTTCTTACAGTTTGCCCATTGGTCTGACAGATGCAATAGTATTTGTCGTCCGTTACTTATGAATTTTGCTGCCACCCATGAATAGTTGTCGTTGAATGGAGAGTTCAGTTACTTATCATGTGCGTGATGGTGGAGTACAGCTGTAACACACTTATGAATATAATCGTTAGGAAATATTTGTATCTCAACAGACTAATAAGAATCACTGGAAGTGTTTTCTGAAAAACAGTAATAAGACCATCGGGAGTGATCTTGTTTTCACAACTGAGTAGTAAAATGATATACCATATGATTTTGATAGCAATTTGGAGAAATCAGTAATAATAGAATTTCACTAGCAAAATCAGTTGTTCTTTATGGAAGTAATTGCAAATGAATCATAGTGTATGTAGGAAAGTGTTTACTGAAACAATAAATCATTATTGGAGAAAATACAATATCACTGGAAGTGAATATGATATCACCGGGAGTGAATTTAAAATCGTTGAAAGCTTCTGACAGTGATTACTGGTTCACTGGAAGTGATCTTGAAATTTCCATGTTTCACTCGAGTGAATTTGGAATCACTGGAAGTGAATTTGTAAATAGTGATTTCTGTTAGATATGATTAGTTTTGATGATGCCAAATATATATCAAATATTATGAGAGCAAAAGTTTGCATAATATACTTATCTCTTACATTGACTAACTATTATATTTAATGTTATATATCTTATAGATTAGTCAAAGAGATTGGAGAATGAAGAGCTTGAAGAATTAATGGAAATATCAAGATTCAAGCTACTAAGAAGAAATACTGGATGTTTCTATGCTCATAAGGGAATTAAGAAGTACTGTAGCAGTTACTGTTTGGCACTGTAGCATTATCACTGTAGCAATACGGGTACTGTAGCAACTGGCACTGTTTGGCACTGTAGCATCGAGTGATTTAATGAATCACTCGAGTGATTTGCTGAATCACTCGAGTGATTCTGAAAAAAACGCAATCACTCGAGTGATTCAGCAAATCACTCGAGTGATGTGCAACATTTCAGAGTCTGTTCTTCATCCAGCTGAGCGAGGTCTGGTTATTTGATCATATCTCTCACAATACAACTCCAAATGAGACGAAACCAATTGCATATGCAACTAGACTCCCAATGTGTAATTTTGACACCAGAACGAACATCAAAGGAGCTCATATGAGGGAGATATCAGTGTTCTAATTTGACCTTCATGGCAGCATCACTTTCTGGAACAGTCTTAGTATTTTGGCTATAACTCTCAAACCACTGATCCTATTGAGCTGAAACCGGTGCCATATGAAAGTAGACTTCCAGGGCTTTCGATTAATATATAATACAGAATTTTTGGAGTCATATTCAAAGAGTTATGACATCTGAAAGTTGACCTCTGTTTACTGAAGAACTGGAAACGGATCACTCGAGTGATTTCAGCATTCACTCGAGTGATATTGCGTTTCACTGGAAGTGATCGAAAAATCACTGCAAGAAAAATTCACTGTTTCAGATTTCACTTCCAGTGATCTCCAAATCACTCGAGTGATATCTCCAATTTTCCAAATCACTTCCAGTGATCTCCAAATCACTTCCAGTGATATCTCAATTTTTCCATTTCACTTCCAGTGATCTCCAAATCACTCGAGTGATATTTCAACTTTGCCAAATCACTTCCAGTGATCTCCAAATCACTCGAGTGATATCTCAACTTTGCCAAATCACTTCCAGTACGCCTGAAATCACCGGAAGAAAAATACACTGTTTTGAAAATCACTTCCAGTGAAGCTCAGATCACTCGAGTGATCCGCCAAAGTTTTCAAATCACTTCCAGTGATCCTCAATCACTCGAGTGATGTTGCATTTCTGCTGAATCACTTCCAGTGAATTCAAAATCACTGCAAGAATATTTCACTGTTCATCAAATCACTTCCAGTGATCTTGAATCACTCGAGTGATATTTGAAAAGTTGCAAATCACTTCCAGTGAATTGGAAATCACTCCAAGAAGAAATCACTATTTACAAAATCACTTCCAGTGATTCTAAATTCACTCGAGTGAAATATGGAATTTTCAATATCACTTCCAGTGAACCAGCAATCACTGTCAGAAGTTTTCAAAGTTTTCAAAATCACTCCCAATGACATTATATTCACTTCCAGTGATATTGCACTTGCTCATATAATGATCTATTGTTCCAGTATACACTTTCCTACATACACTATGATCCATTTGCTATTACCTTCATAAACAATAACTGATTTTGCTAGTGAAATTCTATTATTACTGATTTCTCCAAATTGCTATCAAAATCATATGGTATATCATTTTACTACTCAGTTGCGAAAACAAGATCACTCCCAATGGTCTTATTACTGTTTTTCAGAAAATGCTTCCAGTGAATCATATAAGTCTGTTGAGATACAAATATTTTCTAACGGTTATATTCAAAGTGTATTACAGCTGTACTCCACCAACACGCACATGACAAGTAACTGAACTCTCCATTCAAACGACAACTATTCGTGGGCGGCAGAAAAATTCATAAGTAATGGAAGACAAATACTATTACATCTGTCAGACTAATTGGAAAACTGTAAGAAACGCTGAAGCATGTGTCAGGGCACGATCAACGGGAAAATATTTAAATACACTCAACGACCGTGCAAAGCAATGGGACTCCAACCGAAAATGATATAGTGACTGTCTAAGCATCAGATGGGATTATAACAGAAGAATATTCGAATGGGCTCAACGGTCAAATGAATCAACAGACTCTAACGGATATCTTCCACAACTCAGCTATAAATAGGAGAAGATTCAAACACAGAAAAGTAAGCAATACGATGAGAACATGAACATGCTGATATTCTAAGTCTTCTACCTCTGACCACTCTTTGCTCTATTTCATCTTCTATATTATGTATATTTGAGAGAGTGAATATTTGTATTGTACCTCAGTGAGTATCCTATCTACTCTGTGAGAGAGTTTGTAAATCCTTACAAATATATTTCTGTATTGAACTCAAGGTAGAGGGACCTTGAGAGGGTTGATTACCTTACAGTGGAAGTTGTAGAGTGAATCGCCAGTAAGAGTTTCTATCCATAAGACTTACAAGGTGCAAGCAGTAGAGAATGTTGCTGCTCGTAAGACTTACAGTGGTGTAAGCAGGAGAGAACGTTGCTGCTCATAAGACTTGCACGGGTAAGCAAGAGAGAAAGGTCTTTGGGATTGCTTTGCTCGACTTGCTGTAAGAAGGAGTAAACCTTACAGTGTGTAAGGGGGAGTAACTCTTGTGAATTTGTAAAGGCTTTTCTTGTGCCCGGTTAAACAAGAAGATAGTGGATTGAAAATCTCAGGAGGAGCCTGGGGACTGGACGTAGGTCATCGTGGATTGGACCGAACCAGGATAAATCACAGTTTGCATATTCTCTTCCCTAAGCTTCTACATTTCCAGCATATATGATTTACATATCAGCTTATGTTTCTATACTTCCACATGTATTGATTTGATAAGTTGCGAAAAGATTTTAAAAGATCATACTTTCTTATCACACACCCAATTCACCCCCCCTCTTGGGTGTCAGCCAGTTCTAACAATTTCTTCTTGCAAAGATTTTGAATCCACTGGAAGTGATTTGGAACTTTTCAAACATCACTCGAGTGATTCAAGATCATTGGAAGTGATTTGGTAAACAGTAAAATATTCTTGCAGTGATTTTCAATTCACTGGAAGTGATTCAGCGAAAATGCAACATCACTCGAGTGATTGAGGATCACTGGAAGTGATTTGAAAACTTTGGCGGATCACTCGAGTGATCTGAGCTTCACTGGAAGTGATTTGCAAAACAGTGAATTTTTCTTGAAGTGAATTTTCAATCACTGGAAGTGATTTTCCGCATCACTCGAGTGATTCAGAATCACTGGAAGTGATTTGGCGCATCACTCGAGTGATTCAGAATCACTGAAAGTGATTTTCAAAACAGTGAATTTTTCTTGCAGTGAATTTTCAATCACTTGAAGTGATTTGGCACATCATCGAGTGATTCAGGATCACTGGAAGTGATTTGGAAAAACTGAGATATCACTCGAGTGATTTGGAGATCACTGGAAGTGAAATGCAGAAAATCTCATATCACTCGAGTGAATTCCATTTCACTGGAAGTGATATTGAGAACAGTGAAAAATTCCTGCAGTGATTCTGTCGCCACTGGAAGTGATCTACGAAATAAGCCATATCACTCGAGTGAATTCTGGAATCACTCGAGTGATCTTCAATATCACTCGAGTGATTAAAAATCACTCGGGTGATCTGTTGTTCAGATCACTTTAGCTCTTTGTTTCGCTTGTAATTCTTCAGCAAGCAGGGGTAAATTTCCAGATGCCATAACTCTTCTAATATGGCTCCAAAAGTGCTTTATTATATATCAATAGAAATATCTTGAGGTCTAGTTTCATATGGAACCGGTTTCAGCTCAATTGGATCTGTGGTTTGAGAGTTATAGCCAAAATACCCAGTCTGTTCCAGAAAGTGACGCTGATATGAATCCCAAATATTAACACTGATATCTCCCTCATCTGAGCTCCTTTCATGTTAATTCTGGTGTCCAAATGACGCATAGGGAGTCTAGTTTCATATACAACTGGTTTGGTCTCAATTGGAGTTGTATTTTGAGAGATATGATCGAATAACCAGACCTCGCTCAGCTGGACGAAGAACAGAGCATGAAAATCACTCGAGTGATCTGTGAATCACTGCAAGTGGTTTTCACTGTTCTCAGAATCACTCGAGTGATTCTCAACATCACTCGAGTGATTTCCAAAATCACTCGATTGCTACAGCTATGCTACAGTAGCTACAGTGAAAATGCTACAGTAACCGTATGCTACAGTACTACTGCTACAGTAACCGTAGAACTTGAAACTTGCTATTTTTCATTGATTTTTGCAAGTTCTTCATTCCTCAATTTCTTTCTTCCATTGCTTGACTAATCTACAATATATGCAATATCAAATAGTTAGTCAATGTATTAGAAAAGTATACTATGCAAACTTCTGCTCTCATAATATTTGATATATATATTTGGCATCATCAAAACTAATCATATCTAACACAAATCACTCAAGTGATCTTGCTCAGATCACATTTATCACTTCCTTTACTGATGTATTTGTTTTAATCAAATCCAAAGCTTTCCAAAACATGATTTTTTATCATCAAAACATGAAATCTAACATTCTCCCCCTTTTTTATGATGACAAAACATATTATATGATCATGTTCAAAATTTGATTTTCTAAAATTTTACTTGATCTTTTTCAAAAAATTTGCAACAACTTAACCACGGCAAAGGACTAAAAAGAATTATTTCAAAGATTGAAATTTTTTGACCTCATATAGAAAATGAAAAGTATTAGTTCAAGGTTAAAAAACCATTATAAACAGAATTTAAACATGCACATGTGAAGCATAACTTCTTGCTTTTCATGAGATCATATTGACAGCAGCAAACACAAACACAATTGCATTAAGACTATATTCTCATTAGATTAGAATCTTTGAACAAGTACATGGTCAGTTCAGAAAGCATACTGAAACTACATAAACTGCACTATATGACAATAAACAGAATACTACATACTACATAAAACACATATGATCATATCAGTTCTTCTCCCCCTTTTTGGCATCATCTAAAGGAGATACAGAAGGCATAAATGCCTGAGTAGATGAAGAGGTAAAGAAGGAGATAGGTAGAATATATTGAATGAGTGAGAGCTGGGCAGGAGACTGGAAAGAAAAGGTCGTAGAAGAGGGCTCAACAGGAGTGGTGGAAGTGGAATGAGTAGGTCCTATAATCTCTGTAGTAGCATCCTCAACAACAATCTCCTCAGTATGAGAACTGGAAGAGGTGTGATGTGATGAAGATGATAGAGTCTGGAGGATGGGATCAACCTGTGGAGGATTACCAGCAGTGATAGGGTCATATAAAAGATGTGGGAGGTTCAAGAGGAGGAGTGTCTGAAGGAATGATAGGAGGGTCAGAAAGTGAGGGATCTGGAAGTGGAGGGTCTGATGAAAGAGGTACATGTGAGGTGGTTGGTGGTAAGTTAGGGAAAGGAATGTGAAGGTGAGACTTGAGTGCATCCTCAATCCTCTGGATCCTCTATGTCTGTTCTGCCTGGCGATCAAAAAGTATATTGAAGTTGTGGTTCACTACCTTTACTAACACTTTAACTTGGTAGTTGACTTGATCAATCAAATCAGTGTTAGACTTCCTCAACTGAGTGACAGCAAACTGGATGACATCCTGAATATATGTCTAAAGAGCAGCCTGAGTGAAAGAAGGACTATGAGATACTGCTCTGGATAACTGAGCCTCATCCATCTTGGAAGGTGAAGGATCCATTTTCTTAGTATGATGATCTCTCTGGCTTGCCTCAGGAGGTGGTGAATGATGTCTCTGAGTCTGTGAAGAAGCTCTACCTAGAATAGTAATTCCCATCCGTGTGAGGTGAATCTTTCACAATTTTGATCTCTCACAATTGCTTCAATCCTTTAAACAATAATGTTTCCATGGCTATCTTTCACATCAGCAATTTTCATGTTACAGTAAAAATGCTTAACGACCAAGGGATTGTAAGACATTCTTAGTTTCAACCATGGTTCATACTGCTTCAAATAAGGACTCAAGTCTATGTGAAATTTCTTTTTCAGCTCGGCTAAATCTACCCAGACAACAGGACATAAATCTATTTTGGCAAATGGGAAGTAAACACAATAGAATTCAAAATTCTGAGATTACCCGTGTTAAACCCAGGAGGAGGATCAAGGATTTCAGGGGATTCTTCAACCAAGGACTCAGAATGATACCGACTACCAGAAGCTTGAGATGCATACCATGACTTCTGGGGAATAGAAGCAGCTAGAATATTGATAGCACGTGTAATCTTTGTCTGCAATGTAGAGTCTTGAATGTCTGCTTCTCGTCATTTCTCTTTCCCTTTCCCTTTAGAACTTGTATGTGACCGTGTAATCATCCCAGTAGGTTCTTCGATGCGAATGCCTTTGGGTTTTTGAAAGGTCTGAACGGGTTCTTGTGCATATGATGCTTTCGGCTTCTTAGACGATGGAGAGGATAGAGGTGATTGACTGGGTCTTTTGGTTCTCACCATTGTTGAATGAAAGAAGAATCTTAGGGTTCTGTCAGAGATTCTATGGAGAGAAATGGGTGCGGTTAGGAAGATCTGACGAGATGAGATTAATCGGTGAAGCAGAGAGTGAAGATATAGCTTTGAGGATTTGGGTTTCTGGGTTCAAGAGATTTCAGAGAGTTTGAGAGTGATTATGCGAGTGAGAGTGAACTTAGAGAGTGAAATGAACAGTCATGGGAGGAAAAAGTTGATATAACCAGTTTTTTTTAACATTCACTCGAGTGATTTTGGTTTTCACTCGAGTGAAGTTTAAAAATCACTCAAGTGAAGTCCAAAATTACTTCACAGAAGCTAAAACCATGCTGTAACTGCTCGACTATTGATTAAAAATACTCAAGTGACTTACCTGTGGTGATATTATCAATCTAATCACTTGATTTACCTATGGTTGTAGTATTTCACTGTTCACTCACTCGAGTTGGTCTTTATCATCACCCGAGTGTTTTCCTCTCTGTTTATCTCTGTTATTTGAAGATATTACAGAGCATCCTGTAAAACAACTTTATAGATACTCCGATGCTTAAGTTAGTTATGGGATCATCAAAACATTATGAAATCAATATTTATAAATGCTAAACAACTTACAATTCATTGGGATTTACCATTCCCAATTCCCTTTGTTTGTGCATGAATTGTTGTCGGGCAAGAGGTTTGGTGAAAATATCAGCTAATTACAAATGTATAGGTATGAATAACACCTTGACATCCTTTTTCTGAATACGATCTCTAATGAAATGATGTCTCACATCAATATGATTGGTTCTTGAATGTTGTACAGGATTTTTCGCCAAACTTATTGTACTAGTGTTGTCACAGTAGGTGGGAATTTCTTTAAGATATATGCCAAGATCCTAAAGTTGCTACTTTAGCCATAGTGCTTGTGCACAACAACTTAAGGCTGCTATATATTCTGCTTCCGTTGAAGATAATGATACTGTAGTTTGTTTCTTACTAAACCGAGAAACAACTGCACCTCTAAGAAATTGACATTGCCCACTTGTGCTCTTCCTATCTGTTTTATAACCACCATGATCAGAATCATAATAAGCAACTATATATTCATTACCTTTTTTGGGATACCATATACCCAATTCTTTTGTGTCTGCCAGATATCTAAAAATTCTTTTCACTAATTCAGCATGTGATACTTTAGGGAATGACTGAAATCTCGCACATAAACTAACACTGAATTGAATATTAGGTCTGCTGGCTGTGAGGTAGAGTAATGATCCAATCATTCCTCGATATTGAGTTATATTGAAATCAACTCCTTTTTCATCAGCATCCATAAGAACCGTTGAACTCATAGGTGTATCTGCACTATTAGCTTCATCCAATCCAAACTTCTTGAGCAATTCTTTTAGGTATTTAGTCTATGATATGAATATTCCATTCTTTCTTTGTTTAATTTGTAAACCCAGAAAGAATGTCAGTTCTTCCATTAAAGACATTTCAAATTCTCCCTGCATTATCTCAGAGAATTCTTTACACAGAGAATCATTAGTAGCACCGAATATAATATCATCAACATAAATTTGAACTACCAAAATATCATTTAGTTTTCATTTTATAAATAAGGTTGTATCGACTTTTCCTCCTGTAAAACCAAATTCGATGAGAAATTTGCTCAACCTTTCGTACCAGGCTCTAGGACTTGCTTCAAACTACATAAAGCCTTTTTTAGTTTGAAAACATGATTTGGTTTGGATACGTCTTCAAAACCTGGAGGTTGTTCTACATAAACTTCCTCCTTGATGTACCCATTTAAGAAAGTACTTTTCACATCCATTTGATATAATTTGAATCCTTTGATGCACGCAAAGGCTAAGAGTACTCGTATAGCTTCCAATCTTGCTACTAGAGCATATGTTTCCTCATAATCAATACCTTCTTCCTGATTATAGCCCTTGGCGACCAATCTTGCCTTGTTTCTGATAATAGCTGCGGATTCATCAATTTTGTTCTTGAATACCCATTTAGTGCCAATAACCGAGTGGTCTTTAGGTTGGGGTACCAAATCCCAAACTTGATTTCTGTCAAATTGATTTAATTCTTCTTACATTGCTAATACCCAATCATTATCTGATAGGGCTTCGTCAATGTTAGAAGGTTCCAATTGAGAAATGAATGCAGAAAAGCTAACTTCATTTAAAACTTTGTTTCTAGTTTTAACTCCTTCATTAACTTCTCCTATCACTTAATCTAGAGGATGACTCTTGACGTATTTCCAGGCTCGAGGTTGTTCTGGTTGACTTAATTCAACTTCTTTTTCAATATTATCAACCTCAGGATTGGGAGAGTTAATAGAAGATTGGTTACTATTTATCTCATCGTCAAAGCTTTTACTAGAGGACACATATTCATCGAATACAACATGAATTGATTCTTCTACAACACATGTTCGTTTATTAAAAACTCTATATGCTTTACTTTGATTTGAATAGCCTAGGAAAAGTCCCTCATCAGCCTTAGAATCAAACTTTATAAGATTATCTTTACCGTTGTTATGAATAAAACACTTACAACCAAATATGTGTAGATAAGCGAGGTTTGGCTTTCGTCCCTTATAGAGTTCGTATGGTGTCTTTCCAAGTTTGGTTCTGACATATGCTCTATTTGAAATGTAGCATACAGTGCTCATAGCGTCTGCCCAGAAGACTTGAGACACATTCTTTTCGTTGAGCATTGCTCTAGCCATTTCTGTAAGAACTCTATTCTTTCTTTCCATGACTCCATTCTGTTGTGGAGTTCTTGGTGCTGAAAAATTGTGATTGATGCCATTTGTATCACAATATTCTGCAAATACTTGATTATCAAATTCTCCACCATGATCTGTCCGGATACCTGTAATCAACATACCTTTCTCATTTTGCACTTTCTTGGCAAAGGCAATAAATTTACTAAAAGTTTCATCTTTGGATGACAAAAATATATTCCAGGTAAATCTAGAGAAATCATCAACAATAACAAATGTGTACAAATTTCCATCAAGACTCTTAACTCTTGCTGGACCAATCAGATCCATATGCAATAATTGAAGTGGTCTATTAGTGGTAATTTCAGTTTTTGATTTAAAAGATGATTTAGTTTGCTTACCTCTTTGACAAGCATCACAAATTAAATCATTCTTGAAATTTACATGAGGTAAACTAATTACCAAATCCTTTTTGAGTAATTTATCTAATTGATGCATATTTACATGGGCAAGTTGCTTATGCCATAGCCAACTCTCATCAGTGTTACTCAAAAGACAATTTTCAGAAATATTTTCATTCATATCAAGAGTATAGCAGTTACCTTCTCTTTTTGCCTTGAGTTTTGACTTCAAATTCTTCTTTTCAATTTGCAGATCCTTCTTGCTAACTATCAGACATTCTTCTGAGTCAAATATTACCCAGTTGTCTTTATCTGTGCTTTGGCTTACACTTAATAGATTGTGACATAAACCTTCAACATAATATATGTCTTTGATTTTATCCTTGACTTCTCCAAGTCCTGCTATCCTTCCGGTTTGATTCCCTCTAAATTTTACCATGCCACCTTCCTTGGGTACTAATGTGGTGAAATTCTCGGGATCACTAGTCATATGTTTAGAGCATCCACTATCTATGTACCATTTGTTTGATTTGGATGCCCTGAAGCAAACCTGCAGTTAAGGATAATTAAGTTTTAGGTACCCATATCTTTTTGGGTCCTTTTGGGTTAGTATATACAACTTCCTGTTCATGAACCTTCTTAGGTATCCATTTATAGGTTCCTATAATTCCTTTCTTTTTATGAAAACATGTAGAAGTGTAGTGTCCTTTTCTATTACAGTAATTATAATAAGCAAAAGGATTAGATGTGTGCACAGAACGTATGAAATAGCTTAAATATGGTTTACCTCATGTCTTCTTCTTACCCTTTCTTTTGTCTAAATCTAGATCATATCCTATACCAGACTTATCATTCACAAGACGTTGTTCTTTTAAAATAACATTTAACATCTCACTTCCTTTTGTAAACTTTTCAAGAGTTTTAGTAAGATCAATATTTTTCTTCTCAAGAGACAAACACTTTTTGCAACCTTTATCTAATATTCTTTAATTGTTTCTTCAAGAAATTTGTTTTTCTTTTTACATGCAATCAAATTTTTAACAATTTTGACAAATTCAGAATGTAAAGCATCATATTCATTTTGTAATTCATCATAAGTAGGATCAGGATCATTTACCTCCTCGTCTGTTTCCTCTTGAGCAACCAGGCATATATTGGCTATCTCTTCATTATCGCTTTCTTCATCTGAGGAGCTATCTCCCCATATTGCAGAAACAAATGCCTTCTTTCTGTTGAAGGATTTGATGTTTCTCTTTTCTTTATTTTTCTATAATAACTCCAGACATTCTGATTTGATATGTCCAGGTTTACCACATTCGTAGCAGATGATCTCCTTGGCTTCTCTTCTGCCACTAGTTCCACCTTTTTGTGAATTCCTGAATCATTGGCCTTTATAAAATTTCTTGAATCTTCTGATCATCAGGCCTGTCTCATCATCATCGAACTCCTCTTCTTCTTCTTGGCTTTCTGCCTTTGTTTTTGTCACACTTAGTGCAAGACTTTTCTTTCTCCTGTCACCAACTTCTTCTAGCTCTTGTTTGAATTTTAGTTTGCTTTCATATTCAAAAAGACTTCCAAACAAAGAAGCTAAAGATTGCATTGACTCTCTTTTGGCCTCCTCTATTGCTGTGACTTTGGCCTCCCATTCTTTGGAGAGTATGTTTAATATTTTTTGTACTTGGACATTTTGATCATAGATTTTTCCAAGTGCTACAAGTTGATTAACAAGATGAGTATATCTAAGTTCAAATTCAGCTATTAACTCACCTTCCTTCATACGAAGTAGATCAAACTCTGTAGTTAGAGTATTGATTCAATTTTCTTTTATTCCTGATGTTCCTTCATGAGCTACTTCCAAAGCTTGCCACATCTCTTTAGCAGTCTAAAGAGTACAGATTCTGAAGTATTCTTTTTGACTCAGTGCACTCTGAATCATCGGAATTGCTTTACTGTTAAGAGTCACAAGCCTTTTGTCATCATTGTCATCAAATTCTGCTAGTGATTTAGGAACTTTTCTAGATTCTTTAATCTTTGTAGGCATATAGTTTCCAGTTTTAATCACATCCCAGAGCCCGTATTCTATAGCCATTACGAATACACGGAACTTAGCTTTCCAGAAGGAAAAATGCTTACCACTGAAACCTGGTGGTCTAGTGATAGAGGCTCTGTCAGGAAGAATTACTTTACCCATGCTTGCCATCGGATCCTTCTAAGGTTGTTAAACCTAAATAAGAAGACCTGCTCTCTGATACCAAATGTTAGAGCAAGCTTTTCACCTAAGAGGGGGTGAATTGGGTGATTACAAAATAATCAGATATTTAAATTTAATTTATAAAACTTTAAGGCACAATTATAAGAAGGAAGAGATAACCGAAGTTCACACAGGGGTTTATACTGGTTCGGTCTCAACCACTTGACCTACGTCCAGTCCTCAGAAATCCTTCTGAGCCTTTCATTATATCTTCTAAGATTCAGTGGGTTCTTGGCACTACCGTACAACCAGCAAGTTCCTCTGGACACTTGATCCCCCTTACACAAGCTAATCTTAAATCCCAACTTAAGGTTCCTCAACCTTAAGTTATCACTATTAGAAATAAAATGCGTATGACTGACAAATCTCTCTCACAGAGTATATAGATAAAAACTGAAATACAGATGAAGGGTTGAAGCACTTATAAAAGTATTGTATGCAGTGTGTTGATTTTTATTAAATGATTTGTTTTCCATTTCGCCCCATGTTAATGTACTCATTAGTATTCAAAAAATATTTATTTTAAAAGAACTCACTAGGCACGGTGGACTTTTCAAACATTATGTCATCCTCGATCAAAAGAAGTTGATGCAACAAAAGAGAGAGAAAATTACGGTAGTGATGAGAAAAACCTTTGATCCTAAATAGTGATCGATCTGTTATTACATGCAAAAAGGACCATATATTCATTATCATCGTATAGTATGGATCATAGAGTAACTCAATAAATACGTTAGTAATGAGAAGAATCTTTGTCCCTTGAGGAACTACATTTTCATCTTCGTTGCATTATTTCATTTATGGTCACTCTCATAGGCCATTGTTCGCCTCCACAAGTTCACAGGTCACGTCAAGTAATATAGTGATAAGTAAAGTATCGTTCCTTTAAGGTTTTTTTAACAAACTGATTAAACAATAAGCTCAATATATTCAATAAAGTTGAGCCAGCACATCATGTTATTGTACAAATTGAAGTTGTAAAATCTGTTCTAAAACAATGAAAAACTTATTCTATTTAAATTCAAATAAGATATAAAACCTAGGATTATTTATCCCCTTTTGTATTTCATAATAACTTGATATGGTTAATCTCTTTTAGTATTTTCAATGATTATATGTGTTAGTCCCAAATTCATAGGTATTTGATTAAGTTTTTTCAAGTCAGAACCAAGTTGATACATTCAATTAATATGTATAATCTCTTGCTACATTCAATTGAAAGTATGCATTCAGCATCAACCTGTATTTGACATTGCTAGGTTTGTGACTATATCTCTATGTCACTAACAACCCATCCATTTACCAAATAAATGTCAAGTCAATCATGATTTTAACCAAGTTCTCTACCCACATTTTGCTCTCTTAAGTCAAAACAAAGTAAACAAGACAGTCTAAATGATAGCCAAGCATTCAGAAGCTTTAAACATAGGATAAAATCAACATATATATATCATTCATACATAAAAAAGAGGAATATCCAAGTATTAATCCATGCATATATTCAAAATAATCCTAGAAGAAGAAGTTTAGCTACTTAAGTTTAGGAAATAGTTACAAAAATGCAGAACAAATATAGACATATCAGTAAAATAGAGAAGAAAAAGGGAAGGAATAAGCAAAACCAAGAAAAATGAGTTTGAATCTTTTCAACTCTTCAATCTTCACTTGATTTTCCTTATTTACTCCACTTCTAGGCTTAAAGATGTGCCACAGCCACCTCCTAGGGTTTACCTAATTTGGAAGATTGTGTTCTGAACTCTGGATCTCGTATTTATAGGCCCTGGAACTCAAAATGCGTTTTCAGCTATCATGGGGCTTTGTCGCAGCCAAAGGTTTCTTGGTCATGGCTAAAAAAATTATGTTAGCTACTTGGCCATGGCCAAAGGGTTTCTTTGATAGCTTGGCCACAACCAAGGAAAATTCTTGGGCCGCGGCCAGGTTGTGCTTTGGACTTAGCCGCGGCTGAGGAAAATGCTTGGTCGCAGCCAAGATTCTGGTGTAAAGCTTCAATCAATGACAGCTTGTTTCCATCCTGTTTTTGCTTTTTCCATGGTAGGAATGATTTCCTGGAATCCATTTCACTTTCTTTCCTTGAATTATGCTTTCTCTAGCTTCAAATATGGCAGAAATTTTGTTCTATCAACACAAGAAAACTTATAAAAGCCAATAGTTGATGGACATAACAAGATATTCATACTTAACCACATAATTATGCTCTTCTTGTATCAAATATGTACTAGGCACATTTCCTTCGCATTTATATTCCTTGTTACCCATTAAATCACCAAAATAAGTGAGAATTTGATGAGAAATGTGCCATTTAATTTGACAAGGATTTCATGAGGTTAATACACCCTTAAACTTAAACTTCTATTTGTCCTCAAGTAAAACCAATCATGTGATAAATTAAAAGAGCTAAACCAATTAATCCTTGACTAAGTATATATGCATGATGATTTCTTCATTGGATGTTCAAGATGTTCACTAGGAAAAAAACAATAAAATATAACATAATTCATGGTTCACAATTTAAAACCAAATTTCTGAATAACTTTCAAAATGTTTGTGCTTGAAGAGAGTTAGATAATCATTTTCCCGTAGTTATTAAGATCAAATGCAACATTTCAACATGTATGAAGCAACCTCAATATCAGATCATTATATGCCTATATTCTCCTCACTATGAACTAATAGATCACTTCATACAATTTAAAAATCAGTGGGACTTTTATGTGCTTGTAACATAGCTAATGGTTAAGCTTATTAAAAGAATGGGAGAACAGAGGATTCAAATCTCTTGAGATAATATGACAATATATAATTCCTTCCAAAGTCTTCACAAAGTTTTCTTTCGAGAAGCATAAATACTCCCCCAAACTTATCTCAAATCAATTTCTTTGCACTCTAAATCTTGTTGGACTTAACATTTTTTTCTTTTTGAGTATCAACGACCATGCACTTTATTTCCATCTTTTCAATAACATACTTCTTTCTAACCACCATACCAATCCTTACTTCCACTAATCATTATCCAAATCATCATTTATCTCAAGATTAGGGTCATTCATGGTTTTTATGGCTATAAAGGTTATGATTTGGCTTGGGTATTTTTAAAAACAAATTTTTTTAAGGTTTAAATGGGGTGCAAATGGATCTAATGTCATAGATAAGTTTGAAGGCATAACCGTATTTTAAAGAATACCTAAATCATCTTTTTTTTGAAAATATGTGAAATCAATAATTCATTTCAAGAAATTTAAATGTAGGTTCTAAAGTCTTTCAATAAGAAAAGGACATACGCACCAATTTGCTATAGAATCTCCTAGCAAAACTATTCAAATCGTATCCAACTCTTATGCATAGTGTTTTATTTTGAAAATTGTTAGGAAACAAGTTTTAAAATGTGAATGATGTATTCATAAACATTTATGATGTTTTTCCCATAAACATAAAACTTGTGCATTCTTTCTATCATTGGATCATACACTAGTCATCAGAGATAAATAATCAATCTAACTCAACTTTTGAGCCAGAGGAGAAGAAAAAGTTAATCATTTTCAAACTTGAAACCCTTGTCAAAATGCATAAAGACATTCAAAAACAGCCCCAAACTTAAATTAGACAGTGTACCCACTATCACAAGTGAAAAACTGATGGGTGCACTCAGGCACAAGAGGTACACACATTGCCTGTACTCAACAAATAAAACTAATATGACCAACAAAAAATGATAAGTATATGTGAGGCATATGAAAAGTCTAAACCTGAGTGAATAAATTGGTAGAGAGAAGTATAGAAAATTCAATGACTGTATTAAGAAAATGGATTGTACAAAACCATACAAAGGCTAGAAACCAGAAAAAATAACATAAGTTCATTCAAAAAACACTACATCTAAAAAGAAAAAGAAACAAAAGCAGTCTATCTAAATACTAAGGTCGGTAATAGGAATCGCTCTGTACTCATCGCCACCGCCATCATCATTATGGGCATCATCGTCAGCTGTATCTGGGGCTGCTCCTAGAACTTGTTGAGCAATGAAAGCCTTAATGCGACTCAATTAGGCCTGTGATCATGTAATGTAGTAAGACACTAATCAACATTCATGTCAATATTTTGCATCAAGGTAAATATCTCATGTATTGTTAGTTGAAGCTGAGATGATGAAGCTTACTAATGGCTGATTAGCTCAACTGGGATATCTAAATTTGGGTCACCATAGTTGGATGGTTGCTCTTGTTGGGCTACCTTCGGTTTAATGCTTTTATATTGAAATTTCTAGATTGGTTTGAAGGTGACATTGGTAGATATAGAGGCAATACCCAAAGAAGGTGACATTGGTAGATATAGAGGCAATACCCAAAGTAGCCAACATCTAGTGGTTCCTTCTTCATGAGAAGGTACACAAATAGAGCTTGCTCTTTGGTGATGCGGTTACGGTTGGAGGATGGCTAAAAGTAGTCTTTCCTAAAATATAGCCAAATTCAGGCCTCCATCGATAGGTACACAAATAGAGCTTGCTCTTTGGTGATGCGGTTACGGTTGGAGGATGGCTAAAAGTAGTCTTTCCTAAAATATAGCCAAATTTAGGCCTCCATCGATAGGTAAGCGCATAGCAAATATTTTTAAATCTTACGTGGACTTTTTCAAGACACAACTCTTTCATAATCCAGCATTTGGGATATTTCATTCTCGGGAATCTCTTCGTCATTATCCAAATAGTATTTGTATCTAAATTCCTCTATGAGGGGTAAAGACAAATACTTTTTGAAACGGTCCAGGGTAAAATTGATTTGAACACCCCGCAGTGAAAAGTGCCACATGCTCAAGAGGTAAGCTTAAGTATAAAACTCCTGGACAATTTGGAGATTCCCATCAATCTTAGCTCTCATGAGCTTCCCCATATGATAAGTCTTGGTGGCGATGTCATAGAATTTATCAGATACTGTAAAAGGAAATTTGCTCTCTTGCAAGAAAGGGCACTTGACAATCTTCTGTTTGGTGTTAGCTATGGCCTTTGGACCAGTTCTGTCAGCAACCTTCTTAACTGGCATGTTTATTAGAAAGAGGGGATGAAGACTAGACCAACCAAGTTACAAAACAAAACTCAGACAGAAAATATAGAAAAGAGACTCACTAAGGAAATCTAGGAAGAAAAACAACATAAGACCAAAAATTAATCTAGTAAAAGGTGAAAGCACTAGTACAAAATATAGATTTTACATCTATTTTTTACACTATCAAAATAGAACACGTGTAGAAAGTGTGACTGGTGGTATTTTTGTAAATATATGAAGATGTAGAAACTTTCTACACATGTTAAAAAGAGAACACGTTTAGAAAGTAATCTTCTTACACCGGTTGGGCTTCCAACCAGTGTAGAAAGTATCTTAATTTTATTTTAATTTTTTTAAAATAAATGATTACTTCCTACATAGGTTGAAAGCCAAACCCGTGTAGAAACTAATCTTTCTACACCGGTTAGACTCCCAACCGATGTAGAAAGTATTTTAATTTTATTTTAAAAAATTTTTAACTATTTTTTAAAATAAATAATTACTTTCTACACTAGTTGGGAGTCCAACCCATGTAGAAAGTAATATTTCTACACCGGTTAGGCTCCCAACCAGTGTAGAAAATAATAATCTACACCGGTTAGGTGGCCAACCGGTGTAGAAAATCATCACTATGCCCATAACTCCGTCGTCCACTACTATAGCTAACAAGTCGCTTAAGCATTTTATCCCCAGGACCTCCCTCGTCATCGTCGTCATCCTCCTCTTCTTCAGATACATCCTTGAGTCTCCTACTGCTGAAGGAGTTTAACTTTGAATCATTTTCGATCTCCTCTCATCACTCTCTCTCGTCTTCGTCTTCCGGCCACGACTATAAAGATCTCCCACAATTCTTTTTAAGCACATTCAAAAATGAAAAGCTGATGTTCTAATCAGTAAACCATGAGCAAAATCAGTAAGCCCCCATTGAAAACCTTTTCCATTTTTAGCATTATTCCCTGCTTTGCAGCTTGTTTAGGCGACATTTTTTAATTTCAATGTTGAGGCTTTACATCTGTGTTTAGAAGCTAAAGACTTTCCCGTGAAGAATTCCTAGGTGAAACTTAAACTTGGTAAGTTCATTCCAAGACTCAGATATTGAGGCACACCTCCAACCTTGTTTGGTATGAAGAGTTCATTTTTAGGGTTCTTGACGCAGCACACGACGAGCTTGTTGTTCTGTTATTAATCATAACGATGAATCAGTAGTCGTTAATGGTGGTCTGGATTTGTTAGGCGAGGTATGGGTTCCGTTAGGCTCAGTTTCCTTTAAGGATAATCAAATCTTGCCGCCTACATGGTTCTCTCTTGAATGTCCCAAGACTAGGAAATTTGTCAATATATATTGTGGTTTGTTAAATTTGTTTCCCTATTTTGTTCTTGAAGCTAATCTGTGTGAGATTGCATTTCTAAGTCATTTTTAATAATGGGCGCATCCAACGTGTTTTGGATTAGAAATTTAGAATGATGTTGTTTTAGATATGTTTTAGAATGTGTAATGGAAGGTTGTGTAAATGCTTGTTTTCTAATATATTATTATGAAATTTACAGATAAACATGCACTTGGATGATTTATGAATTTGTCACATTTTGCTTGGTATTATTATGATAAATGCCTTTTCTTTTCCTTCAAAGGATATTTAATTGCTTTATTTCATTGCTCTAGGTGCCTTACGACATTCATTGCAGGATAGACTAAGGGTTACTCAGGCAAGGGTCATGATAGATTAATGAAAGGGTCCATAAAACTTTAGCAATCACTTACGCGAGGTAATGCCATCTTCATGTTGGTGTTTGTCCTACAATTACTATATAGCAAGAATTATGACATTTCATTTCTTACAGCATTTTCAAATCGATCATTTTTTATATATCGCAAAGGACGATGGAATCATTTATAATCCAAAATCATCCTTAAAAAAGGTTTTTCCAAGCAGTGGGAGGAGCCCGGGGCTCTGACCGCATGCCTGTTGAAGAATGAGCCGGCGAGAGCGAGTCTTCATAGGGAAATTGTCACTGCTTATAGACCCGAACCTGGGTGATCTATCCATGTAAACGGGTTTGTAGCATAATGAACAAATTTTTTTCTTCAAAAAATCAGTTTTTAGACTTGACGAATAAAGAGAGGTGTAAAAAGCGTCACTTTCTACAAGTGTTGTGAGACATCAGGTGTAGAAAGTGGGACTTTCTACACCTGATGTAACATATCAGGTGTAGAAAGTCCACTTTCTTCACGTGATGTCTCACAACAGGTGTAAAAAGTGCCACTTTCTACACGTTTTGTGAGACATCACGTGTAGAAAGTGGACTTCTACACCTGATGTCTCACAACACGTGTAGAAAGTCCTACTTTCTACATCTGTTGTCTCACAACACGTGTAGAAAGTGGCACTTTCTACACGTGTTTTAGAACAGGTGTAGAAAGTCTGGACTTTTTACACCTGTTCTTTCTACACTTATCGTACGTCAAGTGTAAAAAATCTTTTTTGTCACATATAAAAAGTCTTTTCTGCACTAGTGAATAAAACTCCCCCAAACTTAAGTTCTATCTAATACCAAGAGGCTAGTTAAAATTCCAGCTTAAAACCTATCCTTATTGCCTGTGGTTATAACCGTAAATCATTTCAAAACAAAAGTGTGGTTGAAGTTTAACAAGATAAGGCACGTCAAGGGTGATACTTTGTAAATGTGAAATTTTAACATAGTTAATTAGAATAAGCTCCGGTTCAAAAACATGCATGAGTTCAATCCAAACTTTGAACATTTTGCAAGTTAAGAACAAGTGGAAGACATGAAAAAAGTTGGAAACCTTAAAAGCATATGAAAACTTCATGAAGCGGTGATGCAACATGTTGTTTCAAACATAAGAGAATTAGTTTTCTATTACACATCAGTGAGTAATAAGGAGTTTGAAAATGTCAAAAATTAAGTATGCATGCTAAACATAGTTTCATAAAGTTCGTAAGTCATAAAACAGGGGTTGATGTCCAAAAGTTTATATTACAACATTAAAATAGTTGTAAAAATGCAATATGATGAAGACAGTGGATGCATGTTAAAATGGAGTTTGGTTCAAGATAACTACAAAAATCCAGTTTCATGGTAATTACAACATAGATATTGTCAATGTCTATGAAAGTGATGCATATATAGAGCAAGTTAAAACTTATACAAACTATTCCACTAACAGAAATAGGAACTCCCAAACTAGAGATTAAGGTCTTATTAAAACAATCTACTATCATTGCTGATAAAAATTAACCCCTAACCCTTAGTAGCAACTACTTCGCTGAAAATTAATGCCATGAAACTAAAGGAAGAATGCTTTTACCTCAGCAAAATAAGCTCTCTGATGAGATTAAGGGCAAACTTAGAGATTTCACCGAGAGAAAGGGTAACTAGTAGTAGGTGCTGCATCAAGATGGAAGGCAGAGTTGAAACTATGATGAAATGGTGATTGCAATTGAGAAAGGGAAAAGTGACTAATAGAAAATAGAGAAGAATACAAAGAAAGAATAAGAAAGTGATGGGAAATAAGGAAAAGAGTCATGGAGAATAAGGAATCCTAAATCAGCGTTGAGAATGTAGTGATTTGAAATGGAAATAGGGGAGGAATGGAGGAGAACACAAATGGAGAGGGATATGTGGTTGGTTATGGTGCTAAGAGAAAAGGACAAAGAGGAGGAAGAATTAGGGGCTTTTAGGTTTTAAATAAGGGAAGCTGTATTTTAACCATGACAAAACTTTTCAGGTCTAGTTTGGTCACGGCCAGTTATTGCTTAGCTATAACCTAAAACCATCTGGGCAACCCTTGGATGTGGCCAAAAGCCTTTTAAAATTTATTTTAACCTACTAAAGTCTTGGTTGCAGCTTAAAACTTTCGGACCTGTCTTAGCTGTGGCCAAAGAGCTTCTATGCCCATTTTGGCTACTCTGCTTAATATATCTATTTTATGCCTTGAAATCGACATGCATAGACTTTATTTTCAAAACTTCCAAGTTACTAAACATGTCAACCAACACCACAATTCAATCAAATCCATAATAGTGTCATCTTGAAGCACATACACGTATAAAAACACTTTGATCATTGATAGGAATGACCATTAATTCATGTCATATCTATAAAACATTATGAGTACAATTTAGAGTAATGATAGACTTCCTTGAAAATGCCTTTCCAAATCAATGTGCTTTCGCCTTCCTCTTGTAACAAATATGCTCCCTTCAGTCATATGGGGTTTATCTTTCACCTATAAAAGACACTAAACATAAATCTACCAAAACATACCAAAATCAAATAAACTAAAGAGAATGAGTTTAGAACTTAGGTTGCCTCCCAAGAAGCGCTTAATTAATAGTCTTTAGCTTGACTCTTCTTGATGGTCATTCTTTATTTAATAAAGAGATGGTAGTTACCATTCGATCCACATCTCCACCCTAGTAATGCTTTACTCGTTGACTATCTATTATGAATCTCTCTCCTTATTCATTCTCGAGCTCTACCACATCAAAAGTTGGAACTTGCACCACTGTAAATGAACTAGACCACCTGGATTTCAACTTCCCCAGAAATATTCTCATCTTTAAATAGTATAGGAGGACTTTTTGACCTAGTGAGAAATGCTTAAGAGTTATCTTACTATCATGAGCTCTTTTAGTCTTCTCCTTGTAGATCCTCGTGTTCTTATAAGCATCGAGGCAGAATTCATCTAATTCATTAATATGAAGCAGCCTTTTTTTCCTTCACAGCTTGAGGATTAAAATTTAGCTTTCTAATGGCTTAATAAGCTTCGTGCTCTAATTCAACAAGAAAGTAGCAAGCTTTCCCAAAAACCAAATGATATAGAGACATACCAATAGCCATTTTATATGCCGCTTGGTATGCCCATGAAGCATCATCTAACTTGGAAGACAAGTCTTTCCTAGTCATGTTAAACATTTTCTTAAGGATGTTCTTGATTTCCTGATTAGAAATATTTGCCCAGCCATTGGTTTGAGGGTGATATGGTAATGCTACTTTGAGTCTGGCACTATATTTCTTTATTTTAGCCTGAAACTACTAATTACAAAAATGTGAAGTCCGATCACTGATAATTGCTCGAGGTGTTCCAAATTTTGTGAAAATATTATTCTTCAGGAACTTCAATATTGTTTAGGCATAATTAGTGGCATATGCTATAGCCTCAATCCATTTGGATACATAATCGACCCCAACTAGGATGTATTCATTATTAAAGGACTTAGTGAAAGGGCCCACAAAATCAATTCCCCACACATCAAAAAGTTTAACTTTGAGCATGTTGTTCAAAGGCATCTTATTCCTCCTCAATATGTTCCCCACTCGTTGACATCGATCACATTGCAGAATAAAGGTATATGCATCCTTGAAGAGAAAGGGCCAGTAAAACCCAATTTGAAAGACCTTTACAACAGTTTTTATCTTGCCAAAATAACCAACATATTTAGAAGAGTGGCAACACTATAAAATGTGTTCTTGTTCATTCTCTAGAACACATCTTCAGATAAGTTGGTCAAGGCATATTTTGAACAAGTAAGGTTTATCTTATAAGTATTTCTTCACATCATGCAAGAACTTATGCCTTTAATGGAAATTAAGGTCTGGAGGTAAAACTCCATAGACTAAGTAGTTGACAAAGTCAAATTACCATGGTATAGTTGAGTTTTCCATAGAGAAAAGCTATTCATCTAGGAATGATACCCGGATCATATCTGATTCATCAAGTTGAAGCTCAGTACTCAACTGTGAGAGATGGTCTGCCACTTGATTTTTGGTGACTTTTCTATCAATGATGTTCAAATCAAAATCTTGAAGTAAAAGCACCCATCGTATTAATCATGCCTTCGATTCCTTCTTCATTAGTAGGTACTTCAAAGTAGAATGATCAGTATATATGATGACTTTTGTACCTACAATATACAGTCAGAACTTCTCATAAGTATACACTACAACTAGTAACTCCTCTATGGTTGTATAATTTAGTTGAGGACCATTAAGAGTCTTGCTAGTATAGTAAATAAGGAGAAATAGTTTTTTTGCCTTTTGTCCAAGAATAGCCCCTACTGCATAATCACTAGCATCAGCCATGATAATGAAAGGCAAACTCCAGTCTGGAATCACCAATATAAGAGTTGAAATGAGACGTTTCTTTAATTCCTTAAAAGCTTACAAACAGTCATTATCAAACTTGAACTCCATATCCTTTTCTAGCAGCTTAGAAAGTGGCTTGGCCATCTTAGAGAAATCTTTGATAAATTGCCGATAAAATCCGGCATAACCAAGAAAGCTTTGAATACTCGTCACATTAAAAAGGTAGAGGCAACTGCTCAATGACAATAATTTTAGCTCTATCTACCTCTAAACATTTCTTGGATATGCGATGGCCAAGCACAATGCCTTCCTATACCATAAAGTGACATTTCTCCCAATTCAGAATCAGATTAGTTTCTTTATATCTTATAAGCACCAACTCTAAATTATCCAATCATGAATCAAAGGAGGGGCCAAAAATAGAGAAATCATCCATAAATACTTCAATTATTTTCTCAATCATATCAAAAAAAATAAACGTCATATAGCGTTGGAATGTGGCAGGAGCATTGCATAGTTGAAAGTGAATGTACTATAAGGGCAAGTAAAAGTAGTTTTCTCCTAATTCTCTGAAGCTATAGCAATTTAGTTTTACCCTAAATAACCATCCAAAAATTAGTAGAATTCATGTCCTGCTAATTTATCTAATATCTGATCAATGAATGGCAATGGAAAGTAGTTCTTCCTTGTGGCAGAATTTAGCTTTTAGTAGTCCATACACACCCTCCATCTAGTTACTGTGTGAGTAGGAACTAGCTAATTTTGGGTGTTAGCTACTACAGTCATGCCACCTTTCTTAGGGACACATTAGATTAGACTCACCCATTAGCTATTAGATATAGGGTACACAATACCAGCTGAAAGTCATTTAAAAATCTCTACCTTTTTCATCACCGGATTTAAACGCCTTTGGTGGTTAATAGAGGTTTTGCGATCATCCTTCAAGAGAATTTTGTGCATACAAATAGAAGGGCTTATTCCCTTGATATCCACTATGGTCTATCTAATGGCATGTTTGTGCTCTCTCAACACTCAATAATTTTTCTTCTTGCAAGTCAGAAAGGATATAAGAGATAATTTCCAGTAGAGTGTTAGAACCCCTAAGATAAGTATACTTGAGATGAGATGGAAATGGCTTCAATTCCAAAACTAGAGGAATTTCAATAGAAGGCTTCAATGGAGTACTCAAGGCATTGGATACCTCAAGTAGTTTCAAAATTCCTTGCTCTTTAATAAGGAAAGGATTCCATACGAAATAGTTCTTCAACAACAGCTTCCTCAAATTTTTCAATGCTTTTCTTACTAATCAAAAATGCCTCTAAAGGATCCTTGGTCTTAGAGTAGGAGATTTATGAGAGCCAATTGAATCTAATATATCAACGAAAGAGCATTGAGCCAAATTATCATGAAACTTTAGAGCTTTGGGGCATGTTAAATATAACTTTATCATCATCAACCCTTAAAGTGATTTCACCTTTCTCTACATTAATGAGAGAGTAGTCAAGAATGGGAGGCCAAAGATGAGAGGAATTTTCTAATCAACTTCACAATCAAGGACAACAAAATATGCAAGAAAGATAAATTTGTCCACTTTGACTATGACATCATCAATAATTCCTCATGGCTTAGAAATGCTATGGTCTACGAAGAGAAGGGTCACCATAGTGGACCTTAGCTCTCTCAAACCTAATTGGTTAAAAACAGTAAGAGGCATCAAATTAATGCTAGCACCCAAATCACAAAGAGCTTTGACATTGAAGTTAGTCTCGATGTTAAATGGGATATAGAAACTCCCTGGATCTTTAAGCTTAATGGGCAACTTCAGTTGAATAACTGTACTACATTCTTTAGTTAATGCAACAGTTTCAAATTCGTTGAATCTTCACTTCTTTGATAAAACATCTTTTAGGAACTTAGCATACTTAGGCATGCTTTCTAAGGTTTCAACAAAAGGAATGTTTACATGAAGTTGCTTGAGCATATTTATAAACTTCTTAAACTATGCATCTTCCTCTTTCTTTTTGAACCTTTGAGAAAAAGGAAATGGTGGCATGGTAGTAAAGGTGGTTGTATTTTTCTCATCATTTTTCTTTTTTCCTACCTTCTTACCTTTGTTAATATCATCATTGCTCTTCTTAGCATGCTTTCTTTTCTCAACTTCATCCTCCTCTATTGCATTTTCTAAAGTTTCTTCTTCTTTATCATTATCTTCAACAATTTCAGGATTATCATGCTTTGAACTAAGTTTGTTGGAACTAGACACCCCAGGAAACACCCTGCCACTTCTCGTGATGGCATGCCATTCTTCTTTTCCATTCCATTTTGGATTTGGAATGGTATCACTAGGAAGACTTCCTCGAGACATTGTATTCATTTGTGATGCCAATTACCCCACTTGCACTTCAAGATTTTTAATAGTTGTTTCATGTAAGGAAAATGTAGCCTTATTTTCAACTCTTGAAGATTCTACTTAGGACAATATTTGAGTTAGCATCTTCTCTGTTTTACATTCTTCTTCCTTAATAGGAGGTTTCCTTGAGTGTGCTTGAAAACCTGGTGGAGGTAAAGGCTTAGCACCATATGTAAGCTCATATGGCTAATTTTGAGTGTTACCTTGGCGCCAGGAAAAATTTAGATGAGATCTCTAAGTACGATTGTACGTTTGTGAGTAAGGATTACCCTGAGATTGTTGAAAATTTCCTATGTAATTAACATTCCATAACCATATACAAAGGACAATAGTTAGGCATGTGGTTGACATTGCATTGGTCACATACAATGGTTATGGCACGAACAGAATGCACACCTTGAGGAGTATTTTTCTATATTTGAGACTCTAATACATCAAAGTACTTATTCAAAGCAGATAGAATAGTCACAATTTGAGATGATGAGTCTCCTTTTATATCAAGCATGGGTTGAGCAGTTCTCCTATCATTACCTTAAGTGTTTGTTTGCTAACAATCGAATCACTTTGTTAATAGGAACATTATGATAGCCTCCTTTGGTCATAGAAATGACTATTTCCTTAGATTGGGGATTAAGATGTGTACAAAAGATTTGAACCACAACCTATTTATTCACCCATTGATTAAGGTACTACTTTATTAGCATTTTATACCTCTCCCATGCGACATAAAATGCTCGTTTAGGTGTTGTCTAAAACTTAAGAATTCTTCCCTTGCTTCTACACATTTATTATAAAAACCGAATCGAGCTCTAAACTTAGCCTTAAAATCATTCTAAGAGTTGATAGATCCTGCTAGGAGATTGTTGAACCAATCCTTAACCTTCCCATTATAGAGAAAGAGGGAATAACCAGAGCGTTAAAACATCTTCAAGAACTCCATTTTGTTTGAAGGAGTTACATACCACTAGAAAATACATCAAATGCTTGTTAGCATTTTCATTGTACAGACCATGAAACATCCCATGCATTTGAAGCATTATGATCATCACTGGATTAATTTCAAAAGTATGTGCCTGCATCTATGGCATCATAATGCAGGATTAAGTACCCCCGCATATTATGGCTAGCAAAGTCATTGACGGTAGCTCTATCATATTCATCGTTTGCTATGGTTTCAGATTCAACTTTAGCAGCTTTTTCAGGTTCAACTTCAGCTTCAACTTCATGCGTCCTTTTAATGAGGGGTACTCCATTAAATACCACTACCAAACAATTTGGATTAACCACTTACATATACATGGATCGTACCTACAAAAGGAACCAGCAAGCAAGTATCAATTCAAACCAAAAATCAATAAGAAAAACAAAAAGGAATGACTACCTATTTAAAAGCTCAAATGAAATTTACTAACACAAGCTTAAAGTCAACAAAACTTTGTTAAACTTGAATACCCCACAACGGCGCCAAAAACTTATCCGTCTCTGTAAGTGCATAGGTATGCCAAGTAATAAAGTAATAAGTAAATTACCGTTCCCTCAAGGATTTGTTTTAACAAACTAATTAAACAATAAGCTCAATGCACATGTTGTTGAGGCAGCACATGTTGTTGTGAAAATTGGAATTGTAAAATCTATTCTAAAATAATAAAAAACTGATTCTGTTTAAATTCAAATACTATATAAAGCCTAGTATTGTTTATCCCTTTTTGTATTTCATAATGACTTGACATGGTTCCTCTCTTTTAGTATTTTCTATGATTAAATGTGTTACTCTTAGGTTCATAGGTATTTGATTAAGCTTTTTCAAGTCAGAACCAAGTTGATACATTCAATTAATATACACAATTTCTTGCTACATTTAATTGAAAGTATGCCTTTAACATCAACCTGCATTTGATAATGCTAGGTTTGTGACTATATCTCTATGTCACTAACAACACATCCATTTACCAAGTAAACTTCAAGTCAAGCATGATTTTAACTAATTTCTCTACCCACATATTGCTCTCTCAAGTCAAAACAAAGTAACCAAGATAGTCTAAATGATGCCAAGCATTTAGAAGCATAAAGCATAGGATAAAATCAACCCATATATATCATTCATACATAAAAGAAAGAAATATCCAAGTATTAATACATACATAGGTTCAAAATAATCCTAGAAGAAGAAGTTTAGCTACTTATGCTTAGGAAATAGTTATAGAAATGCATAACAAATATAGCCATATCAGTAAAATGGAGAAGGAAAAGGGAAGAAATCAGCAAAACCAAGGAAAATGAGTTGAATCTCTTCAAATCTTCGATCTCCACTTGATTTTTCTTGATTTGTTCCACTTTTAGGCTCAGAGATGTGCCACAGCTGCCTCCTAGGGTTTACTAGATCATGAAGATCATGTTTTAAACCTGATCTCATATTTATAAGCGCTGGAACTTAAAACACATTTTCAGTTGTCATGGGGTTTAGTCACGGCCAAAAAAATTTTGTGAGCTGCTTGGCTGCAGCCAAGGAAAATGCTTGACCATGGCTAAGCTTCTGGTATGAAGCTTCAATCAACTGTGGCCTGTTTCAATCCTTTTTTGCTTTTTCCATGATACAAATGACTTTTTGGGCTCCATTTCACTTTCTTTCCTTGAATTGTGCTTTCTCTGTGTTTAAATTTGGGAGAAATTTTGTCTTATCAACACAAGAAAACTTATAAAAGCTAACAGTTAATGAACATAATAAGATATTCATACTTAACCACATAATTATACTCTTTTTTTGTCAAATATGCACCAGGCACATTCCCTCCCCATTTATATTCCTTGTTTTCCATTAAATCACCAAAATGAGCGAGAATTTGATAGGAAATGTGCCATTTTGACAAGGATTTGATGAGGTTAATAGCCATACATAAAGAGAGTACTTCCAAAACAATGTTACTCGTAGGAAGAAACTTGCATGCATATGTTGTCGTTACCCTTCACACACACACACACACACACACACACATCTCAAAGTCTAGGTTTACTCATAAATCAACACTACTACAGAAAATGTATACTACGACCCTAAAAGATGTCCTTTTTAAAAAAGGGAAGTAAAAATGGATAGAGTGACATTTTTGTAATTATAAGCTACAATTTTTAAATATTGGGCTGCTTTAAGCATCCCAATAAAAATTGGGGATGCATAAAAGGAACTTTAGGCGTCCCAAAAATTAATTTGGAAGTCTAAAGCAGAGCTATTAGTGGCAAAAGACCTGCTTTTTTACAAGAGAAATTTGAAAAACTTTAGACGTCCCTATTTTAATTATGGACGTCTATTTGTCTTAGTTTATACGTCCCTATTTTAAATAAGGACACATAAACTATTATGTCAGTCAAAAAACTAACACTGACATGTTTTAACTTTTAAAACCAAATAAACGTCCCTATATAAAATAGGGACATCTATTTATCCCACGTAGGGACGCTAAAATAGCGACGCTAATATTAGATATTAGGGACGCCATATTTGGGAAAATATCCTAATATCAAATATTAGCCCCAAATCCCCTAATATTTAAATATTTGGGATGCCACTTTTGGCATCCGTAACTTAAATTAGGGATGTCAAAAGTGGCATCCCATATTTTTAAATATTAAGACTAAGTAGCAAATGGACTTTTTATTTTTCTCTTTCCCACAACATTTCTTAGTTTCTTTAAGAGGAGTTGTAAAGAGAGACCCATACTCTATATATTCAAATAGATTCTTTCAGCTCTTCCTTCGGTGTTCTCACTATTCTCGCTCTTGTCATACCCTTTGCTACTCCTACTCCTACTCCTACCTGCGACGGTAATCCCCGCTTTATCAATTCTCAAATCTAACATGCCAAACTTTGTTTACATTCTCTTTGCATTTGGTTCTGACTCTCCTTCTGTTTATTATTATTATTATTATATAATTTTCTTTTCTTTTTCACAATCAGATCGAGTATGGTATATGTAAAGATGAAGATAATGGATTTTTGAATTCAAAAGTTTGACTAAAAAAAAGGGAAGTAACATTATTTTAGGGAGAAAAAAAGGAATTGGTAACATAAGAAGAAAAAAGAAAAAACAAGCTACTGAAAAGCAAAAGAGCTACATGCTGAAGCCCTTCGTCTTCCTCTCTCCATTAAGCTCGTCACCCCTTAGATTTGATACTATTTTGATATTTTATTAAAAATTGTTGGGTAGTGAAAAATATAAATAAATATTTTTTTTTGAAAAAAAACCATTTAGATGTCCCTATTTTGAAATAGGGACGTCTAAAGTCACCTTTTAGACATCCCTTATTTTAAAATAAATGTTAAATGTGTGTGTGTGTGTGTGTGTGTGTGTGTGTATGATTTTACATTTAAATTTCATAGGTTCTCCTTAGCTCAACTGGTAAAAGCACTGGCACACTCGTGAGAGGTCATAGTTTAGAATCTCAACTGGTAAATGCAACCAATTTGTGACTTGGACACGTGGCGCACGATAGAGCATGACATGTGGCGTGCAATTGAGGGTGACACGCGGTGGTTGACCGGGACATATGGTGACCAGAGGCGAGGTGGCAATGGCTAACAGGGACATATGGCCGGAGGTGGGTACACATGGCAGCCGTCGGTGAGGGACATGTGGAAGCTCGTAGTAAGGATATATGGTAATTTAAATTATATAAAAAATATTTTACAATGGATTAGAGATGGAAATTCTGTCGCTAATTAATGAATTCTATCACTAATTAGAGATAGAATTTAGTGATGAAATTTTCCATCGCTAATTAGTGACATAATTCAAAATTTCGTCACTAATAAATTAGTAACGGCATTTTTATTAATAGAACAAATTTTGTCACTAATATGGTTTTGTCGATAATCTGTCACAAATTTATGTCACTAAACTAATTAATGACGGAAGTTATGTTGCTAAATTCCATCACTAATTTGATGTTTTTTTTTATGTGGAGAGTGATCATGAAGAAGGTAAGAACAAGGGAATTTCTACAACCAAACTTACTTTGTTGCCTCTTGAATCCTTGCTCTTCCTTTTAGCTCTCTATTTTTGTATAAAATCATTCTCTCACTTGGCTGCCATGCTTGGACGAAATGAATGAAGAAGGGATGGGATATTGGCTCATCAAATACCTCATCTTGCTTTAACATGTGCTTGTTTCTTATTGGTTAACAAATTCTTTTCTTGAATAAATATGAGCAAAGTATTAATTATTCTCCTTTATTACTCCCTACTTCAGCCAATATTTATCCCAATTAAAGGGAAAAATAAATAGCTGCTTTCCTTATTGGTCAAATGACCATTTTACCCTTACATTTATTTTCATTTTCACACTAGTTAAAAAAGTGGGCAGAATTTTCATCAAATTTTGAAATTTTATATCTAATTGTATATACATCTAATTGGGTGGTTACAAAGGCTATATGACTCTTATTAAGTCTATCTTTAAGGAAAAATATAAAATTTTCCAAATAAAAGCTTAACATTCCCAAAATTATTATATTTGGACGCTACCTCTGAAATTCACCAATTTTACTGGGCTAAATTCCAAAAATATATAACTCCTTACGTATAGTTCTAAATAATCCATATGACCTATCAAATTAAATCTTGATAAGTATGCTTTCATTCTGGAAAGTTTCATAATTTTTGGACATCATTTTTCTAATTAAAAATGGCACACAATAAGACTACCTCATAGGGAAATTCATTAGTAGCAAATCTTATTTGTTATAATTTATGCTTCCACATAATTGTGTTGTGTTTGACCTCTAATTGCATTGTTTTATCACTTCCTGTGCTCTCTAATTTTCTATTCAATTCCCTTTAATTTTAGGGAATAAAATTATTCCTTACTAGGACACTTGCTAAACCGGGGATTAGCAATCCACTTAAGTCAAGCTTATTCTCAATCCTCTTGTCCCAAAATTTGGGGTGTTACAGATTGAGCCAAAATAAAAGTGATCACTATATGTTTTATCAACAGTTCGATACAGGCATAATTCTTCTGGTTATACATGTTGATGACATTGTCATTACTGGGAGTAACACTTCTGACATTTCAGAGATTAAAGTCTTTCTTAACTCCCACTTTCAAGTAAAAGACTTAGGATTATTAAAGTACTTTCTAGGTATTGAAGTTATGAGAGACAAGAAAAGAATTCTGTTGACTCAGGGGAAGTATGTTCTAGATCTACTGAAGGAAACTAGAAAGCTTGGACATGCACCAAGTAGCCTTCCCATAATTCTAAATCCTTACCTGGACTTGAATGATAGTATGTTTGATGAACTTCTTAATGACTTAAAAGAGAATATTGATTCAAAGAAACTGAAACCATTTGCATTTCCTGAAGCTGAATTATCTAAAAATGACTCATCTCGATATAACCTTCTCAGTCAATGTACTTAGCCAATTCATTTTGTCTCCTACAGTGGCATAATGGGAAGACTTAGGACATATTTTGCATTATCTAAAAAGCTCCCCAGATTGGAGCATCCTCTACTCAGATTACAGACACACTAAAGTTGAGTGCTTCTGTGATGGGCATCATGCAGGGTCTAAGGCCATGAGACGTTCCACTACAAGGTGCTGTGTGTTTATTGGTTGTAACCTTATATCTTGGAGGAGTAAGAAACAAGGTGTTATATCTAAATCAAGCGTAGAGGTATAATACAGAGCTATGTCACAATCTGTACAAGAAGTCGTGTAGGTCCTTTAGCTCATGAAAGAAATCTATATTATCACGATATTACCTATGAAGCTTTGGTGTGACAATAAAACATCGCTTCATATAGCATTGAATTCTATGTTCCATGAGCATACAAAGCACATTGAAATTGATTGTTACTTCATTTAGGATAAGAACTAAGAAAATGTTGTATCTACAGGACACGTGCGATCAGACGACCAGCTAGCAGGCCTTCTAATAAAAGTGTTGACTGGGATACGGGCTGAGTATCTTTGTAATAAGTTGGGTATGATTAACATATATGCTCTAACTAGAGGGGGAGTGTTAAGAAAATATTCTATTATTAGTATTAGATCAATTAACATAATTAGCAGGATTCATTGACTGTTATGATTTCCACATTTAGGAGCAATTAATACATAGGCTCCTCACTCTCTGTATATATATTGACACTTCTTATGAATATAAATGAAATACACATTATTCATATTACTCTTGCCTTATAAGATGTCTATAAAATTTCTTTAATGTTTATAATAAAATATAAAATATTTTGAGTTTCCCTAAAATTATATAATTTTTAATTTCAATTAAAGTTTGTGTCAATTTTAATAGTTATATTTGACAAAAATTGAAAGATGTTTGTGTTATTTTTTTCAGTCGATAGCTACTTGAGTAGTAAGAAAATAGAGGAAATGTATTTAATTTAATGAAATTAAAAAATTTGTATTAGTTTTAAAAATTGAATGTGAAGAAAATGTAGGAGGTTTAATCATGGTCAATTTAGTATTTTAAAATTTTTATTTTTGTGATTGATTCTTCTGAATAATTACAACTTTTGTAGTTTTTCCCAATAAATATCATATGCTTTAGGTCTTTCATTCTAATTTCCCCTACAATTTAATACATGTGGAGAGTTACTTGGTTCAATTGACAGGGAGTTTTATCAACTTTAATTTGTAGATCTCGAGTTTGAGTCCTAGAAATACAACCATTTTCAATGTCAAAGTAGTGTTTTAAGTAACACTTTTATGCTATTGAGTTACTCCCTTCATTTCATAATAACTTTTTTTTTGAAAAAAATTCCTTTATAATGCATGTTTCATAATTAGTGTCATTCTCATATTTCTTTCTTTTTTTTTGGGTCAAGCTATTATCATATTTCAAGAACATATTAAATGATTTGTTTCATATTTTACACCTTATTAATTACCTATTAGCGGTCAAATAAGATTTATTTTAAAGAGCACTCGGTGTCTGTTTACTACAAAAATACAACATTTTAGTGACGGAAATTAGTGACAGAAAATTTTCCATCACAAATCCATCACTAATTCTGTCACTAATATTAGAGATGGAATTAGCAATGGATTACTGACGGAAACAATCCATAGTTAATTTCCATCATTAAATAAATTTAGCGACGAATTAGTGATAGAAAGAATTCCATCACAAATTAGAGACAAATTAGTGACAGAATAGTTTTGTCACTAATTTCTATCGTTAAATACTTTTAATGACAAATTAGTGAAGGACAACATTCCATCAAAAATTAGTGAAGGAATTAGAGACGGAAATTAGTGACAGAAATAATCTGTCACTAATTTCCGTCACTAAATTAGCGATGAATTAGAGACGAAATTTAGTGATGGAAATTAGCGACGGATTAGATATGAAATTTAGTAACAAAAAAAATTTTTGATGGACATAATTTCATCACAAATTAGCTACAGAATTAGAGATGGATTAGTGACGGAAATTAGCGATGGAAATTATTCTGTCGCTAATGTGTCACAAATTATTTCTGTCACTAAATTTTGTTACTAATTCCATCTCAAATCAGTCACTATCCCATCGCTAATTTCTATCACTAAATTCCATCACTAATTCCATCTCTAATTTGTCACTATCCCATCGCTAATTTTGGTCTAAAAATTCAGTCACTAATTTCGTCGCTAATCCATTGCTAATTTCCTTTACTAATTCTTTTCGTCACTAATTCGTCACTAAATTGAAATTTACAAATTTTGATCATTTAGAATAAATGATCAAATAGTTATTTGAATATATTTTCAGTAAAAAATTGATATTTCCCCAAATAGGTGGCATCATCATTATCATCTCATCATTAAATCTTATTGAGATGGGGAACAAATTCTTAAGAAACACATTCATGTTTTATAAAATGGATTTGCCTTGTGACTTTGTATTAAGTAAAGAAATATGAAAATAATATATAGGCTACTCTCATTTAAAAATTAACAGAATAAATGAAGAAAGAATTGTATAAAATCAATATATTGACTGAATAACACATTATCAAAACTAGTGATCGTAACATGGATGTATAAGCATACACCTCCATTTATGGTCTTTAACCAAGCTAGTGTTGAAGGGAATTTGAAATTTTAATGATCAAGTAATTAAATGAAATCAAAATCAAAATTGAATCAAAAGAATTGGTTTATAACATATAACCTCTTGTTAAAGTTGTTTGACCATGTCATAGAATGATCATATAAGATTAGGCTTGACAACAACCTACAAACAAATTATAAAAGACCATATTTCGACTTATCATATGAAATACCTAGACTGTTAAATGTAATAATATATAAATATCGAGAACTTGAAGTTAGCGACAAGCAAAAATCAACAGTATACATACATATATACATACGATATATTAAGATTTGATTTATCTAATTAAAATTGAAATCATATCTTCTTTTTCGTCAAAGAAAAGTGAAATCACATTTACACTTACCTTCAATTTTTCTTCTTAACCATATAAAGTAATATGTAATCTAATGCCAAAGAAAACTGAAATAAAATCTACACTTATTGTCTGCAAATCCGCAAGTGCACGGGTCGTGCCAAGTAATAAAGTGATGAGTAAGATATCGTTCCCACAAGGATTTGGTTCCAAAACCAGGTTAAGTAGCGATCATTGCACTTTCGCCTAATTCGAGTTAGACAATTATCACGGTTGGAGGAAAAACAGAATTATAAACTAAAAGTAAAATATAAACAAGTGATTCATGGACTAGGAAAGATGCAGTGGAAGTTAGGATTGTTTATCCCCCTTGCATTTCATAGTTATTCATTCAAATTCCCACAATAACAGCTCTTAATGATGGATTATGCTAACCAAACTAATTTACTTATAAGTGCTCTCTCAAGTCTCCAAATAGGTGTTTAGCTTAATTGGTTCATTAATCTCTTAATTGAAGGACTAAGCCCAACCTACATTGCAAGACCTATGTGGCTATGTGAGGTCAATAAGTGTATCTTTACCTCATTAACAAAACCATCCATCCCTCTCATGGATTTCAAGTTCCCACACGATTAAACCTAAGTTTTACACTCAATCTAGCCCTCTCAAGCATCAACCATGTGAACCCAACAACCTCATTGGTGATCAATCAACAAGGAGCATTAAGAATAGAGTGAAATCAACATAAACCAACCATTCAACATGAATATAAAGGGGAAATGAGTAATTAATCCATACAAGGGTTCAAAACAATCTAAACAATAAATTCTAGCTACAAATATTTATAAAACCTAGAAGAAACAGGGCATAAATAAGTTACAAAGCAGAACAAGAGGGAAATACAGCAGAAGGAAAGGAAAAAACCAAGAGGAGAAGCTCAAATCTCTTCAAATCTTTAATATCTAGCCCAATCTCCACCTCCAATCTCCAAACCCTAGCAGAGCATTGTCTCCACGGTGCTTCCCAGGTCCAGAATCAGGCTCTGATATGTTAATTTTGTATTTATTAGCCCTAGAATCCATGTTGTCATCAAAACACATTTCTGCTATTTTTTGGGGTTAGCCACTGCTAAAGGTTTGTTGGCCGCGGCCATTGATGACTGACCACTGCCAAAGATCTATTGGCCGCAACCAATGATAACTGGCCGTGGCTAAAAAGGTTCTAGAGCTTCTTTGGCCGAGGCCAAGCTTCTATATGAAGCTTTTTGTCCTTTTTCATCCTTTTCTTGCTCTTCCATGGTGCTTTGACTTCTTTAGCTCTTTTCCCACTTCTTAATTATCTATTTGTGTCTCAAATAACTCCTTTGTAGCTCAAGTGTAAACCTATTAACACAATGAAATCTATAAAAACAGTGTTGATATATTTTCAATACAATTTTGGGGCTTAAATAGAGTATTTACACCTTTTTATCATCAATACCACTGGGCACATTACTTTTGCACATTTATAATCAATTATCTATGAATTTACCCAAAATATATGCAAAACTATAGGTAAATGTGTCACTTTGACAGGAATTTCATGATGTTAACACTTACCCTCCCACATAAAAATTTTGGCTCCAAATGTTTTTCCCAACTTCAAGAATTTCAACTCCCAAATGGTTAATAGGCACAAGAACGATGTTTAATACTAAAAATAGAGGAAAGAAAGTGAATTAATAATGACAAAAACTACTACTAAACTCTTTTCCTTCATTTTTATTCTTTTAGAAAACTTAAACTAATAGTATTTATTTATTACTTTATTTAGATTTAACTATTTATATTACTAATTTAAAATAAAACAATGACGATGAAATTCTCAAATAAATCATATTATTGATAATTTATGAAAATCCAAAAAACATTATCATATTTCAATTCTTATGATGCCACATGTGTAACACCCCAAATTTTGAGATAAGAGGATTGAGAATAAGCATGACTCAAGTGAACTGCTAAGCCTTGGTTTTGCAAATGTCCCAATAAGGCATGATTTTATTCCCTAAAATTCCTTTATACCCTTATGGGTATTAAAGAGCATAGGGAATGGAAAAACAAGGCAATTAGGGGTCACATACAACATAATTATATTTGGAACCAAAAAGAGATTTGCTGCCAGTGAGTTTTCTAGCAAGGCAGCCATGTTGTGTGACATTTTCAATGGGCAAATGATGTCTAAAAATTATGAAACTTTTTATAATGAAATTAAACTTATCAATCTTTAATTTGATAGGTCATATACGCTATTTGGAGCTGTACACAAAGATATATATATTTTTGAAATTAGCCTAGTGAAACTAGAGATTTTCAGTGGCAGCGTCCAAAAATAATAACTCTGGGAATGTTGAGCTTTAAATTGGATAAATAATTCTTTAAAACTATACTTAATAAGGGTCACATAGCCTTTTGAAGCACTCCAATTGGATATCTATACAATTAGTTATGAATTTTCAAAGTTTAATGAAAATTCTGCTCAATTTTTCACTAAGTGCGAAAATGGAAATAAATGTATGGAAAAAATAGACATTTGACCAACGAAAGCAAGCAACCACCATTTTTCCCTTTTCTTGGGAAGCAATTCGGTCAAAACAGGAGAATGGAAGGGAAATTAATATTTGGTTCATATTAAGCTTAAATATGAGCATTCTTTTAGCGAAGTAAAGGTGGTGGAAAAGTCAAAAATTGAGGCAAGAGTTAAATGGCTTATTCAAGAAGCCTATTTTGATCTTCCAAAGGGCCACATACACGTCCAATTGGAAAGAGAAAATGAAGTAAATTGCTTGGCTTATATTAATGCAAGAAGTAAAATTATAGCCAATGAAAAATGGACACATGTTCATTTGCATTAAACAACTACTATTCTAAAAAAGCAAGAGATATATTATGAGAACACATTTATCTCTTGCTCTTGCATTCATTTGGTCAACAATTGTAGGCCAAATAAAGAGATGATGACTTGAGTTTGAGGAGTATATTCGTATGGCATAAGGAAGGAAAGAGAAAAAATGATGACATAAAGTAAAGTCACATGGTTGATTAGCAACTTAATATAATACTTGAAGAGGTGAGTTGGGATATTTTTATGAGACCATTATCCCTTCATTCTTTATCATTTTTGGTTGAACGAAGAGAGTAAAAGAGAGAGAGAGAGAGAGCTGAACCAAAAATATGAAGAACAAGAAGAAGGGGCAAGGATTAAGAAGCAAGATCAAGGTAGGTTTCACTTGTTCTTACCTTCTAACCCTTGTAACACCTCTCTAATCTCTTATCCACTTTGTACACCATGATTAGCAATCAAAATCAAGGGAAAAGAGAGAGGAGGAGGCCATGTTCAAGAGAAGAGAGGAAGAAGAATCCAAGGTAAACTCAAGAACCTAGCTTCTTTTATTGATTCTTAATAGTTCTTGATAGTTCTTGTTGATTGGCTTTGTTTTAGCTTGGTTTGTAATTTTGGGAAGCTCAAACTTTAAAGGATTATGCTGCTCAATTTTCTAATAATCATGGGGGAAATATGTTTAAGTGATTAAACATGTGACTAGAGGTAACAAGAAGGTGGTTTATGGATTTAAAATCAAGAAACAACATTTTCCTTTATTTTTTCAGATTTGGTACAGGGGAATTTTCATCCTGTTTGGTCTAGAATTTCATCAATTTGATGGTTCCATTGAGTTTAGAAGGGGAAATTGTGTAGGGTTTATGTAGACTGCGAAATGAGAAAAGCCCTAAAATATGAAATGACCAAACTAGCCTTAAAACCTTAAGGTATGGGCTGCCAAGGGTAAAATTGTAATTTGGGCCTGATTTTGACTAATTTGAGGTCAAAAAATGGATTCTACATGCAACAGTATGTGGAATTAGCCCGGGTCATAATTTTTGGTGAAGTACAATTGGACCGGGCAAGAAGGGGCTTAGACCGGGTTCTCAAGGGTATTTTGGTAATTTTTCATTTTTGAGTCAAGATAACCAACACAATGAGTTTAGAATGATTTATGAATAAATAATAACTTATTTATCCTAAATTTGTAATTTTAGGATATACCGATAGCCCGAGCCGAATACGGAGCTGGACTGGTTGATAGGCAAGGAGATGACACATTCCAGGTAATAACTTCTTCTTACATGTACTATGTGATTCCTATTATGTTTGTATATGGCATTCATTGTAACATGAGCTAGTATCTTAGACACACCAATCTACCATGCTGTGGTTAGGGACCTAATAAGGGCGCTAAGTAGACTAAAGTGCAAACTTATTGTTTGGCCTTGGGTAAGTGTACATATAGTTTCGATCATCATACATAACATGGTATAGCATATCTATTTTCATATTCTATATGTTTGAAAGTATGTTACTATTGAGATTCCCACAAATCTCACCCTTTCCACAAACATGTAAAGTTTCCAACAGCAGACAGTGACTCGAAGGGCAGAATGGTAATTTCCAGAAACTGGAGTTTCTAGGCCAATGCAAGAGGAGGCGTTGGTTATTTGAAGACCTATCTATTTGTTTAAGGTCTGTAATTATTTTGTACAACCCTTTATGCAATTCTGTATATAATCAAGCAATGTTGTTTTAATATATCAGTATATTTATGTTATTTCTATGTGCCCACTGAGCTACGCTAACGCTAGTATGAGTAATATCAATAATGAAGCAAGGTATTACAACATGTTCTCATAATTTTAAAGGAAAAAATTAATTATAATTCAAAAGGGATTAAATTCAAATTATTATATCTTTTTATCCCTTAATAATTAAATTCAATTATTTTCTTCAATTATATCTCCAAGTATCAAGGGCCAAATCATCATCTTTCTAATATCTATTCAAAGCAATCAAGCCATGTCATAGTCTTTTATCCAATATTTTAGTTATACAATTTGAAAGTTTCACTCTAATTTAGAAAAGTAAAGTAAAATATATTTAATGAGTTAAAAAAATGAGAACTAGAACCCTGTCTCTAACTAATTTGATTTTGAGTTGATAATATATGGCACTTCATCGTACTTCACATTATTTTTCTTAAATTTATTGAATTTATATTATTAAAGTTATAATTTTTCTACTAAAAATTTGTTTAATTATTTTTTATATCTAGATGTGTAGGAAAAACCATGCTAAAAAAATATTCGCATATGCATTCGCTCTGCTCATAAAGATTAAAACATATTTTCGCTCTAAGAATTTCGTAGTTCTCTCCATTATTTTTATGGCCTTTTTTTCACCTTACTACAGCCCTTTCCTTTGTTCAAAACAAAAATTACTTTAACCTTTCCTTCACTTGTGAATCCTCTTCCTCTACACAATAAGTTAGGGACGATCAAAAAGTCTTGTAGTCTAGGTGGTCTGATCCGATGTGCCCAAGTTTAGTGAAGAAACAATTGGCACAAAGTAATATTGGGCAGACTAGACCAGACTGGTCTTCTCGGGCCTAACTGGACTTCAGACCAAGGCCTTATACCCCTTGGTCTAGTCCAGTCTGGCCTAAGTAGTTTTTTTTAATATACCTACATAGTACATATGGGGACACTTAAAGCTCACATGCCATACATGCTCACGCCTACTGTCCGCTACTCATTTGCATCAAACTAATTAAGTGAATTAACCGAAGTACCAAACAAAAAACAAAACATCTTCAAATTGCATAAGGGAACCCTAGGTAACAATCACTCCCATCTTCGGTCTACGGCTCGACTTGGTTGGCTCTTCCAGGTGCCTCTCATCCTCTCCTTACCAGTTGCATCTCAGTTCGTCGGCGCCTCGGTGTTCACTGCAAGCTTTAATGTTGAGGTAAGTTTCCTGTCTCCCTCTTAAACTCAAAACATTTGTTAAAATACTTGGTTACTTTGGTTTTGCACTACTACATATTGGGGATTTAACGTCACTAAAACACTTCCCTTTCTAAAAAAGGGAAGTAAAAACTGGACGCAGTGGCATTTAAGTAAATAAAGAAAAAATTTTGTCCCTTTAAGCGTCCTAAGAATGAAAAATTATGTGTAAAGAGCATACATAATGGTGTCCCTTTAAGCGTCCCTTCTTAGAGAAGGGACAACTAAAGGGAGACAAAGGCTGCATGTCAGCCACGTGGCTGACATGCAGCCTTTAGGCGTCCCTTCTACAAGAAGGGACGCCTAAAGGTGCTTCCTTCCCTTTTCGTTTTCCTCCGGAGATTTGCTTCATTTCCCTCCAACTTTCAATAATTTTCGTTCTCTCCTCTCATGGACACGAGTAAGTCCGTTGTCCTCCCTCTCTCAAAAAACTCAGCTGCTATAGTGACGGCCTCCTCCTCCCTCCTCTCTCAAGAAGCTCATCTACCTTGATCGATCTCACCACACTACCTGTTCATCCATCCCTCTCTCACCGTCTCCACGTACGACAAGCTAGGCTTTAGTGAACCTCCTCTAAGGTACAGCTCACGCCTCCTTCTCCTTTTATCTTTGACGCTGCAGCCATTATCTTCTATGTTTGTCATTGGCATGGATTTTTGCATTGGTTTTTTTTTGTGTAGACTTGGATTTTTGTTATGGTTATTTAAGGGTGTGTTTGGAATATGAACAAATATCAGCAATTATGTCTTGATGCCGTACGGATTTTGTAATACTGAAGCCTATGGATTTTGTAATATCAGCAATTATGAACAAAAAAAATCACATATGGATTTTTGATTCTCCTATTTCAGTTTTGTAATACTGAACATGTACACTTATAATTATCAATATGCATAATTATGTCTTCATGGATTTTGTTGAGATTAATTATTTTATATGAAAAAAATAAAAAATACTCTCAAAGTTATATATATATGCACACACAAAAACTCATCTTTAGTAGAATGATAATTTTGATTCCATTATATGTCTCTTGATATAGTTCACTACAAAGTTAAAATAATTGTTGTGTCATAATAATAATAATAATATAAGTCTAAATTTTTTAACACTTCCTTTTAAATTTTTTAGTTTAATGATGAAAAATTAGTGGATAGTATTGTTGATAGTGTTCTAAATTGTCTCATATAGCTTGTTCTGTTTTGCATTTAGTTGAACTGGTTTGTTATTCAAATTTTGGGATGTCTTAAATTTAAGAGGAAATGCTACCAATTTTTTTTAAAAAAAAGTTATAAAAGGAAATCCCATTGTTGTCAATTATATTATTCTAAACTTTAGCGTTATTAAGAATGGCTTAGGTAAAAAATGGATCAAAGTTGGATGAATGCTTTGAGAACTAGTGAAGAATATGAGAATGGGGTGGAAGAGTTTATTGAACCATTGGGCCCTAGGCCAGCCTTCTCACACAACAGAACCACTGGGCCCGCCTTGTACCACTCTGGAGTCGGGCGAATCGTGTATCCTCTATTTGGATGCCCCTATGATTCATGTTATTGTTGATGTCTCGTTCATATACAAGCCACCACCCACCATCATAATCAAATTCCACAGTATTTACGTAGGGTGACAGTGACATTTGTTCATGAGGGGGAAGAAGATGCAGCCATCCCTATCCCTGACATTGAGGTTGCCACATTGGGTCAAGAAATTGGAGCTTTCATCCTTTGGCCTCAATATCTTATTGGCACGTTGGCAACCCCACCAATGGTAGGAACTATATTCATATCACTTGACATTTATTGGCATCATTATAATATAATTGGTTTTGTATGTTATGGTAATAGGATAAGCAAGATGTGATGAAATAGTCCTTTTTAGCACGGCGCAACAGATTTACAAAGGTATTCATCAAATCGACTTGAATATGCCTTCAGGGATTGTGGGTAAAGAATTGACGTATCCCTACACGTTCGACAATAAAGATCTTAGGGAGTTTCTACATTTGGAGGAGATAGATGCAGGATGGGTCAAACTTGCCATTTAGTTAGTTTTTCTTTCCTAAGTTCAATAATTCATTGGTCATTTTATTTCTATTTTAGGTCCTTCTACCACGTAAGCATCGATATGGAAAGACACACTTTATACGGATTCTTGTGTCCGATAAATACGACATCAGATAAAAATGATGTGCAACAAAGGACGCATTATGTGGGCTTCACAATGGCAGTGACCAAATTGCGATGTTATCTAGCGCCAATTGTTCAAGGGTATGTAGTTGTATTTTTATTTTTTTGGATGTTTGAGAAATAATTTTCTTCTAATCTAAACTTCATTTTAATTTGTGTATTGTCGTAGTTACCATTGGAGCTTATGTGTTGTTTGCCCGCGCAACAACAAAATCTATTGGTTTGATTCCTTGAGAAAAAAGCCCGACAAGGACACAAAATCCATCTTCAACACGTAAGTTATTTCTTTTTTATTAAATTGATTCTTGACTTAAATAAATTATTCTAATTTTTGTTGTTTTACATTTTATTGGTAGCGCGACTCAAACATATAAAATGCTTGGCGAGTCACGTGAGGGTAGAGTTGTTCGCAAGCCAAAGTGGTACTATCCCCAAGTATGTGGTTCCAATTTAAGTTCTTTTATTTAGGGTTGTTTTATAAATTATGTATGTTATTGATTTTAACCAATTGCTTTTGATTTAATTTATAGTGCCCTCAACAGCCAGGGGGTGCGGAACTATTATGTTATTCTTTACATGTATAATATCATTCAAAGCAGTGTTTCAAGTGATTTTCAACAGGTAATCAGATGATAATATTTTGGATGTATTTTAATTGAATTGCTAAACAATTCTTTAACTTTAATGATTTTATCTAATCATATTTTCTACTTTGCAGATCTTTGATAATGATGCTGCCTAGTTATATGAAGACATTAAGTTGGTTAGAGACTTGTTGGCTGGGCGGCTTCTTCAACACCTAGATCTGTAAAAGTTTATGATTTCCTATATGTTTACTTAGTATGTAGTTGTTTAGTGGACAACATTTCTGACAACACTGTGCATGAATGTTTCCTTACTACTGGTTAGGAGATAATTATATACTTCTTACTGTATGTTTCCTTACTGTGTAAGGAGACTGTTGTTCATCGCTTTCAGCATGGGCAGAAACAATATAAATAGCATCCTTTTTTAAGAAAAAAAAAACTTTAGGCGTCCCTTCTAGGATAAGGGACGCCTAAAGTAAATAATTAAAAAAAAATTAAACGCCAGCTTTAGACGTCCCTTTTCACAAAAGGGACGCCTAAAGTTTTGCGTTTAAGCGTCCCTTCTCAAAGAAAGGGCGCCTAAAGCCTCACTTTAGACGTCCCTTTCAACAGAATGTCTAAAGTCCAAATTTACTACGTCACTGACATACGCCTCCCCTAATCAAAGGACGTCAAAAGTCCCAAAAAAAGGACGTTAAAAGCGTTTTTTCTAGTAGTGTCGATTACTCTGCCATTCTCATTTTCCTCTAGTTTCCTATTCAATTACTCTAATTTTGAGCATCCAGAACATGTCCACTTTTCAAGAGAAAAGTAAGACTGTATCCACAAGGCCACAATGTTCCCCAAACAATTAAAAATCTTGCTCCAGCGATTTCGTATATTTTTTCTTTCCTTTGTGTTCTCCTTAACTTCTTCTTTCCATGTCTACTTTCAACAATATCCCTTGCAAATTAATAAATGATAAACCAATAATAAAGGAGCATGCCACACTATGTAATTTAAACCAAAAACAACTTGAATAACTTTGTACTTGACTCAAACTAAAGAACACACAAGGGTGAGATACTATAACCAAAATTAACCAATTATAGCATTCACCTCATCTTACAAACAGAACCACTCAGCAATCTCTTAAGCTACAACAAAAATTAGTTTCAATATTAAGAGGATGTTACATGTTTCCCTGTTAGAAGCATGCTTATACTTTAGTTATTCTTGAGTAGAGTGAACTGATTCTGTTAAGTAGCCTTTTTGCCAAATAAATAGATAGAAAGACATGATTTATTAATGTGTTGTCAACTCTATTAATGTTTATATATCATATTTTTAATTATATGAAACTACTTGTTTAAAAAAAAGAAAACCTACCTCAGATAAAGGAAAAGAAAAATATGGAGAAAGGAACAGAAGAAAAGAAAGCAGAAACACTTCAAGAAATCAGTGTGAACATTATTTTATCGGACTGGGTTTCTTGACCTGTTGTTTTTAACTTTACTGGGTTTTTTTTGGGCTAACAATTATAGTAGGTAGCTTGCTTGTAGTTAGTAACTTGATTCCTTTGAGGAGAACTTTGTAATTGCATACAGATGATTGATGAAAGGACTGTTATTTATGAAAAAAAGATTTGTTATCTTTGGATTCATATTATGTGTTTTACATTTGTGTTCCAATATTATACCTCCCTAATGCTTCCAATGCACAACTTTCTAGTTTATAGAGCTTTTCCCACACTTTTCCGCAGGGTAGACATATGATTTAATTTATGTATTTGTCTACTGAGTTCTTTAATTTTTTGATTCAACTATCACATCGTTTTATTTAAATCTTTTTGGAATAATCAATTTGTAAATATTTTCACCCTTTGCATACAGTAATGTCTTCTAGAAGCAGGATAAGATTAAAGATCCTGATAGACAAAGTATGCAGCCGGAAGAACTCATAGGGAAGATAAGATTAAAGATTCTGATAGACAAAGTATGCAGCCTAAAGAACTCATAGGGAAGGTGAGGAATTGCAAAAGGCAAGTGAGACATTAGGTTATAATTTGATTTTCACATCTTTTAGTGGACAATTTAAGACTATTTGCGTGAGAAGGAAACTGTTAGTTCTTTGCAAAATGTCAACTGCCTATTTTTTTTCTTCTTCACTTTTTAATTGATTCGTTCAAGTCATTTTCTTCACTTTGCTAATTTTTTGGATAATTTTTATGCTTTGAAACTAGCATTTTCTTGACCTTTTAGGTTCCTATTGGTAGTGTAACCCTTGGCTGCATCATTTATGTCACTGGGGAGGCTATAGACAAGAACGATGTTATTGGTAAGAAACTGATATTTTGCCCTTTCTTGTTATGGAACTTATTAATAATGTTGTAAAGGCTGGTGGTATATCCTTAATTAGGATATGCTTGATTAATTATCCTTGACCTTTTTGCATATTACCTATCTTTGATTTGGTGGTTTATCTGTCATTTTAGTGTCTTATTTTGATTATGCTTTCTAGGTTAAGATTTTTCTTTTTTTGCTCTTATAAGCTTGCTGGATATTACTCGCTCTCCTTGCACCATTTTGTTCTAATTTTATTAGCAAATTGAAGTTTTTATAATGAGTAATTGTAGTACAAAAATAAAACATTAAGACTGAAATGTATGATTCGTTTTGATGCTATTGCATAACAGAAAACCCAAACACACATACATATGTCTTGTAAATGTGAAAGAGGATTGAGTATGGTCTAGAAAGTTTGTGGACTGTTTCTCAATATATGGTTATTTCTGTAATCAACATTGAATTCTAGTGTTCATATTGGCCAACTGTATGTCATAAGGCTAGGAAAATAAGACAGATCTAATGTTTGTCAAAGTGCCTATGCATTCACATAAAGCTCATCCATGTAGTAAAAACTTAAGTTTTTATATGCTTTATTTTGTTCTAACTTATGCCTTAATTTGTTCCTCCACAGTGACAGTCATAAACTATTGCCAACATGTGTGCTCTCAGTAGACATCAATTCAAGATAGTTAAGAACATCTCAAATTAGAGTGGGACATGCTATATCACACAATTGGCTGGAGCATTTTTCTCTGGTGCCTATCTTGGGAGATATTGGACCATTGTTACTTTCTCCATAATCTATGTTATTGTGACTATAGTTTCTCCAATTTGAGGTTGAGACCCTTAGCTTTGTTGATCACTTAAGCATCACATATGCATATAGCTGACTTATGAAGAAAACTAATTATTGACTTGGTTATTGACTCCTTTGGCCTTTTTAGTAGCGGGATAGTCTTTAGCTAATCATTAATCCGTTTCCTCGAGTTGTATTGACTTGATCATTAACCCCTTTGCTTCCGTCTTTTATTGCTATCAGCAAAGCTACATGCTACTTGCTAATATTTGAAAGGGGGTGATGAAAAGAAAATGATATATTTAATACATATGCTTAAAAAGATTACTGACATACAATAAAAAAAGATTGGATTTATAAGCAAGCAAACATTGCAATTCCAACCAATTGGCTTGGATTTGCAAATGCAATATGATTGGTACTTGGTAGGTTTATCTTTTAAGATGTTTTTTCCCCATTTTTTATTGCTTTTTATCTTGTTTAGTTTCTGGTGGTTATAGGTTGCTGCTTCCCACTTGGATATGTTATTAGAGAAGCATAAGGAAATTTTGGACAGTCAAATCAGTATGTTACATATAAATCTGTGACTTGCCTTCATTTCTTTTTCTTTTCTCAATATGAAATCATAGGTTTTGTATTCGTGTTCTATAGTCAAGAGCCTGGCATTCAAACGCAATCTCCTACAATGGTTTGAGTGATTAACAATGCATGGCTACAAGAGCAACTAAAGAAGTGGTACCAACCCCACTAGAAGTCAGAGTCCAAGAAAAATATTATCCATATATTTTATTACTAAATTAGATATTTATGGGATGTGGAAAATTATTGAGATATGCGTTGCAATTTTAATGTTGATTGCCTGATGAGTTTGTTTGATATAGTTGATAGAAAAATTTGTGTACTTTTGCACATTATATACATTTTCATTTGAGTACTTTGTTGCTTTTGTAGTTGTTAACTTACTATCATTTTATAATTTTGTTTGAATTTTTTTATTTGATATCCATTTATTACCACTTTCAATTCTATTACCATTATTAGGGTTGACTTAATTGCAAAAAAAAAAGTCCCAAAAATAGGCATTAGCGATGGAAATTCAAAATAATATAAAATATCAATTAAAAAAAATAGTGACAAATTAGTGACAGAATTTATATCGCTAATATATGATGGAATTAGTGACAGAAATTCCGTCACTAATTAGCCACGAAAATTCCGTCTTTAATCCGTAGCTACATTAATGATGGAATTAGTGACGGAATTTGTTTTCCGTCACTAAATGAATTAGTAAAAGTAGTGACAAAATTTCCGTCACTAAATTCTACCATTAATATTGATTTTTTTTTTGTAGTGGTTAAGAAAGTAAGTAATAGATTGATTTTACTAGAACTTAGATTATTTCATAATTTCCTTGATTCATGTGAAATTTTTTTCTTGCAACTCTTTTTATGTAATGGAGGGAGTATATAATTATGCATAATTAATAAAATAGGTATTGTACTGAATTCGTATAATATACAAATTCATATTTTTGTATATTTGATTTTATTTATTCACCGTCCAGCTGAATGAGACCCAAGCAATTATTATATCTGCATATGATAAATTCTTTTATTTTTTATATCTCGATATATTTCCCTTCAGCCATTTTCCTAAGGTCTCTCAAGACCCATCAAGCAAACCCTTAGCTAAGAGAGAGAACTTCGACCAGTCTTATATAAGCTGTATATATGTCGATGCCTAAATGAACACAGGCATTACGAATTCCCTGTAATTTAACCAGCTAATAATGATAAATAGGCCTTTTCAGTGGCAATCACTATATACAATACTCCGTTTCATATTAAGTGGTGCCTAATCCTGTAGATTAACAGAAAAGAAATCCCTTTGAAAGGAAGCGATATGTAATATTATATGTAACTAAAAAAAGAGAGCACCTATATATTGGAAATTATATGGTTACAGTGAGAAACCCTAACTATTTTTCCTCAAAATTAAATTTAAAGAGCTTCATGTTGGCTTTGGAATCAGTCAAATTGGAGTTTTTTAGAATTAATTATGAATTTTCAAAGTTGGCTGACCAAGTTGTCAGTTTTTAGAAAACAGTGAAATTGCATTGTACAGAGTTGTATTGTGCAAAATCTGTTGTAACTGTATTAAATAACTAGTAGCATACCATTTAAAGGCGATAATGCTACAAGTAATAACCAATTACTTGTAACTTTAATGATGATAGGAATTAGATATAGCCCGAGCCAAAATCCAAAAGTAGGACAAACGTGCGAGTTTAAAAAAGATTCAGGTAGTAACTTCTTCTTGCATATCTTATGTGATTATTTATATGTTTAAAGTCATTCTCTGTAACATGGGCTAGTGTCCTAGACACACCAATTTGCCAAGTTGTGGTCAGGGACCCAACAGGGGCGCTAAGTCGACCAAGGGCAAACATGTAGTTTGACCTTGGGCAAGTGTACACATATCGTTTGATCATCTTACATGACATGACATTGCATATCCATTTTCACATTCTATATGTTTGTAAGCATGTTACTACTGAGATTCCCTCGAATCTCATTCTTTTTCCGAAATACAAAACCTTACAGCTGAAGCAAGTGGCTCGAAAGGCAAGACGGTGGCTCCTGGTGATTAGGGACCTAGAGCTCTCTGTTGCTGCAATAGTTATTTATGCTTACACTTTTTGCTGCTTATGAACTCTTTGTGCCTTTGTGTATATTTTCAAACCTTACGGGGATTCTCCTGTAATGTAAACTTGTACTTAAAATCAGTATTATTTCCGCTGTTTCTGTATGCCTTGTGGAACTTTATGCTTGTCACTCTGTGAATATCGAAATGTTAAGGGGTTTGACACTAATATTCTTATTATTAAACAGTTATATTTTATACATCTCCATGAATTGAAAGACAGTTTTAAACTAGTACTTGCTAGCTATACATGTATTATCCAAATTAATGTTGTTCTGTGCATTGCTAGCCACATTTTCTATATTATTGTATTTGTATGGCCCTTGTAAAAGTGGGTTATTTTATTTAAAATTCTTAATAATAAGCCTTGTTATTATATTTTATCAAAAGCCAAGGGGTTGATTTGTTGAGGAAGTCGGCCACTTTAGAATGACTATGGGTTTCTTTCCCCTTTTTTGTGTATTGTTTCTAATAATGGTATCAAATAATTAATTGACATGAATCTTTATAGGGTTTCCGACTATCTTTCTTTGGTGAGTGTTAAGGAATTAAGGATAGAAACTAAATCAAAAATTAGTATTGTTGAGAACGTGCCTAGATGTGAAGACCGTGTTATTACAATCTACAGCTCTTGTGATGAGACCAACGCTTTTGAGGATCGTTCACAGTAATTGCCACTTAAATCCTACTGATTTTTTTTATTCTTCAACAGTTAAATTTCGTACATCTCCGTGAACTGAAAGACAATTTTAAACTAGTATTTGCTAGCCATAGTATTATCCAAATTAATGTTGTTCTGTACATTGCTAGACATGTTATTCTATATTATTGTATTTGTATAGCACCTGTAAAAGTGGGTTATTTTATTTAAAATTTCTTAATAATAAGCCTTGTTATTATATTTTATCAAAAGCCAAGAAGTTGATTTGTTGAGGTAGTCCGCCACTTTAGAATTGACAGTGGGTTTCTTTCCCCTTTTTTGTGTATTGTTTCTAATAATGGCATCAAATAATTAATTGACATGGATACAAAAAAAGTTAAAATCGTAATAACTCTTATATGATAATAAACCTACTGATATGAAGATTACTATGTTGTCTGCACCTATGCTGCCCAATCAATTTATTTTGCGATGTTGGCATGAGATTGAATTGTTTTCTCTTTCAAGTTTTCAAGCTCATGTTTGAGATTGATCTTAATCTTATAAGGGAATAGCATCATGAGCCTTTTATCAACTTTTGACAAATCATCTTCTAGAAATTCATATTTGATATATAATCAATTATCTGGGAACCAAGTATCCAAACTGGCCCTAGAAACAATGTTTAACAATATTTAGAAATACCTAATATGATATTTTGGTCCGATTAGGGATTTGTTAAAAGTGCATGCTAGAATCAGTGATGATTGGCAACTCCTTAAATTGTTATAGACAAAGCATCACCATAACCCCCCAATTCTCAGTCCTCAGATTTTTTAAACATGGTCTTCCCTCCTTCTCAAACTTTCTTGTTTCCCGCCAACTCTCCTTATCGCCCTCTCTCAAATCCTTCCCTCCATTACCACCCCAACACTTTCAACATTTTCCGTTAAACTAACAATGTTAACATTTAAGGACTAAAATACACTTTATAATCAAAAGGGACCAAAATGATACTTGGTACAAACATAAAGGATCAAACATATATAGTTTAGCTTCTTTCTTATTAATAATAATTAGTATAGAATAGCGCTAGTGTAAAACTGAACATGGAGCTTAGAAAAATTGATTGCCAGCAATCAATCCATATGACTTATTTTAATTATGAAGTTATTTTTCATTAATAAAAAGGACTTATCCATTCACTTCAAAAGCGTGGGTGCATGGTATGTGTTATGATGTATAAGATGGTGTATTTAAAAGTGCAAATATATACTATCGTAAACAAGTAATATAGAAGTAAGTAGAGTATCGTTTCCACGAGAATTGATCACTAAGTACCAAAATTGATAATCTTAATACTATTTAGTTAATCGATTAGTTGGTGGTTGAAAATACAAAATAAAACTGATTAAATGCAAATGCAATTGTTGTAAAGACAAATATGAAAGTACCAAAATTGATAATCTTAATACTATTTAGTTAATCGATTAATTGGTGGTTGAAAACACAAAATACAAATGATTAAATACAAATGCAATTGTTGTAAAGACAAATATGATAAAAAGCCTTAGGGATTAAATTTCACTTAACAAATTCCGGATTGAATCACTTATCTATTCTAGTACAATTTATTCTACATGATTGATGGTCGAGTTTCCCTAATTTAATTACTAGCCTCTTCCAAGGTCAAGTAATTCTATAATTAATTGCTAACCCAATATATTCCTATGTGAATTTAAGAAATTAATCATGCATTAATATTTATGGAACTCATTAAGACTACATAACCCATATGAATATATTCCTATTTCATATGTAAATTATGGTTTTAATCATATGATCCACACTTATGCATCTCCTTCCTGTAACACCTTAATTTCTAAAGCCTTTATATTAGTTTAAATATATAATGATTTAAAACCTGAGACCAAAACAATTTAAAGTCTCAATTTAAGACAGAGTTTAATCTTATATTTGTATAGGATTTTCAAAAACTTTTTAAAATAAATATGTATGGTCTAAATTTTAGTTTGTAAATTCATTATCTTTATCAGTTTCAAAATCATTTATTTAAAATATAAAACATTTTCTATCCATAGTTCGCGTAGTGATGGTTAATTTATGAGTTTATGGATATCAGTACGTTACCGAAAGTCTAGCGTACGGATTACAACTTATACAGTCTGCGTCGCAAGTACTAGTACTACTATCGCTACTACTGCTACTTATAAATATTTTACAGTCATCCAAAATAAAATGATAACCAAACAGTCCATAATTTATTTGCCTCTTCTTCGTCCGTCTATATTACCTTCTTGCCCTTAGAGCTCGACGCCTTTGCTGTATATCATTTGTTGAAAAAGGAGTGAGATTCAAAAGAATCTCAGTAGTACACAAATCACTCATATAACATGCAAATACTAAGCATGTAAAACAAATCATCAAACAGCACAACTTATAGAAATGCAACACATAAAAGGGCCTAACTGGTCCCTTATCACAAACTCACAGCGCTTAAGATTCACAATCTGGCTGCCCAGGGCCTCTGCCCCATACAAGGTACAGTCACAAGCTTTCTATCTCAAACCTACCTGGCTTAAGACGCCCCCAGGTAACTCCCAGTAGAACTTGTACTTACGGGTCTTACCGCCTATGGACTATCTGTCTCACACATATACAGATGATGATATGCTACATATACATAGCATCACATATGATATAAGAGATAAGATACTACCTGATAGTCTTTCCAAATTTTGGTTCTTTTTCTCAGTGTCTTGGGCGTCCCGGTCAAATGTCAAATCCTATAATTTATAATTCATGGACGGGCCAATTATTACTTGTTCCAAAATAAGACACTTTGGTAGGTTATCATTATAGCTAATACCTTAGGTCCAATAGGTATTTAATGGACTCATAACAACTCTAAGTATTTAACTTGACCCCTAGAGTCCCAATTATTTCAAAAATACCCTTACTTTTTATTTTTGCACTATTACTCAATTCTGTCAGAATTTTCAATAATCTTTAAAAATTCATATCTTGATCTAGAAGTATCCAATTAAGGTGGTTCCAAATTATATTTGTCACTTATGAAGTCTAGTTTAAGATAAAAATACGTTCTACTACCACCTATCTATGAATAATTCCAAGTTTTAAAGTTTTCTCACACTGCCAGAAAATCTTTCCAGTTTCAACAGCTTAACTTCTAAAATTCATAACTAAATATCTAGAACTCCAAATGGGATGGTTAAAAATCCTATATGATCCTATTTAAGTCTAATTGCAGGTAAAAATATTTAAATTTATAAATTATAGCCACAAAATTTCCAGAATTTCGTCAAACCTCTTCTGTACCATAAAACGTTCCAGATTCATCATCTAACTTTAAAAATTCATATCTCACTATTTATAAACCCAAATGATACATATTATATATCAAATTAAATCTTAGGATGTGTACTTTCATTATGAAAAATTTCATAATTTTTGGACTAGGTTTGGCCACCGAAATGTATTTTAAAAACAATCTGATTCTAGAGAAACTAACCAAATAGCAACTCCTCTTATTTTCTAAAAATTCCAAACTTATATATAATCATCCAAAAATCACAATCACATGTATTCCTACATAAGTTTTTGTATAGAATTCATGGGAAACCTAAAATTTGTCAAATTCTCATTCCTTCCTCATGCACTATTTTGGTCAAAATAAAACCTCACAAAACAACAATTCATCATACTAGGTTCTTATGCTTCCCAAATTACCCAAAAATAGTCTCAAATCAACTAGAAAGAGTTAAGAATATGGAAAGAGAACTCACCTATATTTTGATATTAAATTGTATGTGGGATCTATAGTCACTTCTTCCTTCTTCTAATGGCACCTATCACTCTTATGTCTCTCTTTTTCTTTAATCTCTCTCTCTCTCTCTCTCACTCACTCTCTCTTTTCTTTTCATTGGCTGCCGAAAGTGAAGTAATGGAGAGATGAAAGAGTGTTTTAAAAAAAATGAAAGTATGTGTGTGACACATGGTTGTCTATTTAATTGATAAGTGTGTGTGTGCATGAGAAATGAAAGAAACATGGAGAGGGAGTGTGTTTATTTAATTACTTGAATGTGTATGCATGTGTCTCATGTGAAGCAAGGGAAATGGTGTGTGTGTTTTAATATTATATTTATATAGGTATATTTTTATCCTATTAATTACACACACAATGCTGTAATTTTTCGCTTTGTCTAATTTAAGATCTCATATATTTCATAGGTTTAATAATTTGGCTTTCAATTCCCAAAATTAATCTCTAGCACCATTTAATTTTCTTTTTGGGAATTTAACCTTTTAATAAATTTTGGAATGTTACACTTCCAGTCTCAACATGCATATTAAAATCATAAAAAAGGTGGTCAATCAATTGAAAACATTAAGAACAATAATTAAAACTCAATCATGAAAGAAAAATCAAAACTATATTTAATAAGTTAATATTCAATCCATCATTAGTAAGCTACGTCATCACCCTGGGAAAAGGAAAATTAGCTCATGATAAAATTAAAAACAAAACAAACATAAAATGAAAACATCATAAATATTGCATAAAAAATAATTACAAAAAGATAAAAATAAAACTAATAGATGCATGAAAATGGAAAATCTAGCCTACCATATAGGAGGTAAAACCTTCCATATAGGTGGCAACCTATATCATCCATAAAGGAGGACTACCTAAGCCTTCCATGTAAGAGGTAAAACCATCCATGTAGGAGGCATGCAAGAAGTAAAAAAATGTAAGAAATAAATTTTAAAATAACAACTATCTCTCTAAAATAGAAGCTCTTTCTTTCTCTTCCTTCCTCCTTCCTTTCCCTCCTCATTTTGTGATGTCCAAGACCTCTATTTATAGGCTTTAAAATCAGGGTGCTACAATACTATGGATAGTGAACTGCGTCTCCTACAGTAAGCCACATTGCTACAGTGAATCACTACAGTAAAACCACAAATTCTACAGTGAACTACGTCTGCTACAGTGCTCCCCGTATCTGCTACAGTGACCATATGTATAGTGACTTGCTACAACCCTTCTCTTAATGCCTTCTCCAAATCTTCTTAATGTGGTATTGTCCATAGCTGCAAGAAAATCATTATTTATTTATTAATTACACCAAAATTGATTACATTAAGTTCAAATATCATCCACAAAATCATCATATAAGGGAAAATAAATATGCAATTATTTTACTTATCAAAATGATTGAATTTTTAAACATTAAATTGTCCCCAAAAGAAGTTGATGCAACGAAAGAGAAAGAAAATTGCGTTTGTGATGAGCATAAGTTTTGACCCTACGAGACGTCTATTATCGCATCAAGGACTAAAAGTGTAATTTCACTTCTTGGACCACATTTTCATTTTCATTGTATTAGTCTAATAGAGAGAATCCTCCAAAAGAACGTCAGTGTGAAGAAGCTTGTAAGTATACATTGTCCCTTCACAAACATACCTCAAAACTCTTTAGCCTTAATTTGTTTAGATGTGTTATATTGTATCTTTCTATCTCATATTTGTTTAGGTTCATGGCGTGCTTAATTTATATCTCAAAAGGCTCAATTATCAATAGGAATTGCTTTCTATAGTTTAAAAGGAAAAAAAAACTTGTAAAATGAAAAACTACCTTCTATGTATGTCTTTTGGAAATACTTAATTTATGAGTAATTAGAAGGTATGATATCTCAATCTAAATTGTGAAATACGCCATTTGGAAAATTTGAGCTATAAATCTTAGAAGGTATGACAAAAAAAATTATTTAATTTCTCAAACATGATACAATTTAAGTGGGATTTTTCTCTAATATCAAGACGTTTCAAAAACATAACTATAGGATTAAGGAGAAAAAGAAAAAAATGTAGGGCTCATTTTCATTAATTTTAAAATCCTTTTCTTCCAAAATTAAATTCCAATTGTATAAAGTTATTTTAAGAAAAAGAGTGGATTCAGGGTTCTTATAATTCAAAACCAAAATGTTAAAACAGAAAAACAAAATATGAAGAAATCCAAAACCAATATAATCAACTCAAAAAATTTCAAATGCATTATATATTTATACAGCATATATAGGACCACTCAAATTTACAAGATTACTTGGTAATAAACAAATCACAAGGTTAAAGAAACAATATAATAGCTAAAATTTTATTTTACATTTATCCAACTACTGGTTTGTCAAGCATTTTCCATAAACAAAGCCTTGATTTTTTTCAATGATACTACAACATCAATCATAGTAAGTCGTGCCTCTGGTAAGTCAATGGAGCAATTTAATGCTAACTCAAAAACTGATGACATACAAGGTAGTATATTATCAGTGTTTTGATTTTCTCTGTGTAGCAAATTGGCATCTATAATATTCATGATGGAATGTGGTGTGGAGTTGCTCACCCAATCTTTCAAAGTTAATCCTTGAACAAACATCTCATCTGTTGGCTTCTTCCTTGTAAACACCTCCATCAGCAAAATCCCATAACTATACACATCTCCTTTGGCGGAAACAAGTCCTTTTGACCCAAGCTCTACATGTCATATTGCATTATTAGTATAGAAGTCATTATGTCAATAATGTAAGGTTTGTGGTTAAGCTTTCTTTTGCATCATTAATTTAAATCCCTGCACGTGAAGATGTAAAATAATGTCTAGAAATTGAATATACATATAAATTCAAAATAACATTATTAAACTATTACCAGGTGCCATATAGCCAATTGTAGCCAAAGTGTTGGTGTAAATTTCCAATTGCTTTTCACCAAACAATTTAGAAATACCAAAATCACTAAGATGAGCCACCATATCTTCGTCCAACAAAACATTGCTTGGTTTCACATCACAATGAACAACTAGTGTAGAAGAACCATGGTGAAGATACTCCAAAGCAGCTGCCACATCAATCATTATGTTCAACCTTTGCAAGACATCTAAATAATTGTTATGAGAGTACAACCATTTGTCAAGACTCCCATTTTCCATGAATTCCATTATTAGAGATTTGAAATGATCATTTGAGCAACTACTGATGATCTTAATGAGATTTCGATGACGTAAATGGCACATGGCAGAACATTCAACATCAAAACTTCTTGATGATTGTTCCATGTTTAAGTTAAACACTTTGACAGCAACTATCTTTTCATTTGGAAGAACTGCTTTGTATATTGATCCAAAACTTCCAGAACCAACAAGATTACTCTCATCAAATCCATTTGTTCCTCGTAGAAGCTCATAATAGGATATCCTGGTTGGTGTTACTAAATCCCTCTTTGTTGAATTATTATCATCGTCTCTCTTATTCCTTAGAACCACGATGGATGAAACAATCAAAATGGCAACAATAGTAGGCAATGAGCATTTTATTATTAGCATCACTTTATTTGATATGTGCTTGTTCCCTTTCCTGCACGGTTGGACTTGTAGTTGGAATTTCCCACAAAGATCTTTATTCATCATAAAAGATTGAGCAGTAAAATTTTGAAAAGGGCCACCATTTGGAATTTCTCCATGCAATAAATTGTAGGAAAGATTGATGTATTTAAGATGGAGTAAAGACTCAAAGGACTTAGGAATCACGCCAGACAAATAATTATGGGAAAGATTCAAGGACTGCATGCTTACCATACTGCCAAGTGATTCAGGAATAGGCCCTTCTAATTTGTTTTCAGCCAAAGATAGGGTTTTCAAAGTTTGCAGGCCACCCATATTTGTTGGGATGCTTCCTGAAATTTGATTTCTTGATAAGTTCAATAGTATAATTGCCCCCAAGTTTGATACCTCCGTTGAAATTACTCCATTCAGTGCATTGGAGGATATGTCTAAAACCAAGATATCTTTGAGACTCCAAATAGAAGAGGGTATTTGAGAAACCAATTTGTTAGAGCTAAAATTCAACTCTCGCAAAGAAGTATTCCCGAGACATTCTGGAACCACCCCTGAAAACATGTTGTTAGCAAGATACAATTCACTTAGACTTTTAAGTTGGCAAAGTTCATTTATAATGAGCCCTTGCAATCTATTGTCGCTAAGCCTTAAACGTTGAAGGCTATGTAATTTGTGAACTGTATCAGGAATCAACCCACTCAAATGGTTCTCTTCCAAATCTAGTTGGATCAAGTTTGTCAAATTTCCAAGGACATTAGGTGTAGCTCCATTAAATTTATTTTGTGACAACCTTAACGTAATGAGTTTGGAAGCATTTGATATGCTGATTGGAATTTGTCCAGCTAGTCCAACTTCCTGCAGCTGTAATATCTCCAAGTTGGGAAGGCCAATTCCTAAATATGATGGGAGAACGCCAGAGAGGGGATTACCACTAAGGCTCAAGATTGTCAATGTTGAAATGTTAAATATGTTGGAAGGAATGGGTCCTTTCAAATGATTATCTGTCAAGTCTAAGACATTAAGTTCATCAAGTTTGCCTATGTCTTCGGGTACAGAACCTGGACAGGAAAAAAAAAAAAGAAGTTGATGGAAACCATGAATTTCATATACAAAGAATATATTCTACCTCCGGTATCTTATATGAGCAACATTTTCTCTCATGGGCTTGATCCTATGTATAAGCAACAATTTTGTTTAGTCTAAAACCTTAATGCACTTTTCCCATTTTTATCCCACATTAATTGCATGCCTCTCTCACCTCTTTTTTCCACTCATTCCCTCTCATACTTTTTCCCACACATTCTCTCCCTCACTCATCGTCTTCATACTGTGTGTTTGAAAAAAAAAATTATGTATCTTCCACATTCATTACTTTTAATTAATTTTAACCATCAATTCGCTTTATTTGATTTGGGTAGTTGTTGCTTATAAAAAGGACAGGAGGAAGCACAAATAAAATTATTTCTATATTATTTTTTAAGTCTTTGTAAAAATTTTAAAGCAAAAATGTCGGAGACATCATAAACTAACCGTTAGATGCCATAATTATTGAAAAATTGTTTGAAAATGTAAAAGTTTTTTATGTTATAATTTTTGGAAAGGAATAACCGACAAAAATTGATTAGAGAAAATTAAACAAGAAAAGATGGCAGATAAAAGAGTTTAACTTGATAGAATATACAAATGTGTGTATAACATGTGGGCACATTATATATGATGATGCGCTTTTTTGAAAACAGGGCATAAATGATATGGTACGGTGCATTTAATAAATTGTTTTCCAAGATTTAAATATAATCTGTGATCCTATCTTCCTGTCAATTTAGTTTTACCATCAATTCATGATTTGATCTTTTGGTATTTTGGGATTGTAAATTAGTAGCTATATTTAAACCCCCACTAAGATTAATGAAATGATGAAAAAGAAAATCTCATTATAAATTCATCATTCTATTAGAGAAAATGATTAAAAAACAACGAAAAAGAACAAAAGATATATAATAATCTCATGCTTGTAAAGAAGTTTGCATCCAAATATAATATTATTATAATTATTTTAATATTAATGGGATAGAAAAACATAAAATTAAAATTATTAAGAGATAGATAAAATCTTTTAAAACAATATTGGCATAACACATGGTGGCCATTCTGTATGGGTTAAAGTTTTGTGTTTACAAATATCATGAGGTTCCATCTTTTTTTTATCTTCACTTTAGTATTTGTTATTTCACATATACATAATTTAATTTTCGAGAGAAATATTAAAATAGAAAAGAAAACACACATGTAAAGTACATACCTGTAAACGAGTTAGCATCCAAATATAATTCTTTCAAAGATGTGCAGTTGCTTATTGATTTTGGAATGCTTCCCTCTAATTGATTATCATCAACGTCAAACAGTTCAAGTAAAGGGAATTGATGGCACATTTCTTCTGGCAAATTACCGTTTAAATTATTTTCGCCCAAAAAAACCTTTATCAAAGAAGGCATGTTCCAAAGAAAAGAAGGAATTCCGCCTACGGAAAAAATACAGAATATTTTTTTGTTTGTAGTAAGTATAGGAATTTCGTTAATTCACACACAGCAATATAAATAACACATGGAATTTTGTAAATTGGACATTAAAATTCTTTTAAGAAAGATATTCTACAGAGAGATTATGGAATTATTATCACCCATATAAAATAAACAACCAAGTTATTTACATTTTGCATTAAAGCTATTTATTATTTACGAGGCTTTAACTCTGAAATCTGACTATAAATTTATCATAGGCTAAATAAGGCTGAAATTACCCTTTAAATAATTCATGCCAACCTCAACCTCTCAAAGAAGGCATGTTCGGAATAAATGAAGAAATTTCACCTATGAAAAAAATACAGAATTTCCTTAAATCGCGCACAACCATATAAGTAACTAATACATGGAATTTTGTTAGAGGCTTAAAATTAATTGAAAATAATTTAATTTTTCTTGGAAATCAATTTAAAAGGTACTTTTTAAATATCATTTAGGTGTGTGATGTGCAACCAGGAATTAGCAAACACGTCATTTACATGTGAGAAAATTACATATAAATTCCAAATAAATTATGGGAAAAAAATTTTCATTTCACATTTATTTATATTCCAGAAAGTGAACCAAAAAAAAAAAGGATAAAACACGTCATTTCATACTTCTCCAATTCCAAACGAAAGCCAAAGGCATGAAAACTCATTCCAAATTGAAAAATGACATCTCTCGTGATTACATTAAAAATTTTCAAATAAAGATTAATTAAAGTGTTTGGTATTTTATATTCTTTTCTCAATATTTAAAGTTCTTTTCTAAGGTTTGGGAAGCTAAAATAAATATCTGAATAAAAAATTATTCAGATTTAAGAATCTCATATCCCTAAATATAAATAGAGATATCATTGGTAAAATTCGTACTCCAACTTTTTAATACAATCTGGCTCCAACATTTTAAGTCGTATGGGGCCATTTTATCAGGTTACTTTATTCATATTCACTTTGGAATTAAAAGAAAGCATTGTATTCCATGTCATTAAAAGTCATATAGCAAAATCATTATTTACTAATGTCTTGCGAAATACTGGAATAGAATTTATGACAATCATATAATTAAAACTCTTACCTTGCAAGTTGATGCTTGAAAGATGTAGCAGCTGCAGTTTGGTCAAATTTCCAATATCATTGGGTATGTTTCCTCTGTTGAATTTGTTATCGCCCAATTGTAACTTTTTTATTTCTTTGCATGGATGCCAAATTGAGGGAATTTCGCCAGACAAATCATTTGCATTCACAAAAAATAGTTCAAGTTTTGGAAGCCCAAAACACACATTTTTTGGGAGACTACCAGATAATTGATTGTGACTAAAATCAATCTGTTGCAGCATTGAAATGTTAAATAATGAAGATGGTATAGAACCAGAAAGCTGATTCACTCCAAGATGCAACATCTTTAGTTGTGAAAGATTGCCAATCTCATTTGGGATGCCACCTTCAAATATTAAGGGGGTGGAAGAGAAAGTAATGTCAGTAAGAATGTTTTCCGCATCACAAGTTATTATGTACATGAGATAAATTTATATTCTTTAGAAACACATGTAATAAGACTTAACACATTTTTTTTAGAAATAACACATATTGTAAATGATAATACCCAACGAAAATTATTATTTTCAAAAAGGTATAACCCTTTTAATTCGGGTGGGCTAATATCCATAGATTAAATCAATTGGTTGTGTTTGATTGATAAATTTTGATGGATTCAGGATGATTAAATCTAAGAGACAAATTGAAATCCAATTGGCCCTTCCTTTTCATCATTCCTATAAAAACACATGTTTCTTGGGAGACTCCTAGAAAAATTCGTTTTGTTGACTCTACATACTTTTTTAAAATAATAATTACTAACAAATAATAAAATTTAAATATAATGTAGAATGTCCAAGTCAAAATGAAGACGTTCCCCACATGTTCATTGTAAGGCTTATTCAATATGAAGGAGGGTAATTATTAGGTCAAGTTTCTTATATCCATTATCTTAAGTCATCCAATCATATATGACTATGTATCATATTTTTAAAATATTATCAATTAACTATAAATCTGCATCAAATAAATAGGACATACGACCATTTGTAATTGGAGAACTTGACATAATAAATATAATGAACATAAGCTAAGTTTTTTTCCTATGAAAAACCCTTCAAAAAGTTTTTAATGAAAGAATAATAAACATTTATTTTCGAAGACTGATAATGAGCCTTTAGATCCACTTGGGCTAATTAATATTATAACAGTAATTTTTATCCCATGGTGTGACTACACAATTTGTTTCACATTTTTTATGATGAATGTTTTTTCCTTTGAAAAAAAGTAGAAAAAATATGACAAAAAATGAAGAAACATCAAAGTTCCAAAAATAAATAAATAAAAATCAATCTAGATAAACTCAATCCTCGAGGATAAGATCATGTTAACAATGTACACTAATTTAGAACAAAGACAAATATAAATGTTGAAAATAATCCAAAACATACCTGACAAACTATTATAAGACAAACCCAATAACTCAAGCGAAGATAAGTTAGAAATGGTCTGGGGAATGAATCCTGAAAGTTTGTTACTGCCAAGTCGTAAATTCTTCAATCGCTCAAGTCTACCCACCTCTAACGGAATGGTTCCTTCAATAAAATTAAATTTCAAATCTAAAGTCTCCAACCTTGATAGATTGAATAGAGATAGTCGAATAAATCCATTAAGACTGTTATTTTGAAAACTCATGTGCACAAGCATAGATAAATCTCCTATCTCAGTTGGGACTTGCCCATGAAAGTCATTATAGCTCAAGTTGAATAGTTTCAATCTTCGCAATCGAACTAACTCTTCTGGTATTTGACCGTAAAAGTTATTGTCACTGAGATCAAGTTCAACAAGGAATGAGAGATTTCCCAGTTGTGGAGATATGGTGCCCTTGAGACCCATACTGCCAAGATTCAAGGAGTGGACCCTTCCATGACGAGTATTGCATGTGACACCAGTCCAATTGCATGGAGAAGAAGAGGCAGACCAATTAGCTAAGTAATTGTATGGATCTGAAGTGATATAAGATTTAAGGGCAAGAAGTGCAGATTTATCAGTACTGACGTTTGTATCAGTCCAAGCCAAGGAAAGCATAAAGCAGTAAAGTAAGAGCAGGAAAACAAAGAAAGAAGGTTTTGCCATGAGGAGCATATCAGACTTAACAAAATTTCAAGCCTTGTGCATCCAGCAAATGAAGCACACGTCGTTTTATATATACTTCTCCGTTCGAAATCACAGGTCGTACTTACTAGTCCAAAATATTTTATTTATGGTCGAGTCTGGTGGGTATGAAATAACCCAAAATATATGTTAATGAAAAGAAGCTTCGTCACTTAATTTCATCATGTGTTGAACAATGCCAGTTCTGGGGCCACATTTTCATCGTATTATTGGAATGCTTTTGTACCATGCATCTGGTGGTATATATATACACGTAAATCTAATTTTGATTATGGGTATTGTCGTATTGATATAGTCTCTAGCTAGAAAGAAGAAATGTATATAAAATAATTTTAAAAGGAAGTAAAGAATATTATATAATTAATTAACATGAAAATAATTGTATCGAAAAATTGACATGAAAAAGAATTAAAAGCAATGCTGTGCATAATTGTTATGCCTAAAAGCGGAAGAGTTGCAAAATATTAATTTAATATGATACATTCACTCCATAATCATTCTATAATTTAAACATTCACGGAAAGGAAAAGAAGTTAAGAATATTCATTTTTTGTGATAAGCCCATGGGCCATTCGGTATCTATTACTTTTTCTAAATTCTATTACTAAATATTTGAGCAAACGATTAATCTGGATTAAGGCTTTGTGCTCTGTGCTCTTTACACTGTTTTTTCCTCTTAAAGTTGCCTATAAGTAATCTTATTGTCTCTAACATAAAATATTGATCATTGCATAGAAATTTGTTTATATAAAAGAAAAAAATGGGTAATTTGCTACGATTGCCACAAGGAGTACGGAGCACACATTCAGAAAGAAAGCAAGGACCAATAGAGAGTCAAGTGGAGCTTAGGAGTGGGATCGAAGGAACTGATAACTCTTAAAAGTATATTTTGGATATATTTGGAGAGTTATCAAGATAAATTAAGACATTTCTTAAAATTTTGATAAGAAATTAATTGAGTGCATCATTTAGAGGATTTTAAATTAAACTAAAAGCTTTTATGTTTAAGAAAGTAAAATAATAATGGGAAATTTTATTTTATGATTTTATTATTAGTATTATATTTTCATGTTTTTCCCCCTTTTCTTTATCATTTTTTATTTCCTTTTACAGGCAGATACAAGGCGCAGCGTTTTGAGTGGAAAAAGGTGAGACCTAAAGTGCGACACAACCTGAGAAGAGAGAAACGCCGCCCCCGCCGTTCTTCTTCGTGGTCGGAGATGACAACCGGAGTGGAGGGACGAGAGGGAGCAGCAGATCTTCACATGAGCTTCATCTTCATGGTAAATCAGAGAAACAGAGCTTTCTTCACTGTTGAGGCCTTATTCACCAGAGAAAGCAGAGAAAAAGAGGTCGGCGGTCATTACTTCCGTTTCTTTCTCTAACGGGATCGGAAGAAAGTGAGCATTGCAAGATTGGACTCCACTGTTGGCATGATTGGACTTCTCCATTGTTGAACCAGAGGAAGCAGTCCTTCTCTAGTTTTCTGCTTCAATTCTAATTCCCTCTCTCTTTGATTTCCATTATGGTTCTGAACTTTGGTCTCATTTTTTATGAGATGATGTTGATTAAAGTAATGTATTGCTAATTATTTTTCAACCTAGAATAGCTATAAACTAATTTGAGGATTTGAGTTTATATGAACCAATTAATTGTATTTATTGTTATTTTATTTACTTAATATTATATTATTTTGTCTACTTTGTGCTTGATCACCTAGGTATGAATTTGGGAAATTTAGATTAGTTTTGGAAAAGAGATCTTAATTAGACCATAAAATTAGATAATGGGGATTAGAATTTATTCTAATTTGTTAATAGGACAGGAATATACATATTAGACCCATATAATCATATTAGAGTGAAAATTGGAAAATTACTGTCTCTTAAATAAATTAGTTAGGAATAACAATTTTAACTTGAGAGGGGTGTATAAGTAAAAGGGAGATATTTTTATCTATTAATACTCTAAATCAACAAATTAATATTTAATACATTTATTTTGAGTGATTATATATTCTCAGACTTAAAAAAAGAGATTAACCACTCTAGGTTGTTTTCCTCAATCGAAATTTCAAAAATATTAAATTTAACACTTTTGCTCTTCTTTAATTTGGTTTTCAATTTTCTTATTTGATTTGCTCAACTTAAATGAAAAAATGAATTTTGATGCCTAATCACTAGTTACTTAAATATCTGTGGGATGACCTTACTTTATTATTATACTATTTTAAAGGTCCGTACACTTACAGTGCTTAATTAATTAAAATTTAGTAGCATCAGTAACGCTGATAAAGCCAAATACAATCCATTCAATTGCATGCTTGACAAAGTTGCAAAGTAAAATTGCCGTGAAGACTAGATATTTTCATATTTTCATTTCTGAAAACTTGTCATCTAATTTAATGAGTTGTCCAGAGACTAGATATTTTCATATTTTCATTTCTCAAAGTAAACTTGTCATCTAATTTAGAACTGGATTGTTCAATATTATCATTTGAGAAAAATTAATTTAGTATGTAGCTGATGCCTTGAGAGAGATTTAAAATGAAAAGTTGTAGTGTTCCCTCCAAGTCCAAATGAATATGATAAAAGAGAGAATAATTAAAAAAGAAAGAAAAAAGGACACAAATGACGAACATATTACTTAATGACTAATGAGTGTTCTTTCATTTTTGAATAACAACAGAGCCTGAAAAATAATTAAAATTAAAGAAAATGAGGAGTGCCTAAGCTCAATATGCATAGCCCAATTTAGTTTGACTAGCTAAAGAAAATCCGATTTTGACATTACTACTACGGCATCAACGTTACTATTACAATTCCAACAAAATGGCTTATGATAAGTTGTCATCACAATCAAGTTGGCAAGCGATAACTTTAAAATGGTTTTGAATTGTTAGATGTGATCCACTAGTAAGTGCTATATATCGGAGAATTTGAGAAAATCAATATAAAATAAAAGTGATAATACAGATTTTTTTACCATATATACAATATTATTATAAACAAATTGTGATAAAATCGTCTTTAATTTACTCAAATATAAAAAAAGTGAAAAAATATATACATTTTAACTCGTGATGAGAACATGGTCTAACCTATAAAACAAAATAAAATAACAAAATGAACAATTAATAATGAAAAATATATATAATGATTAAAGTTACCCGCTAGAAGATAATTCTAAAAATAGGAAATCAAAATATACAAATGAGAAAAGGAATTGAACGTGTAACTCCTGGATGTAGTTCATTTAGTTCAAGCACAAGTCTCCACTGCCAAGAAGCAAGGGAATCAGCCTCTCATTGCATTAAAATAATCACAGCTGGAACCTCAGCGGAATCTGGAAAATTCTAGCCGGAAACAAGAGAAAATCGCCGGAACATTCATGAATTGCCGGAAAACTCGTTTTTCGCAGGAAAACACAAGAAATCGCCGGAAATATGGAATTAGAGCTCTCGCTCAATGGAGGTGGTGTTGTGGAGAAAGGGAAGAAGAGGAGAGTCGAAGCTCTAAGGACGTGGTGTTGTGGTGATGAACCGACGAATGGCCGGTCGGTAGAGGCAGCAATTTCCGGCGACAAGAACAGAGGTTGGAGCAGGAGGAAGACCGACGGAGGAGGAGACTTCCTTCGACAGTGGGGTCTTTCCCTCTCCTCTCAAGCTCTCGTTGATGCTCACCGTGATCTCCGCAACGCTCTGTGATATTCGGCTCTCAAAGGCCCTCTGCACAATAAGGAAGAAGGTGGTGGTTTAGGGCGTGGACGGCGGTGTGGTGGACTGGAGAATCTCGCCGGCGAAAGCGGAGGTGAAGGTGCTCCGGCGAGAGAGAAGAGAGGCGAGGGTGAAAGAAAAAATGGACGGGGCAAGGTTCAGCCGCGCTCACTGTATATATATCGTCCCTGTCCTGTTTCAGCGTCCCACTTGAAGAAGAAGGTGACCCAAGTCTTTTGGTCAAAACGCAAGTTTTGAGCAGGGACTTCGTTGCAAAATTCAAAAGTTCTTAATTAAGGATTAAAGTGCAAGAAACGTAGGTGAGCGAACTATGATTTCAAGAACGTTGGGTACTTCTCTGTAATTTCCTCTGGTCCTTTTCTTCACATATTTGTAATTTCCAGAAATTCTAGGATGTAATTTTCCCCAGTCATCAAAATATTAATTCAACCCTCTAAAATCTCCAATTTTCATCCAAAACACCTACAATGCAAAATTAAGTATAAGTTAACATAAAAAATCTAAGAAAACACTTGTATGAATAATTAAACATTATGACTATTTTACCCATAATTACACTTAATTCAATAAAAACATCCCTAACTCAAATTGATGCTTAATAATACAATACTATCCCGGAAAATACATTAGAAATCCTAAATTAATCATAAAAAATCATATAAAAGTATGGTTCAATCACTTATACATACATGTATGTCTGTGTATTAATATATCCTTATGAATATTTCATATTTGTAATGTTATCATAAGAATGGGAGGTTTGAATTTTATTGTCGATATGAAAATCTTTTTAGTGGTTAATTTTTAAATTATTTTGTGAATATTCTTAAAGTTGTGAAATACATCTGGTCATAATGAGCACACTTTATCTCAACTAAACTTTGTTTAATACATTTTATTGGGAGGATTATAACTAAAAACGTTAGCAAAACTTGCAATGTTTTGTTTTTCATTGAAGTTGTTTGTTTCGTCATATTCGATACCTTGTTTGTTTTTGGAGACCAAACAAATATAATAAATTTGAATATCTAAAATATAAGTTTTTTGTTATATTATATTGTTCATTTGAGTCATTCCCTTATGTAATATAAAAACTCAATTTGTTAACTTCTAGAGATTACCCCCAAAAAAAGTATCAGATAATATGATTATTTCATTGTTTAGCTCTGTCTTTTTCATTCCAAAAAGCGGAATATATTTTAATGGGAAGGGAGCGTCATATCTAAAATCTCATGGTGGAGGCTCATCGAAGAAATACTAATCAATGAGCCAATCAGCATATAGAATAACTAGCATAGACACATAATAATTAGATCTATAATTAAAATAAGCAAATTAAAAAGGCTTCAACGTTCGTTATTATGACACATCTAATTAATTTTGGTTGAAGATGAAAATAAAACGAAGTTGATGCAACAAAGAGAGAAGTATCATTACCACATGACTGACCATATTTTCAATATCACTACAATAGAGTGAACCCATAAAGCACGTTTCGATAGATGGAGTGCTTGACTTGGGAGTAAACCTCAAAGTCACACTCCATTTCACACCACTCAGCTTCTCTATATATATATGTGTGTGTGTGTGTGTTAATCATTATGTATATTTTATTTTGGTAATACTCCCTCCAATCATTAATGTAAGACCTAATTGTGAAGTTGATCTTAGTCTTAAATATAAGACATATTTTCCATATTTATCCATACCCATATTGATGTTCATTCGACAATAATCAAATAAAACAGAAATAGAAGGAATTAAGGAAGAAGATTATGTTGTTTTAGAAAAAAAAATGTCATATTAACTACCTTAACTACCTTTCTTAATCTAATCAAATTAAGTAAATACGTCTTACATTAAGGATTGTGAGAGTACCAAATAAATAGTGCAGCTTTCTTTTTTTTCAACAGTTTATATATTGTATGTGGAAAAAAGTGTAACAATTTTCGTGTATATTTTAGAAGCCACAACACTCGTTCTAAGAATCCACATTTCACGCTTGAGGCTTGAAGAGACAATTATGTGCAATTTTTTTTTTTCCGACCTGTCATTATGTGCAATTTTTGAATTTGAAGGATTATGCAAAATTTTATTGAAGGATAACCCATCCTAATGAAATTAAGGATAGTTTGTTTATATGAATTTAGGTTGCACTTTTTTATGTAATGGAATTTTCATTATTATTTTTAAAGCAAAACCTGAATGAAATTTCAGACATTATCTATCTTTTCATGGATAATAGAAAATATAAAACAATCAATATAAAAATTAGCTGGACAAAAATGAAACCATTTCTCAGAATACTTATCATATCGACCAGACTTATCAAATTAAAATTGCAAGCCTTGTGCATCAAGCATTTAACACATGTCATTTTATACTTCTCCGATTCCAAATCAAGTCATGTCGTACTAACAAAACGTCGACATGCAAAGGGACATCTTCTGTGATCACATTAAAGAAATTCAACTAAAAAAATTAATTAGCATGCCGAGGGTATTATTTGTTTTCACATGTATTTAATGATATTTCTAATTAATTGTAAAACTTTCTATCTAATAACTTATGCGTAAATAAAATCACAATCAATCATATGATACATGGGGATAAAGATTCTAAGAAATGTGCAAGACCCTGGAGTTCTCTGACTATTGAATAGAAATTCATCAATCTAAATTATAAAGGGACGATATAGATCCTCTATAATAAATAAAAATTTATTAATATAATTTAAGTGTGATATCTCCTTTTCTTTGTAGTAACATCAAGAGGATATAAACCGATGACAATTTCCTCCTACCCCCACTCATGCTGCTCTCAAGTGACTGCTGTTGCAAGATAATACATCATCTTTTCTTAAAGAACAATGTCATGAAGGATGTAAAAACATTACATATACATAAACTAATTTTCTTCGATTTAGATAGACTTTGCATAACCCTTGAAAAAAAAGGAAAAAACTTGAAAATGAACCCTATTAATCATAAAAATTGTACCCAAAAAGAAGATGATGTAAAAAGGAAAGAACTATAATTCAGATAGATTTCATTATTTCATTTGCGGTTAAGTCTGGTAGGCTATAAATCAACCCTAGAAGCTAGTATGTTTGAGAGAAGAATCTTTAGTAAATCCTGGCAGGCTTGTCAAAATGTTATTTGTAACATCCCAAAAAAATTAATGTAAGGATTAATTTATGGAAATTAGATAGTAAGCTCAATTATGGAACCTACAAAATTTAAGGAAACTTAAATTAGACAAAGGGAAAAATTAGAACTTAGTATGTGTAATTAATAGGATAAAAATATACCTATATGTATTTAAAAAAAAAACTGACCGACACAAGAGACACACACCCACACTTGGCATTCCACGAAAGCTTAGGTATAGCCTCCACCCTTGCATTATGATTCTTTTCCATACATATGCTCACACACACAACCTCCTTTTGACAAACCAATGAACTACTCACACACACACTTGCCCATTGACTTAAAGCTCTCATTCACATCTCCATGAACTTCACATTGGGACAGCACACACACACATTCAGCCCCACCATAATTCAAACACTCTCTTATATCTTTATTCTTGCAACACATCAGCTGAAAAAAAAGAAAAGACGAAACAGAAACATAGAACACAAAAAAGAAAAACAGAGAGATACGTGAGTAAGAGAGACAACAAAACGAAGGAAGAAGAGAAACAAGGAAGCTTCAAACTTCATATACAACATCATAAACGTGTTTAGGTAAGTCTCTTCTACTTTAATCTTGGATTTTCATTGGATTAGAGGCTGTTTTGAGTGGTTGTATGTATGTTTTCTCAACTCTGTTTTTGTCGCCGGAAAACAGAGTTTTTATCGGAAAGTTGCAGAAGTTCAAACAGAATCTACAGATAGATTTTTCATCTGATTCTTTTTGATATGGAAATTTTAGGATGTGTAGTATGAAATAGAATCAAGAAGAGCTCAATTTGGGGTCAAAACGAATAAGTTATTTATTTTTGAAGTTAGACTGTCAAAACTGACGTTTTTCAGAGTCAGTCAGCTTCGTGTGGCCTTATGAAGAAAATTATGAAGTTAGATTGTCATAAACGTGTTTTGAGTCTATCGAACGCTTGGAAAATCAAATCTTGACAAAAAATTATGAAACTTTCCAGATTTAAATTAGACATTCCTAGCTTTAATATGACAGGTAGAATATAATTTTTGGATAAGTATATTAGGAGATTATAGATTTTCAAAGTTGTGCTCAGTTTTTGGAGAGTAATCTGGAATAGGAGTATTTCGGGAAATTCTGGGAAACATTTGGTGAAGTTGAGCAGATTTTGATATTTTTCCATGAACATAGACTTCAATATCTTCATTTAGGCTTTGGACCCATTCAATTTTGAATTTTCTAGAATTAGTTATGATTTTTCAAAGTTGACTGAAAAATCTGCCAATTTTCTGAAAAATAGAAAAATTGCACTATGCAAAATTATATAATGTATAAGCCACTGAAACCGAGATAATCAGCCGAATATGATTAAACATAGTAGTAATATAAGTAATAACCAATTATTTGTTAATTTTAATTTATAGGAACTGGTAAAAGCCCGAGCCGAAGAAAAAGTTTTGGATAAACAGTTGGACTGAAGAAGGACCCAGGTAGTAATTCCTTCTTTCATGCACTATATGATTATTTATATGTTGTGTATTCCATTTTTTGTAACATGACAGTGCCTGTGGCACAACATGCGAATAAGTCAGGGTCTAAAAATATCGTTTGACCATGGACACGAGTTTAGCCGGGGTTGCAAACAGTCATTTGGCCTTGGACAGTCATACAACATGAGTTAACATTTTACATATCATGGTGCATTGCATATTTATTTATCACATTTTATATGACTGATTGTACATTACTACTGAGATTCATTCGAATCTCACCCTTTTTCAACATCTAAAAATATTCCAGCAGAGGACAGCGGCTCTAAGGGCAAACCGTAATTACTGGCGATTGAAGGTCTGGTCCTAGCCAGGAGTTACATCTGATTATCTTTAGTTGTGGAATTTATTTCTTTTGTACTCTGTATATATTTTCAAGCTATATGAGGATTTTCTGTAATATAAGTAAATACTTATTATCAGTATAGTTTCACTATTTCTGTATGTCATCTGAACTACGCATTTATTATTCAGAGAACTGGCTATTCTGTTTGGAGAAAATCTTTAGAATCTTAGAGTGCCCTGATAACATTAAAGCTCGTCTAGCGATTTATAAGCTGGAGGGAGAAGCTGATCGCTAGTGGGAAAGCATTGAAGCAATCCTGCAAGAAAGGAACATTCCTCTGACATGGGAAGTGTTTCAAGAGAAATTTAATAAGAAATATTTTCCTCGATCAGTTAGACTGGCCAAAGAAACTGAGTTCCTGGCTATACAGCAGGGTGATAAGGAAAGTTTTGATGACTTCCTGGCCAGATTTACTCGTCTATCCCGATACTTTTCCTACTCAAAAGTCTGTAATAATGAAGGATTGAGTTCGGATATGATGATACGTGGATTGAAGCCAGAGTTAAGAGAAAAATTTGTTTCTAAACATTTCAAACAATTTAACAAGGCAGTTGAGGAGTGTCGAATTACTGAACACAACCTGCTAGAGTTACACAGCCACAGGAGTACTAGTAATAAAAATACTTTTGGTGGCGGAAATTCTTTTTAGAAGCGCCAATATCAGGGTGGTTCTTCAAGCGGTAGTAATAAGAAACCTACTCAATTTGACAGTCGAGGCAGTCAAAGACCCCCTGGGAATAGAATATGCAGACACTGTGGCAAGCCCTATCATTATGGTCAGACTTGTAGCCAGGCAAAGCAAGTGTCAACACCAACAGAACAGGTTATTTGCTATAACTGCCATAAGCCAGGGCATTATGCCAAGGATTGTGGACAGCGACCATAACCTAGAGAGCCGAGGCAATAAATGCAAGGTAGGGTTTTTGCATTGACACATGAAGAGGACCGAAAATCACCAAAACTGATTAAAAGTATAATTTCTCTTAATGGCAATCTAGTACAAGCATTGTTCGATTCAGGAGCTAGTCATTCATTCATTGCATATGATTGCGTAATACGATTAGGCCTGAGCATGTATAGGTTACCAAATGACTTGACGGTATCCACGCCTACGGGTAACGGGTTCATCACCACAGAAGTTTGTTTAAATTGTATAGTAAATGTTGAGGGGCTTGAGTCTACAGTAGACTTGATTTGTTCACCACTGAAACAACTCAAAGTGATTCTCAGAATCAACTGGCTAACTGCAAATAATGTATTGTTAGACTTTGGAAGGAAAATGGTCATTTACCCTAATCCACTAGTTAAGCCCAACACAGAAATCAACCTGAACTTTCTCTCCACAGCTGAGGCTGAGAAATGTTTACATAAAGGTTGTCAGGGATATATAGTGTTTTTCTCCATGCAATCAGAGGCTGGAACATCATTAGAGAGTATCCCTATTGTAAATGAATTTTCAGATGTGTTTCCAGAGGATATCAGTGGATTACCCCCAAACAGGAAAGTAGAGTTTACAATTGACACTAAGCCTGGAGCAGAACCGATATCAAAAGCCCCATACAGAATGGCACCAAGTGAGATGGCAGAATTGAAAAAGCATATTGAAGAACTACTAGAGAAAGGGTTCATCAGACCCAGTGTTTCGCCATGGGGAGCTCCAGTGCTTTTCGTGAAAAAGAAAGATGGAAGCCTACGACTCTGTATTGATTATAGGGAGTTAAACAAAGTGACTGTTAAAAAAAATATCCACTTCCCAGAATTGATGACTTGCTTGATCAACTATCGGAAGCTTGTGTGTTCTCAAAGATTGACCTGAGATCAGCTATCACCAACTCAGAGTAAAAGCAGAAGATGTGTCAAAAACTGGTTTTAGAATACGATATGGCCATTACGAGTTTCTGGTAATGCCATTTGGCCTGACCAATGTATCGGCAATATTCATGGACTACATGAATCAAATTTTTCGTCCATACTTAGACCAATTCATGGTAGTCTTTATTGATGACATTCTGATTTACTCCCAAAGCAAAGCAGAGCATGAACACCACTTAAGAGTTGTACTAAACACGTTGAGAAGTAAACAACTCTATGCCAAGCTAAGCAAATATGAGTTTTGGCTCTCAGAAGTGAAATTTCTGGGTCATGTAGTCTCACAGCAAGGGGTCTCAGTGGATCCAAATAAGGTGGAAGCAGTACTGAACTCGAAGAGACCAGAAACTGTATTTGAGATACGTAGTTTTCTGGGTCTTGCAGGTTATTACAGGCGATTTATATAAAATTTCTCCAGAATAGCTTTGCCATTGACAAAGTTAACACAAAAAACTCAACCTTTTGTGTGGGACAACAGTTATGAGAATAGCTTCACAGAGCTGAAACAGAAATTAACAACAGCACCAGTGCTAACAATCCCAGATCCACAGTTGACCTTTGTTGTCTACACAGATGCCTATAGGCATGGATTGTGATGTGTTTTTATGCAACAAGGCCGAGTAGTGGCATATGCATCTCGTCAGCTGAAGCCTCACGAACAAAAATATCCTACACATGATCTTGAGTTAGCGGCAATTGTATTTGCACTAAAAATCTGGAGACACTATCTTTATGGGGTGACTGTAGAGTTGTACTGTGACCACAGGAGCTTAAAGTATTTATACGATTAGAAAGAGCTTAATGTGCGGCATCGCAGGTGGATAGAGTTACTTAAAGACTATAATTTGGAGATCAAGTATCATCCAGGCAAGGCTAATGTAGTAGCAGATGCATTGAGCCGCAAAACAATACAGGTAGCAGCCCTTATGATTCACGAGCAAAGGATGATTGAAGATTTTAGGGATCTTAATCTGTCTAACCAGATCAGGATTAACAGCAGCAATGTCAGTCAGACAGAGAATGATCTAAGAGCAGTTATAGAAGAAGCTCAGATGTAAGATAAATACGCACAGTCTATTAGAGACATGATTACAAAGGGAGAAACTTAGGAATATGACTTGTCACCAAGTGGGCTAGTCAGATACAAGAAGCGAATATATGTTCTACCACAAATTGAGTTGAAAAGAGAAATCCTGGAAGAAGCACATATGAGTAAATATACTTTGCATCCAGGAGCAACTAAAATGTATCACAATCTGAAATCCACATATTGGTGGCCAGGCATGAAAAATGATGTAACAAAGTTTGTTGCTCGTTGACTTACATGTCAGAAAGTCAAAGCTGAGCACCAACGACCTTCAGGGCTACTGCAAAACCTGCAATTCCTGAGTAGAAATGAGTATTACTATGGATTTTGTGACAGGACTACCAAAGGTCCGAAACCATGATGCCATCTGGGTGATAGTAGACCGATTCACGAAGATAGCTCATTTTCTCCCAATCAGCATTCACTACTCTCCCGATAAACTTTATATCAAGGAGATAGTGCATTTACATGGTACGCTAAAGAACATCATATCTGACAGAGATCCTCAGTTCACTTCCAAATTTTAGAAGGCGGTATACGAGGCTTTGGGTACTAAGCTCCAATTCAGTACGGCCTATCATCCTCAGAAAGACGGACAAACTGAGAGAACAATTCAGACATTAGAAGATATGCTCAGAGCATGCGTGATTGATTTCAAATGTAGTTGGGACCAATTCCTTCCTTTGGTGGAATTCGCATACAATAACAGCTATCATTCGAGCATTCAAATGGCTCCCTACGAAGCGTTGTATGGAAGGAAGTGCCAATCACCCTTATACTGGGTAGAGTTATCCGAGAGGCAGATGTACGGGCCAGATATTGTTGATCAAACAACAGAGAAAATAAAGTTGATTAAGCAGAGGTTACTAGCTGCACAAAGTCGACAAAAGAGCTATGCTGACAAAAGGCGAAAACCTCTTGAGTTTCAAGTTGGAGACCATGTATTTATGAAGGTTTCGCCTACTACTGGCATTGGTAGGGAGTTAAAGGTGAAAAAGCTTAGCCCAAGGTACATTGGTCCTTTCAAGATCTTGTCTAGGATTGGGCCAGTAGCGTATCAAATAGCTTTACCCCTAAGTTTGAGTAAAATACATGATGTCTTCCACGTCTCACAGCTAAAGAAATATCAACCTGATCCAGAACATGTGATTGAATATGAAAAGATGGACGTGAGAAATGATTTGACGTATGAGGTCATACCAAACCGAATCATTGATCGACAGGAGAAACAACTAAGACATAGGAATATTTCATTCATCAAAGTGGTATGGACGGGGTTATCTCCTAGAGAAGCAACTTGGGAAGCTGAAGAAGACATGAAGAGGCGATACCCAGAATTTATGTCTTCATATATGTAACAAATTTTGAGGACAAAATTTACTTTACAAGGGGAGAATTGTAACATCCCAAAAAAATTAATGTAAGGATTAATTTATGGAAACTAGATAGTAAGCTCAATTATGGAACCTACAAAATTTAAGGAAACTTAAATTAGAAAAAGGGAAAAATTAGGACTTAGTATGTGTAATTAATAGGATAAAAATATACCTATATGTATTTAAAAAAAAACTGACCGACACAAGAGACACACACACCTACACTTGGCATTCCATGTAAGCTTACGTATAGCCTCCACCCTTGCATTATGATTCTTTTCCATACATATGCTCACACACACAACCTCCTTTAGACAAACCAATGAACTACTCACACACACACTTGCCCATTGACTTAAAGCTCTCATTCACATCTCCATGAACTTCACGTTGGGACAGCACACACACACATTCAGCCCCACCATAATTCAAACACTCTCTTATATCTTCATTCTTGCAACACATCAGCTGAAAAAAAAAAGACAAAATAGAAACATAGAACACAAAACAGAAAAACAGAGAGATACGTGAGTAAGAGAGACAACAAAACAAAGGAAGAAGAGAAACAAGGAAGCTTCAAACTTCACATACAACATCATAAACATGTTTAGGTAAGTCTCTTCTACTTTAATCTTGGATTTTCATTGGATTAGAGGCTGTTTTGAGTGGTTGTATGTATGTTTTCTACACTCTGTTTTTGTCGCCGGAAAACAAAGTTTTTATTAGAAATTTTCAGAAGCTCAAACAGAATCTAAAGATGGATTTTTCATCTGATTCTTTTTGATATGGAAATTTTCAGAAGCTCAAACATAGTCTTAGATTTAATTTTATATATATTTTGTATTAATTGGATTAGTATACTAAGAGATATAAAGTTTCGAAGTCGGTTGCTCCCGAACTGTGTTTCTGGAAAATAGATTATTTCTGTTGAACGTTTGGAAAATCAAACCTTGACAAAAAATTATGAAACTTTCCAGATTTAAATTAGACATTCATAGATTTAATTTGATGGGTAGAATATAATTTTTGGATTAGTATATTAGGAGATATAGATTTTCAAAGTTATGCTCAGTTTTTGGAGAGTAATCTGGAATAGGGGTATTTCGGGAAATTCTGGGAAACATTTGGTGAAGTTGAGCAGATTTTGATATTTTTTTATGAACATAGACTTCAATATCTTTATTTAGGCTTTGGACCCATTCAATTTTGAATTTTCTAGAATTAGTTATGATTTTTCAAAGTTGACTGAAAAATCTGCCAATTTTCTGAAAAATAGAAAAATTGCACTATGCAAAATTATATAATGTATAAGCCACTGAAACCGAGATAATCAGCCGAATATGATTAAACATAGTAGTAATATAAGTAATAACCAATTACTTGTTAATTTTAATTTATAGGAACTGGTAAAAGCCCGAGCCGAAGAAAAAGTTTTGAATAAATAGTTGGACTGAAGAAGGACCCAGGTAGTAATTCCTTCTTTCATGCACTATGTGATTATTTATATGTTGTGTATTCCATTTTTTGTAACATGACAGTGCCTGTGGCACAAAACGCGAATAAGCCAGGGTCTAAACATATCGTTTGACCATGGACACGAGTTTAGCCGGGGTTGCAAACAGTCGTTTGACCTTGGACAGTATGCATACATGAGTTAACATTTTACATATCATGGTGCATTGTATATTTATTTATCGGATTTTATATGACTTATTGTACATTACTACTGAGATTCATTCGAATCTCACCCTTTTTCAACATCTAAAAATATTCCAGCAGAGGACAGCGGCTCTAAGGGCAAAACCGTAATTACTGGCGATTGAAGGTCCGGTCCTAGCCAGGAGTTACATCTGATTATCTTTAGTTGTGGAATTTATTTCTTTTGTACTCTGTATATATTTTCAAGCTATATGAGGATTTTCTGTAATATAAGTAAATACTTATTATCAGTATAGTTTCACTATTTCTGTATGCCATCTGAATTACGCATTTATTATTCAGGGAATATCAGAATATTAAAGAGGTTTGACATTATTAGATCTCAAAATATCTAGTAATATCATTAATCATAGTGTTTAACATTTTAACTGACATTTTTGTAGCATATTATATTTGAACTAATTTTTTTTAGACTTTTTTTCTTAAAGTTTCCTACAAATATTCCTATTATCTCCAACATAGAACACAAATAATTACATTGAAATATTTTTATATTGTAAAAAATGGGTGATCATCATCATCATCATTACCACTGCACCATACACAAACCTTATCAATTTACTATTACGATTCCAAAGTAATCACCACTTGTTATCACGTTCGTCTGTGTGATGTGCACAACAATTCCAAATTGCTATTCTCTATATGCACATTTACAAATATAATTAGTAGATTGACATAATTATAGTGTAGACCGGGAAGTCACAACCAATTTGGCAAGAAACAACTTCATAATGCCCCATGATGGGCATGAATTGCTCCTGTTAAAAGTACAGCTCCACTAACCAATGAGAGTTGGGTCTAGCAGAAAGGGTTAGTTCCTCTTAATATGGTGAACCAAGGTTCACATCTTCGCTGAAAGAGGTACTCATATTTAATACTTGACAGTGTCTCAAATAGAATTGTCTTGAATAGAAGAGTACTTGTGCTTAGGGAAAAAAAGGTACAAGTCCACTAATGGGTGGCTATTGGACAATGATTATCATTTTATAAAACAAATAATATGCATCTCATTGATTGAGACATTATTTTATTCTTCTTCCAAGTATGTGGACTATGGAGTGTGGAACACGCAATTACTAACCAAGCCAGAACCAATATTAATGAAGTGTAATAGAAGCAGCGGATTTGACACTTACTATGGGAAAACATCAACATTACTATTACAAGTCCAACTTAATCACCAATAAACTCTCAGGAATATGCACAGATTGAGTGGTAAGATACAACTTAAAAAAGCCCCATTATCTGATAGATTTGAATTGTTACAAGTGCTCCAGTAATAGGTGCTACATGTGGGAGAATTTCTTCCTACCCCCACTCATGCTGCTCTCAAGTGGCTGCTGTTGCAAGATAATTCATCATCTTTTCTTAAAGAACAATGTCATGAAGGAAGTAAAAACATTACATATACATAAACTAATTTTCTTCGATTTAGATAGACTTTGCATAACCCTTGAAAAAAAAAGAAAAAACTTGAAAATGAACACTATTAATCATAAAAATTGTACCCAAAAAGAAGATGATGTAAAAAGGAAAGAAATATAATTCAGATAGATTTCATTATTTCATTTGCGGTTAAGTCTGGTAGGCTATAAATCAACCCTAGAAGCTAGTATGTTTGAGAGAAGAATCTTTAGTAAATCCTGGCAGGCTTGTCAAAATGTTATTAGATCTCAAAATATCTAGTAATATCATTAATCATTGTGTTTAACATTTTAACTGACATTTTTGCAGCATATTATACTTGAACTAATTTTTTTTAGACTGTTTTTCTTAAAGTTTCCTGCAAATATTCCTATTCTCTCCAACATAGAACACGAATAATTACATTGAAATATTTTTATATTGCAAAAAATGGGTGATCATCATTATCATCATTACCACTGTACCATACACAAACCTTATCAATTTACTATTACGATTCCAAAGTAATCACCACTTGTTATCACGTTCGTCTGTGTGATGTGCACAGCAATTCCAAATTGCTATTCTCTACATGCACATTTACAAATATAATTAGTAGATTGACATAATTATAGTGTAGACCGGGAAGTCACAACCAATTTGGCAAGAAACAACTTCATAATGCCCCATGATGGGCATGAATTGCTCCTGTTAAAAGTACAGCTCCACTAACCAATGAGAGTTGGGTCTAACAGAAAGAGTTAGTTCCTCTTGACATGGTGAACCAAGGTTCACATCTCCGCTGAAAGAGGTACTCATATTTAATACTTGACAGTGCCTCAAATAGAATTGTCTTGAATAGAAGAATACTTGTGCTTAGGGAAAAAAAGGTACAAGTCCAATAATGGGTGGCTATTGGACAATGATTATTATTTTATAAAACAAATAATATGCATCTCATTGATTGAGACATTATTTTCTTCTTCTTCCATGTATGTGGACTATGGAGTGTGGAACACGCAATTACTAACCAAGCCAGAGCCAATATTAATGGAGTGTAATAGAAGCAGCGGATTTGACACTTACTATGGGAAAACATCAACATTACTATGACAATTCCAACTTAATCACCAATAAACTCTCAGAAATATGCAGAGATTGAGTGGTAAGATACAACTTAAAAATGCCCCATTATCTGATAGATTTGAATTTCCTAATAGGTGCTACATGTGGGAGAATTTCCTCCTACCCCCACTCATGCTGCTCTCAAGTGGCTGCTGTTGCAAGATAATTCATCATCTTTTCTTAAAGAACAATGTCATGAAGGATGTAAAAACATTACATATACATAAACTAATTTTCTTCGATTTAGATAGACTTTGCATAACCCTTGAAAAAAAAGGAAGAAACTTGAAAATGAACACTATTAATCATAAAAATTGTACCCAAAAAGAAGATGATGTAAAAAGGAAAGAACTATAATTCAGATAGATTTCATTATTTCATTTGCGGTTAAGTCTGGTAGGCTATAAATCAACCCTAGAAGCTAGTATGTTTGAGAGAAGAATCCCTAGTAAATCCTGGCAGGCTTGTCAAAATGTTATTAGATCTCAAAATATCTAGTAATACCATTAATCATAGTGTTTAACATTTTAACTGACATTTTTGTAGCATATTATACTTGAACTAATTTTTTTTAGACTGTTTTTCTTAAAGTTTCCTGCAAATATTCCTATTATCTCCAACAGAGAACACGAATAATTACACTGAAATATTTTTATATTGTAAAAAATGGATGATCATCATCATCATCATTACCACTGTACCATACACAAACCTTATCATTTTACTATTACGATTCCAAAGTAATCACCACTTGTTATCACGTTCGTCTGTGTGAATTGCACAGCAATTCCAAATTACTATTCTCTATATGCACATTTACGAATATAATTAGTAGATTGACATAATTATAGTGTAGACCGGGAAGTCACAACCAATTTGGCAAGAAACAACTTCATAATGGCCCATGATGGGCATGAATTGCTCCTGTTAAAAGTACAGCTCCACTAACCAATGAGAGTTGGGTCTAGCAGAAAGAGTTAGTTGCTCAAAACATGGTGAATCAAGGTTCACATCTCCGCCGAAAGAGGTACTCATATTTTATACTTTATAGTGTTTCAAACATAATTGTCTTTAATAGAGAAGTACTTGTGCTTAAAAAAGAAAAGTTCTAGGTCCACTAATGGGTGGCTATTGGACTATGATTATCATTTTATAAAACAAACAATATGCATTTGCTTTATTGATACATTATCTTCTTCTTCTTCTAGATATGGGGACTGTGGAGTTTGGAACACGCAATTACTAACCAAGCCAGCAGGACCAATGTTAGTGGAGTGTAATCGAAGCAGCGGATTTGACACTTACTATTACAATTCCAACCTAATTACCAATAAACTATCAGGAATATGCATAGATTGGGTGGTAAGATGAAACTTTAAAATGCCCCATTATCTGATGGATTTGAATGTTATAAGTGCTCCACTAATACGTGCTACATGTGAGAGAATTTTGAAAAATCAATATAAAATAAAAGTGGTGATATAGATATTTTTTTACCACATAGGCAAGATTGTTGATAAAACATATAGATGAAATAATCTTTAGTTTACTTTAAAAAAGACATACAATTTAACTCGCGATTAGAAAATGGTCTGTCATATAAAATAAAAGAAAACAAAATAAAAATGAATGATAAATAATGAACCAAATATATAACTTTAGAAGTTATCGCCTAAAAAGAAGTTGAAGCAAGAAATTCAAAGAGCTAGAAAATTGTGTGATCTTTAATTTTTCTTTTTTTTAACACTGCATTATTTCATTATCAAATGGTAGACCTAGAGAAGATGGTGGTGGACCTGAGAGTAGTGAGTAAACCTAAAAGTCACAGTCATCAAATTGACAAAAACTTGTGAAACTTTCCTTAAGAGTAATGATGATAGGAAACACAAACTCCAACGGGTCTTCCTTTATCATAGACTTTTATTATGATCAAATAATTGAAATGGATACCGAATTTAAATTACTGATGAGCCTTCAAGCTTTTCAGATTTTAATTAATTAGCCTACTTATGGAACTTGTAAATGGACATAGTAAGGAATAGGGGTCCTATCCTATGGTTCGAGTGCTTTGCTGGTGGGACCCGAGTCATTACCCATATAATCCTTTATATATATATATATATATATATATATATATATATATATATATATGGTCTCATTCAAATATATGACTTGTATGAAGGAATTCCTAAATAGTAGTAATTACAGAAGGGCCAATAATAATCCAGCGGATCTTTTTCAAATACAAAGCATTAAATGTAACATCCTAAATTTTGGGGCTAAAGGCTAGAGAATAATCCTAAATAAAAAAAATTACTAAACTCAGTTTGGGAAGAGTTTCAAGAATGCGCAAACGCTATATTGACTTTTAGAGGCTAATTTGGAAACTAAAGCATGAGATTTAGTTCCAAATAGTCAAGGAGAATGCCCAATTCCTTTATCTAGAGTCAAATAGGATCTAAATCCTAACTTGAATTCAAAAGAAGAGGAAATGACATCTTGAAAATGGAAAGAAAGATAAATAAAACAAAAGAAAAGAATTAATGGCAAAAGAAATAATATTGCCATAATCAAGAGTAAAAGAGACAATTGCCACTTGATCTTGAGGTTAAAGTTGGAAGATAAATGAAGGGCTAGGATTTGCCCTTGAAAAGCAAAGGTAAAGATGAAGAAGTCTCAATTAAACTAACCCAACTTGGGTCAGCTAGTCAAGCTAATTTCCAAGAAGCATGCATATATTAACATATCATATCTTTCTTACATTTTGGGTGATTTTCGTCCAAGTAAAGTGTGAAGGATGAAATGAATTAAATAAAACACCACACACGCACTTTAATATCCATATTAGACAGCCAAAATGAGACGGAGAGACGAAGGAAAGAGAAAAAGAAATTGAAAAGCCAAAATCAATTAAGAAAACTACACGTTATTGACTTTAGGTTTGTGCAAGATGGCATAATTGGGCCACATGTTTTATTTTATTCCACCATTTTCTCCTTTTCTTGGAAAGAGTCGGCCAAGTATAATGGGGTAAGGGAGAGGAATTTCTGAACAGATTTCACACTCTCACTCTCAAGAATGTGGGCCAGCCAAGGGAAGAAGAAAGAGAAAGTGCTACAGTCACAAGGTTAGCTTCTAACTCTAAAATCACCTAGTAATTCACCTTCTCTTCATGAATATTGTTCCCCTCTTTAAGAACTTCATTTCTATGATTTTTGTTTTTGAAGAGAAGGTGTTTTGAGCCATCTTGTGTAACACCCGCCTTACATACCCCTTAATTATCTACACGGAATCATTCATTATTACTTTATTAGGGGTAATTACTTATTCACGACTTATTCTTACTGAATATCAGAGTTAATTCTTCTTCTCAGTGATCCCGATTACGGCTTAATTCAAATTCGCCTGTATTCTTACAACCAAATATTCTCTGTGCGTAAATAATGATACACACAGTATTCTAAACATAATTCGGTCTTCAATTCTTCTTCTTCTTTTCTTTCGAATCATCTTCAAGCATTCTCTTCTTTCCTGTTCATATACCTATATGGTTGGTGGGGGAGAGTGAGATTCGAGAGAATCTCAGTAGCAAACATACAAACAATGCATGTAAGATGAATGCTAGTGCATGATATGCTTGCCTTACATAGGCTTATGTTCACATAATGATATTCTGCATGCTCAATGTTTCGTACAACATACTTATGGCCATAGTAAAAATAGAAACAGAGCTTCATTCATTCATACATGCTTCACATAATCAAGCAAGGCAATACAGCAAATTAATACACAACATAAACATCACATACATACAAGTAAGTAAGTTTACTACATTTTGGACTTTGCCTCCTCCTCTTGTACTTCGATCTTCCAACCATAGTTTCTTCTTTGTCACTTTATGGCCCTAGATAAACAATGACATTATTAGAGCCATAAAAAGTGAATGCCCAATGGGCTATATTAGCCCTAAAGGCTTACTTTCACCCTTGGAGTTCATATTAATTACATTTGGTCACTTTCTTTTTCAAATTCGCATGGTAGCCAAAAGCTGCCAGCATTTTGACCAAATTTTGAAAAATCATAATTAATTCTATAGAACTCCAATTGGGGTAGTTCAAAGTCATATTTGAAGATATTTCAGTATTATTTCACATAAAAATCCTCAATTCGGGATATCATAGCCACAACATTCCCAGAATTTCTCCAAATATAACCTGTTCCAGATTTCATTTCAGAAACAGGACACAACTTCAAAAATTCATATCTCCCAATGTACTTGTCCAAAAATTACAAACTACCTATAAAATTAAATCTTGTGATGTGTACTTTAATTTTGGAAAGTTTCAGAATTTTTCGACAAGGTTTACCTTATGAAAAATCTCGCACAATGTCACTGTTCCAAACAGGGCATATCAACAACATGTACATTCAACTTCATAAATTTCCAAATTCATATACAAGCATCCAAAAATCATGAACACTTACATACCTACACAATTTTTCGTGTAGAATCCAATGGAATCATTAAAATTATAAAATTCCTACTTCTTTATGAAGTTCTGTTCAGACCAGAAAAACAGGGTTTTCCACAACAATTCATCAATTCAGAATTTTGTCCAACAACTTGGTCCAATATCATCATAAATCATCCTCTAACCATAAATACATGATTAAACCTCAAAAATACCCCTTTGACCAAAAATGAACAGTACCCCCACCCTTACAAATACTCATCCAAACAACAAACCAATCGGTTCAAAAGGAAGCTTACTCTTACCTCTATGCATATCCGCAGTCGGTTCGGAAATTCGGCAGTACTCCGGGGAGGGAGGCGGCACCAAACACCTCCAATCAAAAATCTGAAACCATAGAAATGAAGCTTAGGATGAGTAGGAGAAGGTTTGTGAAGGGTACTTTGAGAGAAAACACCGATTTGGTAGAGTTTCGGCGGATTGAAGTTCTTGGAAAACATTATTCACTCTTCATCTCTCCTCCACCATTTCTCAACGTTTTTCCATCATTTTTCTGAATATTTGGGGCATCTTGGACGAAAATATATGGCCTGGGAGGAGTTTCAAAAAGTTATGCCAAGTGTCGCGATCCCGTGGTGCCATTTGTTCGGGGTTCCACTAATCGGGTGACACGTGTCACTTACTTTAATAAAGTGGGTCCTACCTCTTTTCTCTCTTAGGTAGCACCATATATTCAAGGAAAGGGAGAGCCATGACAATTTCCCCGGACTCCTGGGTTCATTGTTAGAGAAAGTTGTCGGTGACTTGACCGGATACCGGTAAATTCCCTTGACTTCTGTGCCACATGTCACCATCTTAAAATGCCAACACAAAAGGCAAAATGACATTTCATCATTAATGGGACATGTGTCACCTTTCTATTTAGCCAACATAAAAGTTATGTCATGATTACTTACTTTATTAAAATTACTTTAATAAAGTTACTTTATCGGTGTCTACTCGGGATTCTACTCGGGACTTACTCGGGATTGCATCACGTATATCGAAGCCCGTCAAATGACACCAGGTCAGAGTATGTATGTGGGCCCCACATGGCACCACATACCGATGTCCAATTCAAAAACGCAGGGTACACATATATGCCATGAATATGGCATGTGCACACCTACATCGGTATATTCCGCCCGACTAATCGGTCCCTTACGTCATGACATAGTTGGATGGCGTCTTTCTACCAACCCAATGGCATTATATATGTGTTCTGTGCACATCTGCACCGACATTCTAATCATACTGTCTACAGATACCGAGCCCTTTGCCGAGTAAGGCCCAAATCTCATAGCCCTTGAGAGTCTTTCTATATGTCATAATTTCTGGGACTCTTACTAATGTGGGCTTGGTAGTCTACTTTATTTAGGCTTATTCTCAGGCCTTTAGTCCCAAAATTTGGGATATTACATCTTGCAAGAGCCAAAATTGAAGAATCAAGAAAGGAGCTCAAGAAAGAGAAAGATGTGAGCTTTAGCTTCATTTTGAGCTATAGATTGTGTTGTTTGGATGAGTTTTCATGAAGGTTAGGTACTGTTCATTTTCATCCAGAGGCTATTTTTTTAGGATTAATCATGGTTTAATTATGTATTTGTGGTTAAATGATGATTGATGATGATATTAGACCAAGTTGTTGGACAAAATTCTGTTTTGGTGATTTTGCTCAAAATGGTTTCTATTTTGTTAGAGTGTTTTGGTTGAAGCTTTGTGATTTTGATGATTTTGATCATTCCATTGTGTTCTATATGAAAAATTATGTGGAAAAGCATGTTGTTATAACTTTTGGATAATTATACATTATTTTAAAATTTTTGGAATTTGGATGAGCCTGTTGCCAAATTCGTTTTTCTATAGCAGAGTTGTTGTGTGATGTTTTTAGATAAGAAAATGATGTCCAAAAATTATGAAAAATTCCAATCTAAAAGTAGACTTATTAAACTTTAATTATATAGGTCATAATGGTCAATTGGATTTACATACTAGAAGTTCTGTATTTTTGAAGATTGGTCACGTAAAACTGGAAAATTCTGGAATAGTGTCAACTAAAAGGGAATTATATATTGATGTGCATCTGTTTGGCTAATAGCTATATTTTTGAAACAGGGTCACGTAGAACTTAGAGCCACCTTATTTGGAATTTTGTAGATTTAGTTATGATTTTTGAAATATAGGTCCAGAAACAGGGAAAATTCTGAAAGTCCAGGTTTTGACAGTTTGGTTGTGTTGTGTTTTGAGTAATATAATCTTGTCTAATGACCATGATACTTTCCAGAACAAAACTATATATTCCAAGCTTTAATTTGGTATATAATATATATTATTTGGATAAATATACTAAGAGATATGGATTTTTGAAGCTAGTTGATATCAGATTATGTTTTTGGAAGTCAGATTGGTTGTGGCGAAATTTTGGAAAATCAACACTTGACCAAAAATTATGAAAATTTTCAGATTTAAAATATATTTTCAGATTTGATTGGTAGTTTGCAATTTTTGGACAAGCATATTAGGATATATATATATTTTCAAAGTTGTGCTCTGTTTCTGGAATGTAATTTGGAATAGTAGATTTTGGTGAATTTCTGGGAGCAATATGTTTGGAGTGACCAAACTTAGATATTTTTTCATGAAAATACATTTCAAGGGCTTCATTTAGGCTTTAGAACCAGTTAAATTGAAATTTCCTAGAATTAATTATGATTTTTAAATTTGATTGAAAAATCTGCCAATTTTCTGAAAAACAGTAAAATTGTACTGTGCATATTTATACTGCGCAGAAACTACTGAAGCTAAGATAAACAACAAAATAGGATTAAAGGCAGTAGTAATACAAATAATAACTAATTATTTTTTAACTTTAAGTTATAGGAATTAGTAATTTCCTAAGACGAAGAAAAAGTTTTGGACAAACAATAGGATTAAAAAAAGACCCAGCATTATTACAGAATATAGATTTTATATCCCTAAAAGACATTCCTTTGTAAAAAAGGGAAGTAAAAAATAAAAGTGACGTCATTTTTGTAATTCCCGTTCTAATGGACGTTAAATGCTATATTTTACTACGTCACTCACATAGGCGTCTCCGTATAAAAGGACATAGAAAGGGTTAAAAAAGGGATATTAAAAGTGTTTTTTCTAGTAGTGCATGTATTAACTCTTTCTTTCATATACTATATGATTATCTATATGCTTTTTGTACACCATTTTCTGTAACATGATAGTGCCTACGACACAACAAGTGAATAAGCCAGGGGTTGCAAATAATCATTTGGCCTTGGACAATGTGCACATAATAGAGAGTTAGCATCTTATATAACATGATGTATTGCATATTTATTTATCGCATTTTATATGACTGATTTTATGCTACTACTTAGATTTATTCAAATTTTACCATTTTTCAACATTTAAAAATATTCCAGCAGAAGGCAGTGGCTCTAAGGGTAAAACCGTAATTACCGGCGATTGAAGGTCCGGTTCTAGTCGAAGTGCAGTTGATTATATTTAGTTGTAAAATTTATTTCTTTTGAACTCTGTATATATTTTTCAAACCCTATAAGAATTTCCTATAATGTAAACAAGAACTTATTAAACCTTTGAACTATGCATTTATTATTCTGAACTATGATGATGATGACCACCCATTTTTTACAAAATAAACTTATTATTAGTATATTTCCACTATTTTCTGTTTGTCCTCTAAACTATGCATTTATTACTCTGCAAATAGCAAAGTATTAAGGGGTTTGATATTAAACCCAGTAGTAATACGGAATAGTACGTAATCTTTTTCTTCCTCAGTGATAACAAGTGCCATCCATTTATCATCCATATCAAAGACAAATATCTGTCTTTCCTAAGAATTTAAATATCATCTGTTTTCATAGCATTCATCAATGTAACTACTTCAATCTCAATGGTGGGAAAATATCATTCAAATATATTTTAGAAAAATTAATTTCGTAGTTGATGGCTCGAGTAAGAATTCTGTTATTAAATTGTTGTTTGAAAGTGCATTGGCAAATACAATCGTTTTATGGTGGAATTATCAATTATTAAATATTAAATTTGAAATAATTATTACCCAAATACGAGACATTTATAAGATTGAAAAATGGTTGAAGTCATTTTTAAAATATGCAAAATAGTGTTGCATGGCAGCTTTGGAAATCAGACAAAAAAAGCACCAAATGCATTAGTGTCAAACCCCTTAATATCCTGATATTCACTGAATAATAAATGCGTAGTTCGGATGACATACATAAATAGTGAAAAAATATACTGATAATAAGTACTTACTTATATTACAGAAAATCCTCATATGGTTTGATAAATATAAACAAATCCAAAAGAAATAAATTCTACAACTAAAGATAACCAGCTGTAACTCTCGACTAGGATCGGACCTTCAATCACCAGTAATTACGGTTTTTCCCTTAGAGCCGCTGACCTCTGCTGGAATATTTTTAGATATTGAAAAATGGTGAGATTCGAATGAATCTCAGTAGTAATATACAATCAGTCATATAAAATGTGATAAATAAATATGCAATGTGCTATGATATGTAAAATGCTAACTCGTGTTGTATGCATACTGTCCAAGGCCAAAGACATGTTTGGATCCCTGACTTAACTCGTGTCCATGGTCAAACAACATGTTTAGACCCTAGCTTATTCACGTGTTGTGCCACAGGCACTGTCATGTTACAGAAAATGACCTACACATCATATAAATAATCACATAGTGTATGAAAGAAAGAATTACTACCTGGGTCCGTTTTTCGGTCCAACAATTTATCCAAAACTTTTTCTCTGGCTCGGGCTATTACCAATTCCTATAAATTAAAATTAACAAGTAATTGGTTATTACTTGTATTACTATTTCTTTTAATCATATTTTGAAGGTTATCTCAGTTTCGGTGGCTTCCACACTATATAATTTTGCATAGTGCAAATTTTCTATTTTTTTTCAGAAAATTGGCAGATTTTTCAGTCAAGTTTGAAAAATCATAACTAATTCTAAAAAATTTCAAATTGACTGGGTCCAAATCCTAAACGAAGCTCTTGAATTATATTTTCATTAAAAAATATCAAAATATACCCAGTTTCACCATATTACTCCCAGAATTTCACGAAATTCCACTGTTCCAGACTACTCTCTAGAAACATAGCATACATTTGAAAATTCATATCTCATAATGTAATTGTCCAAAAATTATGTTCTACCCATGAAATTAAAGCCCTAAATGTCTACTTTAAATTTGGAAAATTTCATAATTATTTGTCAAGGTTTTATTTTCCAAAATTTCGACATAACCAATATGTTTTCCAGAAACATTGAGAGCAACCAACTTCAAAAATTCATATATCTCAACATACTAATCCAAATAACACAAAATATATATCAAATTAAATCTTAGAATATGTAATTTAGTTCTGGAAATTTTCATGGCAATTAGGAAATATTAAATATTTGCACCTGTTTCTAAACCCAAATTTCGAAAATCATAACTCCCTCTACGGATATCTAAATGATGTATTTTTCAACTCATTTTAAAGCGTTAGATATCTACTATTTCCATGTAAAATTTCATAAATATTGGATATTATTAGGTTGGTCAAAGCATAACATGAAATAGACTGTCTCCCAAAATGTCAGTTTTTGACAGTGTGAGTTTAAAACTCAATAACTCACTCATTTTGACTCCAAATTGTGTTCTTCTTCATTGTATTTCTTACTACGCATCCTAAAAATTTCCATAGGAAAAATAATTAGACCAAACCTCCATCTATAGCCTCCGTTTGAGCTTCTACAATTGTCCGGCAAGTAAAACAGAGTTGGGAAAACTCACATGAAACCATGGTTTTTCACTCCAATCTCAAAGATTATGATTCTACATACTATTAAACATGTTTCTTGTGTCTGGGACATGATTATAGAAGAAAAGAGACCAAAAATTGCATGTAAAATTGTCACAAAAGTTCTGGTTTTTGTGACAGAAACTTTCCAGCGAATTTCTTACTTCTAGCAGTAAAAACAACCAAGAAAAACCATTGAAATGCTATGAAAATCCAAGATAAAAGTAGAGAAAACTTACCTAAACATATTTATGATGTTGTGTGTGAAGTTTGAAGCTTCCTTGTTTCTCTTCTTCCTTCGTCTCTCTCTCTCTTTTTCTGTTTCCTTTGTTTTCTCTTCCCTAGCTGACGTGCATGAATGGAGAGGTAAGGGAGTGATTTATTTATGGTGAGGTGTGTGTATACGTTGTCCGAATGATAAGAGAAAGAGGAGGAGTAATAAGTGTGTGCGTGTTGTACGAATGAGAAAGGAAGGAGGAGGAGTACGTGTTCAGTAAGTTTGGGTTGAGTGTGTGTGTTTTTCTTTATACATATAAGTATATTTTTATCCTATTAATTACACACACTAGGTCCTAATTTTTTCCTTTGTCTAATTTAAGATTCCTTAAATTTTGTAGGTTCCATAAATTGGCTTATTATCTAGTTCCTATAAATTAATCATTGCATTAAATTTTTGGGATGTTTCAATTCTCACCCCGTAAAATAAATTTTATACTCGAAATTGGTTACATATAGGAAGACATAAATTTTGGGTAACGTCTCTTCATGTCTTCTTTAGCTTCCCAAGTCGCTTCTCTAGGAGATAACCCCTTCCATACCACTTTGATGAATGGAATACTCATGTATCTCAGTTGTTTTTCCTGCCGATCAATGACTAGGTCAGGTATGACCTCATACGTAAGATCATCTCGCATGTCTACCTCTTCGTATTCAATCACATGTTCTAGATCAGGTTGATATTTCTTCAACGTTGACACATGGAAAACATCATGTAGTCTATTCAAACTTGGAGGTAAAGCTATTTGATACGCTACTGGCCCAATCTTTGACAAAATCTTGAAAGGACCGATGTACCTTGGGCTTAGCTTCTTTACCTTTAATGCTCTGCCAATACCGGTAGTAGCTGAAACCTTCATGAATACGTGGTCTCTAACTTCCAACTCAAGATGTTTTCTCCTCTTGTCGGCATAGTTCTTCTGTCGACTTTGTACAGTTAGTTACCTCTGCTTAATCAACTTTATTTGCTCTGTTGTTTGATTAATAATATCTGGCCCGTACATCTGCCTCTCCGATAGCTCTGTCCAACATAAGGGTGATTGACACTTCCTTCCATACAGAGCTTCGTAGGGAGCCATTTGAATGCTCGAATGATAACTGTTGTTGTATGCGAACTCCGCTAAAGGAAGGAATTTGTCCCAACTACCTTTGAAATCAATCATGCACGCTCTGAGCATATCTTCTAGTGTTTGGATTGTTCTCTCAGTTTGTCCGTCTGTCTGAGGATGATAGGCCGTACTGAATCGGAGCTTAGTAGCCAAAGCCTCGTGTACCGCCTTCCAAAATTTGGAAGTGAATCGAGGATCTCTGTCAGATATGATGTTCTTTGGCGTACCATGTAGACGCACTATCTCCTTGATATAGATGTCTGCAAGTTTATCGGGAGAATAGTAAATGCTAATTGGGAGAATATGAGCTGTCTTCGTAAATCGATCTACTATCACCCATATTGCATCATGATTTTGGACCTTTGGTAGTCCTGTCACAAAATCCATGGTGATGCTCTCCCATTTCCACTCAGGAATTACAGAGTTTTGCAATAGTCCTGAAGGTCGTTGATGCTCGTCTTTGACTTTCTGACATGTAAGACAATTAGCAACAAACTTTGTCATGTCTATTTTCATGCCTGGCAACCAATATGTGGATTTCAAAGTGTGATACATATTAGTTGATCCTGGATGCAGAGTATATTTACTCTTATGTGCCTCTTCCAGGATTTGTCCTTTCAACTCTGTTTGTGGTGGAACATATATTCGCTTCTTGTATCTGACTAACCCACCTAATGACAAGTCATGTTCTTGAGTTTCTCACTTTGTAATCATGTCTCTAATAGACTATGCACATTTATCCTACATCTAAGCTTCTTCTATGACTGCTCTTAGATCATTCTCTGTCTTACTGACATTGCTTCCTTTGATCATAACTTGATTTGATAAATTGAGATCTCTTAAGTTTTGTGTAGATAACAAAGGTCAACTGTGGATCAGGGATTGTTAACACTGGTACTGTTGTTAATTTCTGTTTCAGCTCTGTGAAGCTCCTCTCACAACTGTTGTCCCACATAAAAGGTTGAGTTTTCCGTGTTAACTTTGTCAATGGCAAAGCTATTTTGGTGAAATTATGTATAAATCGGCTGTAATAACCTGCAATACCCAGAAAACTACGTATCTCAAATACTGTTTCTGGCCTCTTCCAGTTCAGTACTGCTTCCACCTTGTTTGGATCTACTGAGACTCATTGCTGTGAGACTACATGACCCAAAAATTTAATTTCTGAAAGCCAAAACTCACATTTGCTTAGCTTGGCTTAGAGTTGCTTACTTCTTAATTTGTTCAATACTGTTCCCAGATGGTGTTCATGCTCTGCTTTGCTCTGAGAGTATATTAGAATGTCATCGATAAAGACTACTATGAATTGGTCCAAGTATGGATGAAAAATTCAATTCATGTAGTCCATGAATACTGCAGGTGCATTAGTCAGCCCAAATGGCATTACCAGAAACTCGTAATGGCCATATCGTGTTCTGAAAGCCGTTTTTGACACATCTTCTGTCTTCACTCTGAGTTGGTGATAGCCTGATCTTAGGTCAATCTTCGAGAACACATAAGCTCTCGATAGTTGATCGAGCAAGTCATCGACTCTAGGAAGCGGGTATTTGTTTTTTATAGTCACCTTGTTTAATTCCCGGTAATCAATACAGAGTCGTAAGCTTCCATCTTTCTTTTTAACAAACAGCACTGGAGCTCCCAATGGCGAGATACTGGGTCGGATAAACCCTTTCTCTAATAACTCTTCAATATGCTTTTTCAGCTCTGCTATCTCACTTGGCGCCATTCTGTATGGGGATTTAGAAATCGGTTCTGCTCTAGGCTTAGTTTCAATTGCAAACTCCACTTCCCTGTTCGGGGGTAATCCACTGATATCTTCCAGAAACACGTATGGAAATTCATTTACAATAGGGATACTCTCCAATGCTGTTCCAGCCTATGATTGCATGGAGAAAAAAAAATATCCTTGACAACCTTTATGTAAACATTTCTCAGCCTTAGCTGCAGAGAGAAAGTTCAGGTTGATTTTCGTGTTGGTCCTAATTAGTGGATTAGGGTAAATGACCCTTTTTCTTCCACAGTCTAGTAATACATTGTTTGCAGTTAACCAGTTGAGTCCGAGAATCACTTCAGGTTGTTTCAATGGAGAGTAAATCAAGTCTATTGTAGACTCAAGTCCCTCAATATTTACTATACAATTTAAACAAACTTCTGTGGTGACGAACCCGTTACCCGTAGGCGTGGATACTGTTAAGTCATATGGTAACCTATACATGCTCAGGCGTAGTCGTATTACATAATCATATGCAATGAATTAATGACTAGCTCTTGAATCGAACAATGCTTATACTAGATTACCATTAAGAGAAATCATATCTTTAATTAGCTTTGGTAATTTTCGGGCCTCCTCTTGTGTCAAGGAAAAAACCCTACCCTGCATTTGCTGCCTCGGCTCTCTAGGCTCTGGTCGCTGTCGACAATCCTTAACATAATGCTCTGACTTGTGGCAGTTATAGCAGATAACCTGTCTTTTTGGTGCTTACGCTTGTTTTTCCCGGCTACAAGTCTAGCCATAATGATAGGGCTTGCCACAGTGTTTACACATTCTGTTCCCAGAGGGTCTTTGATTACTACCACTGTCAGACTGGTATAGTTTCTTGTTACTCCCACTAGAAGAACCACCCTGATATTGGTGCTTCTGTTCAGTATTTCCACCAATGAATGTATTCTTATTACCAGTACTCCTGTGGGTGTACAACTCTAACAGGTTATGTTTAGTAATTCGGCACTCCTCGGCTGCCTTATTAAATTTTTTGAGGTGTTTGGAGACAAATTTCTCTTTTAACTCTAGCTTCAATCCACGTATCATCATGTCTGAACTCCACCGTTCATCATTACGAAATGTCAGGTATGAGGAGTATCGGGATAGGCGGATGTATCTAGCCAGGTATTCATCAAATCTTTCCTTTTCTCCTTGCTGGATTATCTAGCCAAACTCATTGATCGGGGAAAATATTTCTAGTTAAATATTTCCTAGAAAACTTCCCATGTCAGAAGAATATTTTGTCTTGTAGGATTGCCTCAGTGCTTTCCCACCATCGGTCAGCTTCACCCTCTAGCTTATAGATTGCTAGACAGGCTTTTACTTTATCAAAGTACTCTAAAATTTTAAACATCTTCTCTAAACGAAGTAGCCAATTTTCTGCTTCTTTAACATCAAACCTTCCGTTGAACATAGTTAGCTGATGTTGGTTCATATGAGTTACCCAATTCTGCATACTCTCAACTTCAACAATCGTACCTTATGGCACTACTGTCTCAGGCTCTGGAGGAAGTTCGTGCCTACCATCTTATCTATCAAGGTTACCATGAGTTTTTCCATCAACATCTCTCTTCTGTTGTTCTTCTCTCACTTCATTTCGAAGTTCATTCAATGCATTTTGTTGTTCTAACATCATTCCCATCAATTGTTGCATCAGGTTAGCTTTAGCGTTTGGTTCCTGATTAATATTTCCTTGTCTTCCTCTGCCCCGGCCTCTGCCGCGACCTCTACCTCGACTTCTACCGCTGACTCTATCGCCTCTTATTATTGCCATCTTTATGATTCACTATATCAGAAATGAGGAAGAGGTAAATTTCACATACTCATATATCATTATACTATTCTGATATTGCTAGAACCGCTTAGCTTTGATACCAAAAATATCAAACCCCTTAATATCCTAATATTCGCTGAATAATAAATGCGTAGTTCGGATGGCATATAGAAATAGTGAAAAAATATACTAATAATAAGTACTTACTTATATTATAGAAAATCCTCATATGGTTTGAGAAATATAAACAAATCTAAAAGAAATAAATTCTACAACTAAAGATAACCATCTGTAACTCCCGATTAGGATCGGACCTTCAATCGCCAGTAATTACGGTTTTGCCCTTAGAGCCGCTGACCTCTGCTGAAATATTTTTAGATATTTAAAAAGTGTGAGATTCGAATGAATCTCAGTAGTAATATACAATCAGTCATATAAAATGTGATAAATAAATATGCAATGTGCTATGATATGTAAAATGCTAACTCGTGTTGTATGCATACTGTCCAAGGCCAAAGACATGTTTGGATCCCTGACTTAACTCGTGTCCATAGTCAAACGACATGTTTAGACCCTAGCTTATTCGCGTGTTGTGCCACAGGCACTGTCATGTTACAGAAAATGACCTACACATCATATAAATAATCACAGTGTATGAAAGAAAGAATTACTACCTGGGTCCGTTTTTCGGTCCAACAATTTATCCAAAACTTTTTCTCTGGCTCGGGCTATTACCAATTCCTATAAATTAAAATTAACAAGTAATTGGTTATTACTTGTATTACTATTTCTTTTAATCATATTTTGAAGGTTATCTCAGTTTCGGTGGCTTCCACACTATATAATTTTGCATAGTGCAAATTTTCTATTTTTTTTCAGAAAATTGGCAGATTTTTCAGTCAAGTTTGAAAAATCATAACTAATTCTAAAAAATTCCAAATTGACTGGGTCCAAATCCTAAACGAAGCTCTTGAATTATATTTTCATTAAAAAATATCAAAATATACCAGTTTCACCATATTACTCCCATAATTTCACGAAATTCCACTGTTCCAGATTACTCTTCAGAAGCATAGCATAAATTTGAAAATTCATATATCCTAATGTATTTGTCCAAAAATTATATTCTACCCATCAAATTAAAGCCCTGAATGTCTAAATTAAATATGAAAAGTTTCACAATTTTTGGTTAAGGTTTTATTTTCCAAAATTTTGAAACAACCAATCTATTTTCCAGAAACATAGTTTGAGAGCTACCAACTTCAAAAATTCATCTCTCTCAACATACTAATCCAAATAACACAAACTATATATCAAATTAAAGCTTAGAATATCTAATTTAGTTCTGGAAATTTTTATGGCAATTGGGAAAGATTAAATAATTCAAAAATACTATGAAACCAACTACTAGAATCTGGACTTTCAGGATTGCACCTAATTCTAAACTGAACTTTCAAAAATCATAGCACCCTCTACGGATATCCAAATTATGTATTTTACAACTAATTTTAAAGCTTGAGATGTCTACTATTTCCATGTAAAATTTCATAAATATTGGATATTATTTGGTTGGTCAAAGCGCAACATGAAATAGACTGTCTCCCAAAATGTCAGTTTTTGACAGTGTGAGTTTAAAACTCAATAACTCACTCGTTTTGACTCCAAATTGTGTTCTTTTTTATTCTATTTCCTACTACACATCCTATGCCATAGGAAAAAGAATCAGATTAAAACTCCATCTATAACCTCCGTTTGAGCTTTTGCAATTTTCCGGCAGAAACTCTGTTTTCTGGCCAGTGAAACAGAGTTGAGAAAACTCACATGCAACTATGGTTTTTCACTCCGATCTCAAGAATTTCGAATCTACATACTCTTAAGCAAAGAGACTAAAAATCACATTTAAAATTGTCACAAAATTTCTGGTTTTTGTGAAAGAAACTTTCCGGCGAATTTCTTAATTCCAGCAGTAAAAACAACCAAGAAAAACCATTAAAATCCTATTGAAATCCAAGGTAAAAGTAGATGAGACTTACCTAAACACGTTTATGATGTTGTGTGTGAAGTTTGAAGCTTCCTTGTTTCTCTTCTTCCTTCGTCTCTCTCTCTCTCTCTCTCTTTCTGTTTTGTTTATCTTTTCTGTTATGTTTTTGTTTACTTTGCTTTCTCTTTCCTGGATGATGTACATGAATGGAGAGGTAAGGGAGTGATTTATTTATGGTGAGGTGTGTGTATACGCTGTCCGAATGATAAGAGAAAGAGGAGTAATAAGTGTGTGTGTGTTGTACGAATGAGAAGGGAAGGAGGAGGAGTACGTGTTCGATAAGTTTGCGTTGAGTGTGTGTTTTTCTTTATACATATAGGTATATTTTTATCCTATTAATTACACACACTAGGTCCTAATTTTTCCCTTTGTCTAATTTAATATTCTTTAAATTTCGTAGGTTTCATAAATTGGCTTATTATCTAGTTCCCATAAATTAATTCTTACATTAAATTTTTAGGATGTTACAATTAGCACTAGCTAGCTACGTAAGCGGATTAATTAGTAAATGGGAAAATACTTCATTTAGCGGATCCAAATTTATGAACATGAAATATCCTGAGGCTTAGCATAAGGAAATAAAATACTAGGAAAGACATTTTGGGTATTAAAATAATCAAAACATATAGTACTAACATATATGAGACTATTGGTTCAGACGTAAAATTTTCAACTGATGATTTTAAATAAAAAATCATTTTTTAAAAAAATTGAAAGTTAATATATTATTTTTAATTTAGATTATGTAGGCATTAAAATTATTTTTAAACAAATAAAAATAAACTAAATCTGGATCATTCGGATTTGGCACACAAACTGAATCCGATTGTCAACTCGTCGACAGTTGAAATATTCACTGAACGAAATCAAAAGAATCACGCATAATATATTCAAAATAACAACTCTTCTTTCTAGCGGAAAAAAGAAAAAAGAAAAACCTCCTCTTTCATTTATTTATATTGGGAAAAATGAAGAATAAATATTTTCCCTATAAACATAAAACATCAACGAAAATCAATTTTTAAACAAAAAACACATTCTCATGAAAAAAATGGAAGCAAGATAAAGATTTCATTTGCTACCTAGCTACTTACTTGAGTTAGGCCAAATTTATAGGGGGAATTTGTCAAACCCCTTAATATTCTGATATTCACTATATAATAAATGCGTAGTTCAGATGGCATACAGAAATAGTGAAACTATACTGATAATAAGTACTTATTGATATTACAGAAAATCCTCATATAGGTTGAAAAATATATACAGAGTACAAAAGAAATAAATTCCACAACTAAAGATAATCAGACGTAACTCCTGGCTAAGACCGGACCTTCATGTTGTATGCATACTGTCCAAGGCCAAACAACTGTTTGCAACCCCGGCTAAACTCGTGTCCATGGTCAAACGATATGTTTAGACCCTGGCTTATTCGCGTGTTGTGCCACAGGCACTGTCATGTTACAGAAAATGGAATACACAACATATAAATAATCACATAGTGTATGAATGAAAGAATTACTACCTGGGTCCTTTTTCAGTCCAACTGTTTATCCAAAACTTTTTCTTCGGCTCGGGCTTTTACCAGTTCGTATAAATTATAATTAACAAGTAATTGGTTATTACTTGTATTACTACTATCTTTAATCATATTCTGCTGATTATCTCAGTTTCAGTGGCTTATACACTATATAATTTTGCATAGTGCAATTTTACTATTCTTCAGCAAATTGGCAGATTTTTCAGTTAATTTTGAAATATCATAACTAATTCTAGAAAAATAGAAATTGACTGGGTCTAAAGCCTACATGAAGCCCTTGAGATATATTTTCATGGAAAAATATCAAAATCTACCCTGTTTTACCATATACTCCCAGAATTTCCTGAAATACCCTTATTCCATATTAGTCTCCAGAAACATAGCATGACTTTGAAAATCTATATCTCCTAATATAATTGTCCAAAAATTATTTTCTACCCATAAACTTAAATTCACGAATGTCTACTTTAAATTTGGAAAGTTTCATAATTTTTTGTCAAGGTTTGATTTTCCAAAAGTTCGACACAAACAATATGTTTTCCAGAAACACAGTTTGAGAGCAACTGACTTCAAAAATTTATATCTCTTAGTATACTAATCCAATTAACACAAAATATATATCAAATCAAATCTAAGACTATGTAATTCAATTCTGAAAATTTTCATGGCCATTGGGAAAGATTACATAATTCAAAAACACCACGAAATCAACTACTAGAATCTGGACGTCCAGGATTGCACCTGTTTCTAAACCCATATTTCAAAAATCATAACTTCCTCTACAGATATCTAAATGATGCATTCTACCTCTCATTTTAAATATTGTTATACCTACTACCTCCCTGTAAATGTTCGTAAATAATGGATGTGATTTGGTTGGTCATAAAGCCACACGAAGCTGACTGACTCTGATAAATGTCAGTTTTGACAATCTAACTTCAAAAATTAATAACTTATTCGTTTTGATACCAAATTGAGCTCTTCTTAATTCTATTTCATACTACACATCCTAAAATTTCCATATAAAAAAGAATCAGATGAAAAATTTATCTGTAGCCTCCGTTTCAGCTTCTGAAAGTTTCCTGTAGAAACTCTATTTTCTGGCTACCAAAACAGAGTTGATAAAACTCACATGCAACCATGATTTTGGACTCCAATCTCAAAGATTTTGACTCTACATACTCCTAAACACGTTCCTTGGGTTTGGGGACGTGTTTACAGAAGAAAAGGAATAAAAAATCTCATGCAAAACGGACACAAAATTGCTGGTTTTAAAACCGATTGATGACAGAAATGTTTTCGGTGAATTTCATCACTTCCAGCAGCAAAACAACCCAGAAAACAGCCACAAATCCAATGGAAATCCAAGGTTAAAGTAGAAGAAACTTACCTAAACACATTTATGATTTTGTGTATGAGATTTGAAGCTTCTTCTTCCTTCGTCTCTCTCTGTTTTCTGTGTTTCTGTTTCTGTTTCGTTTCTGTTTTTCTTTTCTGTTTCTTCAGCTGGACTTGTTGCATGAATGAACTGATGATGAAGCGAATGGAGAGGGAAGAGAGAGTGATTTATTTATAGTGAGGTGTGTTTGTGTGCTGTACTTATGAGAATGAAAAGAGGAAGAGTACATAGGTGTGTGCTTGTGTATAAACCATGTGTGTGTTGTGTTGTGCGAATGAGGAGAGAAAGAAGAGGAGTACGTGTATGGTGCCAAATGAAGAGGAGAGTGATTGAGTGTGTGTTGGTAAGTTTTATATATACATATAGGTATATTTTTATCCCATTTATTACACACACTAGGTCCTAATTTTTCCCTTTGTCAAATTTAAGTTCCCTTAAATTTTGTAGGTTCCAAAATTGAGATTACTATCTAGTTTTCATAAATTAATCCTTGCATTAAATTTTGGGATGTTACAATTCTCCCCCCTTAAAATTAATTTCATCCTCGAAATTTGTTACATATATGAAGACATAAATTCTGGGTATCGTCTCTTCATGTCTTCTTCAGCTTCCTAAGTTGCTTCTCTAGGAGATAACCTCTTCCATACCACTTTGATGAATGGAATACTCCTATGTCTTAGTTGTTTCTCCTGTCGATCAATAATTCGGTCTGGTGTGACCTCATACGTCAAATCATTTCGTACGTCTACCTCTTCATATTCAATCACATGTTCTAGATCAGGTTGATATTTCTTCAACTGTGAGACGTGGAAGACATCATGTATTCTACTCAAACTAGGGGGTAAAGCTATTTGATACGCTACTGGCCAAATCCTAGATAAGATCTCGAAAGGACCAATGTACCTTGGGCTAAGCTTTTTCACCTTTAACGCCCTACCAATGCCAGTAGTAGGTGAAACCTTCATAAATACGTGGTCTCCAACTTGAAACTCAAGAGGTTTTTTCCTTTTGTCAGCAAAGCTTTTCTGTCGACTTTATGCAGCTAGTAACCTTTGCTTAATCAAATTTATTTGCTCTGTTGTTTGATCAACAATATCTGGCCCGTACATCTGCCTCTCGGATAACTCTGCCCAGCATAAGGGTGATTGGCACTTCCTTCCATACAACGCTTCGTAGGGAGCCATTTGAATGCTCGAATGATAGCTGTTATTGTATGCAAATTCCGCTAAAGGAAGGAATTGGTCCCAACTACCTTTGAAATCAATCACGTATGCTCTGAGCATATCTTCTAATATCTGAATTGTTCTCTCAGTTTGTCCGTCTGTCTGAGGATGATAGGCCATACTGAATCGGAGCTTAGTACCCAAAGCCTCGTGTACCGCCTTCCAAAATTTGGAAGTGAACCGAGGATCTCTGTCAGATATAATGTTCTTTGGCGTACCATGTAAACGCACTATCTCCTTGATATAAATGTCTGCAAGTTTATCGGGAGAGTAGTGTATGTTGATTGGGAGAAAATGAGCTGTCTTTGTGAATCGGTCTACTATCACCCAGATGGCATCATGGTTTCGAACTTTTGGTAGTCCTGTCAAAAAATCCATAGTAATGCTCTCCCATTTCCACTCAGGAATTGTAGGGTTTTGCAGTACCCCTGAAGGTCGTTGGTGCTCAGCTTTGACTTTCTAACATGTAAGGCAACGAGCAACAAACCTTGTTACATCCTTTTTCATGCCTGGCCACCAATATGTGGATTTCAGATTGTGGTACATTTTAGTTGCTCCTGGATGCAAAGTATATACTCATATGTGCTTCTTCCAGGATTTGTCTTTTCAACTCAATTTATGGTGGAACATATATTCACTCCTTGTATCTGAGTAGCCCACTTGGTGACAAGTCATATTCCTGAGTTTCTCCCTTTGTAATCATGTCTCTAATAGATTGTGCGTGTTTATCTTGCATCTGAGCTTTTTCTATAACTGCTCTTAGATCATTCTCTGTCTAACTGACATTACTGCTGTTAATCCTGATCTGGTTAGACAGATTAAGATCCCTAAAATCTTCAATCAGTCTTTGCTCGTGAATCATAAGGGCTGCTACCTGTTTTGTTTTGCGGCTCAATGCATCTGCTACTACATTAGCCTTGTCTGGATGATACTTGATCTCCAGATTATAGTCTTTAAGTAACTCCATCCACCTGCGCTGCTACATATTGAGCTCTTTCTGATCATATATATACTTTAAGCTCTTGTGGTCATAGTACAACTCTATAGTCACCCCATAGAGATAGTGTCTACAGATTTTTAGTGCAAATACAATTGCCGCTAACTCAAGATCATATGTAGGATATTTTTGTTCGTGAGGCTTCAGCTGACGAGATGCATATGCCACTACTCGGCCTTGTTGCATCAAAACACATCCCAATCCATGCCCACAGGCATCTGTGTAGACAACAAAGGTCAACTATGGATCTGGGATTGTTAGCACTGGTGCTGTTGTTAATTTCTGTTTCAGCTCTGTGAAGCTCTTCTCACAACTGTTGTCCCACACAAAAGGTTGAGTTTTTCGTGTTAACTTTGTTGATGACAAAGCTATTCTGGAGAAATTTTGTATAAATCGCCTGTAATAACCTGCAAGACCCAGAAAACTACGTATCTCAAATACAGTTTCTGGTCTCTTCTAGTTCAGTACTGCTTCCATCTTGTTTGGATCCACTGAGACCCCTTGCTGTGAGATTACATGACCCAGAAATTTCACTTGTGAAAGCCAAAACTCACATTTGCTTAGCTTGGTATAGAGTTGCTTACTTCTCAACGTGTTCAATATTGTTCTATACATCACAAAGTTCTTGTTGGATCTTACTGCCCAGGGATACTGCCCCATGCAAACATGTACCTTGGGTCTTATTGCCTTTATTTTATGTTTTGCATACTTTGATTGCTTATCAATTTGCTAAACTGAGGAATACTAGTTCAACAAGTTTTATGATCTTAGTACATATAGTCCGCTAATGATTCAAAGTCTCATTACCTTATTGGGACTCTGCCTGATATATTTAGCCTTACGGCTTATACCGTTCTGTTTTCACAACTCTAAATATTTTGATATTACTGCCCAATACAATTGTGTACACTGGGCTTATTATTTTGATGTCTGGCTACACCTCTATCTGTCTATAACCAGCTCTGTCTATAAATATGTCCATCTGCTCGGGGTTCAAGGTCAAAGGACTATTTGACCGTTACTTCCCGTACGGTGTGCATTATTCAGGACCAAGGCAATGATTTTGTTCCGGACCAAAATGATTGCTTTATCCCTATTTGTCACATCGTGGTATCTTTACTTGTCATATAAATGTTCTAGAGCAGGTATCAACCTGTCCGTAATTGTCTCATACTCTCAAATAAAATTAACTGTTGCTAGCTTTACCACATGAGTGGGGTAGTTGATTCTAGAATTGTTAACATCGTACTGTTTGACAGGTATTTACCACCATTATGCCCTACTGCTCTAGGGCTCATCCCTATCTCTATTTAGATGGGTCATCAAAACTCATACAGATTGTGTGACTATAAGCTACATAAGTGGTGTCACTGTATACCATACTGGTCATGTTCCTGCAAACCACATAGGTTTACATGGGTAATATCACTGTACATCATGCAGGATGTAACATTGTTGGCCACACCGCTTCAGCTGCATATTTTACGCACCGCCTCTCGACCATAGGTTTACTTGTGCTTTTCACCAGTGCAACCAGAACTCTCATCTGGCCATGTCAGGGGTACATCCTGATCATGGGGTTGAATAACATGCTCTGATAAAGCTGCCTCATTGCTGCATCATTAGGACCATATAAGTCATACAGTATACCACATGTGTTGTGTCACTGCCGACCTCACAGGTCATATTGTAATGTGGGATGATAATCACTGGTGCAACTGACAACCTCTCTTGCAACTTTCAAGAATTGTGAATAGGTTCACTATGCTTCTACTGTGCCACTCTGATATTCTATTTCGTCATAACATAAGGGTATATCAGCCATTTCACAACATATTGGGTAGACAGGTACTCCTGTAATAACATATAATAGAGGTTTACAGTAGACAGGGAAAATCTGTAACAATATACAACCTTTGAACTACTATACAACATGTTCTTGCTCATTTGCGTTACATAACATGTTCATGTAACTTCCCAAGGGGTCACCCATCTTGAGATTTCCCTAGGTTGAGCACACTTAACTTTTGTGCACTCATATAGAAATACAAATACCGACTCGAACTGCTTCTGACCACCGGTACCCCGTGCCTGCCCTTGTCTCAAAAGTCGTGTTTATTGCCTCCAGGCATTAAAATACTGTGTAGGGACTACATATCAGTGCCGATACATGTACTCAGACTCAGACACTGTGATTTGCTCTCTGAGACCCACCAAGTTGTCTGTAGCTTATCTGTCTTACACTAGTCAGCCTATTGGTGATTCTAGTCTAGGTTAAGGCCTAAACTCTAGCCTTACCTAACTAATTTGGGTCATCCTTATACTGCCCTCCAGGTATTTACTGTTTCTCTAAGGCTTGACTGTGAACCAGCCGAAGTAATTCACTTCGCTGTTCTTGTCACTGTATAATCAAGCATATCAGTATACTATTCTGTTGCCAGAACTGCGCACACTGTGGCCAGAACCACTAGTCTGATACCAAAATTGTCAAACCCCTTAATATTCTGATATTCGCTATATAATAAATGCGTAGTTCAGATGGCATACAGAAATAGTGAAACTATACTGATAATAAGTACTTACTGATATTACAGATAATCCTCATATAGGTTGACAAATATATACAAAGTACAAAAGAAATAAATTCCACAACTAAAGATAATCAGATGTAACTCCTGGCTAAGACCGGACCTTCAATCGCCAGTAATTACGGTTTTACCCTTAGAGCCGCTGTCCTCTGTTGGAATATTTTTAGATGTTGAAAAAGGGTGAGATTCGAATGAATCTCAGTAGTAATGTGCAATCAGTCATATAAAATATGATAAATAAATATGCAATGTACCATGATATGTAAAATGCTAACTCATGTTGTATGCATACTGTCCAAGGCCAAACGACTGTTTGCAACCTCGGCTAAACTCGTGTCCATGGTCAAACGATATGTTTAGACCCTGGCTTATTCGCGTGTTGTGCCATAGGCACTGTCATGTTACAGAAAATGGAATACACAACATATAAATAATCACATAGTGTATTAATGAAATAATTACTACTTGGGTCCTTTTTCAGTCCAACTGTTTATCCAAAATTTTTTCTTCAGCTCAGGCTTTTACTAGTTCCTATAAATTAAAATTAACAAGTAATTGGTTATTACTTGTATTACTACTATCTTTAATCATATTCTGCTGATTATATCAGTTTCAGTGGCTTATACACTATATAATTTTGCATAGTGCAATTTTACTATTCTTCAGCAAATTGGCAGACTTTTCAGTTAATTTTGAAAAATCATAACTAATTCTAGAAAAATCAAAATTGACTGGGTCCAAAGCCTACATGAAGCTCTTGAGATATATTTTCATGGAAAAATATCAAAATCTACCCCGTTTTACCATATTACTCCCAGAATTTTCCGAAATACCCTTATTCCATATTAGTCTCCAGAAACATAGCATGAATTTGAAAATCTATATCTCCTAATATAATTGTCCAAAAATTATTTTCTACCCATAAAATTAAATTCACGAATGTCTACTTTAAATCTGGAAAGTTTCATAATTTTTTGTCAAGGTTTGATTTTCCAAAAGTTTGACACAAACAATCTATTTTCCAGAAACATAGTTTAAGAGCAACTGACTTCAAAAATTCATATCTCTTAGTATACTAATCCAATTAACAGAAAATATATATCAAATCAAATCTAAGACTATGTAATTCAATTATGGAAATTTTCATGGCCATTGGGAAAGATTACATAATTCAAAAACACCACGAAATCAACTACTAGAATCTGGACGTCCAGGATTGCACCTGTTTCTAAACCCATATTTCAAAAATCATAACTTCCTCTACAAATATCTAAATGATGCATTCTACCTCTCATTTTAAATATTGTTACATCTACTACCTCCCTGTAAATGTTTGTAAATAATGGATATGATTTGGTTGGTCATAAAGCCACACGAAACTGACTAACTCTGATAAACGTCAGTTTTGATAGTCTAACTTCAAAAATTAATAACTTATTCGTTTTGATACCAAATTGAGCTCTTCTTGATTCTATTTCATACTACATATCCTAAAATTTCCATATAAAAGAGAATCAGATGAAAAATTCATCTGTACCCTCCATTTGAGCTTCTGAAATTTTCTGGTAGAAACTCTATTTTCCAGCGACCAAAACAGAGTTGATAAAACTCACATGCAACCATGATTTTGGACTCCAATCTCAAAGATTTTGACTCTACATACTCCTAAACACGTTCCTTGGGTTTGGGGATGTGTTTACAGAAGAAAAGGAATCAAAAATCTCATGCAAAACGGACACAAAATTGCTGGTTTTAAAACCGATTGATGACAGAAATGTTTTCGGTGAATTTCATCACTTCCAGTAGCAAAACAACCCAGAAAACAGCCACAAATCCAATGGAAATCCAAGGTTAAAGTAGAAGAAACTTACCTAAACATGTTTATGATGTTGTGTGTGAGATTTGAAGCTTCTTCTTCCTTCGTCTCTCTCTGTTTTCTGTGTTTCTGTTTCTGTTTCGTTTCTGTTTTTCTTTTCTGTTTCTTTAGCTGGACTTGTTGCATGAATGAACTGATGATGAAGCGAATGGAGAGGGAAGAGAGAGTGATTTATTTACAATGAGGTGTGTTTGTGTGCTGTACGTATGAGAATGAAAAGAGGAGGAGTACGTAAGTGTGTGCTTGTGTATGAACCATGTGTGTGTTGTGTTGTGCGAATGAGGAGAGAAAGAAGAGGAGTACGTGTATGGTGCCAAATGAAGAGGAGAGTGATTGAGTGTGTGTTGGTAAGTTTTACATATACATATAGGTATATTTTTATCTCATTTATTACACACACTAGGTCCTAATTTTTCCCTTTGTCAAATTTAAGTTCCCTTAAATTTTGTAGGTTCCAAAATTGAGTTTACTATCTAGTTTTCATAAATTAATCCTTGCATTAAATTTTGGGATGTTACAGAATTAGAATGAGATCCCAAGAAAATGATTTAATTACCATTGAATCCCAATGACAGCTCAAGAGTAGGCAATAAAACTTAACGATAATTAATGATAATTCTCAATACAGACACACTTGAATCTCCCAACATAAGATAAAAGAGAAGCTACTGAGCTAAGGAAGTAAGAACACAAAACATAGAGGGAAAGGGACGGCCACAGAGTTGCACTTTGTCCCCGCCATCTCTATTTATTTTGAACAACTTCATTAACGAAGTCCACTTCTTGTAGGCCCAACCAAATAAACATATGGCTCAATAGCCCACCCTTCTTATGGTCCAAATCCCATTCATGACATCAAATAATAATTAAGTTAGAAATGTTATGAAATTATTGTGAATGCAAAAAGTGAGAATGCCTTGGATGGTGGAGGCGCATTATTCTTGAATTGAATTGGATGTTGCTTTACAAAAGAATTTATTTTATGTTTGAGGAGTATTGTTAGTGAATTGCCGCAAATATGTGAGTATATATGATAAGTGAAATAATGAAGGTTGGTTTAGGTATTTAGGTTGCTAAAGGACAAACTCTTATTCAAAAGTCTGCTGTCACAGCAAACCGTGGCACTATAGTACCTTATCAAGTAAGTGAATGACACTTTAAGGGGCTGTTTGGTATAAGGGATTTGAAAGGGAAAGGAGGAGAGGGAAAATTTTTATGACTTGGATTTAAAAAAATTGAAATGGGGTTGGAAGTTTTTAGTTAATTTTTATTATTTTTTTATTTTACATCCTATCTTTATTAAACTTTTATGACCCCACTTCTCCAATTTTTTAAAATTCAACTCATAAAATTTTTTCCTCCCCTCCATTTCCCTCCTGCCAAACACCCTAAGAAATTGGTAAGTGGGTGAGTGCGCGTGTAAATTTGTAATGACCCTGAAAATATAAAATATTTTTTCATTCTTATTTAATACTTTAATTATTTGTGATAGATTTCCAAGAAAAATGAATTGGTGGTCACACTTATGGAGATTGGGCAGAAAATCGATGAGGGAGGACCAAAATGCAATTTTCTTTCTTTCTAACAGACATTTCTAACACCTTTAGGCTTTATTTAGTAGTTTTTACTTTAGGGACTAACAAATCTAACGGTAGAAGCATAAGATTCAATAAAAATGGAAATACAAGCTTAGGGATCTAATTCAAAACTGATGAAAAATATAAAGACCTACAGATATATTTTCCCAAAAAGAAAAATAAAAATGAAGAAATCCAAAACTAATATAATCAACTCAGAAAATTTCAAATACTTTATATATTATTACAGCATATATAGAATCACTCAAATTTACAATATCACTTGGAAAAACAATCACAAAGTTAAAGAAACAGTAGCAAAAACTTTATTTAACAATTATTCAACTAATGGTGTCTCAAGCAATAGTGCAAGTGTGACATCCCAAAATTTATTCAAAGGCTAAGGATTGATTTATGGGAATTAGATAGTAAGCCAAATTATGGAATCTATAAAATTTAAGGAATCTTAAATTAGACAAAGAGAAAAATTAATGCATAGTGTGTGTAATTAATAGGATAAAAATATACCTATATATATTATATTAAAAAAAACACACACTCTTTTCTCACACTTCACACGCCATGCACACACACACATTCATTCAATTAAATAACACACACACACACTACCCACATGGCGCGCACACACATTTTTAATTAATAAAACAACACTCTCTCACTCTCTTAATCTTCCGAAACACACAACACACACTTCACAAAATTTCTCAATTCTCATCAGCCAACATCCAAAAAGAAAGAAAAGAGAGAGTGAGTGAAAAAGAGAGAGAGCAAGAGACACATAATAGAGAAAGAGAGATACGTAAGAGTGATCAGTGCTACCAGAGGAAGGAAGAAGTGATTACAAATTCTACATACAACTTCATATCCTAATATATGTGAGTTCTTTTTACATATTTTTAACTCTTTCTAGTTGATTTGATGCTATTTTTGGGTAGTTTGGGAAGCATAAGAATCTAGTATAATGAATCAATGTCTTGTGAGGTCTTGTTTTGGCCAAAAATAGTGCATAAAGAAGGAATGATAATTTGATAAATTTGAGGTTTCCAATGAATTCTATACAAAAAATTATATGGGAATACATTATATTATGATTTTTGGATCATTATATATAAGTCTAGAATTTTTAGAAAATAAGAGGAGTTGTTGTTCGGTTAGTTTCTCTGAAATCATATTGGTTGAAAAATAAATTTCGGAAACCAAACCTGGTCAGAAAATTATGAACGTTTTCAGAAGGAAAGTAGACATCTTAAGCTTTAATTTTATATATAATATGTATCATTTGGGTTTATAAATAGTGAGATATGAATTTTTAAAGTTAGATGATGAATCTGGAATGTTTTCTGGTACAGATAGGGTTTGACGAAATTATGGAACTTTTGTATCTATAATATATAAATGGTAATATTTTTTCCTAAAACTATACTTAAAGAGGATCATATGGGATTTTTAACCATCCCATTTGGAGTTCTAAATATTTATTTATGAATTTTAGAACTTAAGCTATTGCAATAGGAAACATTTTCTGGCAGTGCGAGAAATATTTAAAGCTGGGACTTATTCATGGATAGGTGGTAGTTAAACATATTTTTATATTAAAATAGACTTCATTAGTGACACATAGAATTTGGAACCACCTTAATTGGATATTTCTACGCCACGATATGAATTTTCAAAGATTATTGAAAATTCTGACAGAATTGAGTAATAGTGCAAAAATAAAAATAAGGGTATTTTTGAAATAATTGGGACTCTAAGGGTCAAGTTAAATACTAGAGTTGGTATGAGTCCATTAAATACCTATTAGATTTAAGGTATTAGCTATAATGATAACCTACCAAAGTGTTTTAAATTATTTTGGAATAAGTAATAATTCGCCCGTCCGTATATTATAAATTATAGGATTTGACATTTGCCCGGGAAGCCTAAGAGACTGCGAACAGGAACCAAATTTGGAAGGACTGTCAGGTAGTACCTTATCTCTTATATCATATGTGATTCCATGTATGTATACCATATCATCTGTATATATGTGCTGGACAGATAGTCCATAGGCGGTAAGACCTGTAAGTACAAGTTACACTGGGAGTTACCCGGGGGTGTCTTAAGCCAGGTAAGTTTGAGGCAGAAAGCCCGTGACTGTACCTTGTATCTCAAGCGCTGTGAGTCTGTGATAAGGGACCGGTTAGGATCTTTTATGTGCTGCATTTCTGTAAGTTGTGTTGTTTGATGATTTGTTTTACATGCTTAGTATTTGCATATTATATGAGTGATCTATATACTGCTGAGATTCTTTTGAATCTCACCCCTTTTTCAACAAATGATATACAGCAAAGACGTCAAACTCTAAGGGTAAGAAGGTAATATAGACGAACGAAGAAGAGGCAAATAAATTATGGACTGTTTGGTTATCATTTTATTTTGGATGACTGTAAAATATTTATAAGTAGTAGTAGTAGCGATAGTAGTACTAGTGCTCGCGACGCAGACTGTATAAGTTGTAATCCGTACGCTAGACTTTCGATAACGTATTGGTATCCAGAAACCCATAAGTTAACCATCACGACGCGAGCTATGGATAGAAAATGCTCTGTATTTTAAATAAATGATTTTGAAACTGATAAAGATAATGAATTTACAAACTAAAATTTTGACCATATATATTTATTTTCAAAAGTTTTTAAAAATCCTATACAAATATAAGATTAAACTCTATATTAAATTGGGACTTTAAATTGTTTTGGTCTCAGGTTTGAAACCATTATATATTTAAACTAATCTAAAGGCTTTAGAAAATAAGGTGTTACACTTTCTAGTTGATTTGAGTCTATTTTTGGGTAATTTGGGAAGCATAAGAACTTGGTATAATGAATTGTTGTCTTGTGAAGTGTTGTTTTGGGAAAAATAGTGCATAAGGAAGGAATGATAATTTGATAAATTTGAGGTTTCCAATAAATTCTATACGAAAAATTATATGGAAATACATGAGATTATGATTTTTGGATGATTATATATAAGTCTAGAATTTTTAGAAAATAAGAGGAGTTGCTGTTCGGTTAGTTTCTCTAAAATCATATTGGTTGTAAAATCAATTTCGGTAATTAACCTGGTCTGAAAATTATGAAAGTTTTCAGAAGGAAAGTAGACATCTTAAGCTTTAATTTGATATATAATATGTATCATTTGGGATTATAAATAGTGAGATATGAATTTTTAAATTTAGATGATGAATCTGGAACTTTTTCTGGTACAGATGGGGTTTGACGAAATTATGAAAATTTTGTGGCTATAATATCTAAATGGTAATATTTTTTTCTAAAACTATACTTAATTTGGATCATATAGGATTTTGAACCATCCCATTTGGAGTTCTAGATATTTATTTATGAATTTTAGAAATTAAGCTATAGCCATTGGAAAGATTTTCTGGCAGTGCGAGAATACTTTAAAACTGAGAATTATTCATGGATAGGTGGTAGTTAAACGTATTGTTATATTAAAATAGACTTCATAAGTGACATATAGAATTTGGAACCACCTTAATTGGATATTTCTAGTCCAAGATATGAATTTTCAAAGATTATTGAAAATTTTGACAGAATTGAGTAATAGTGAAAAAAATAAAAAAGTAAGGGTATTTTTGAAATAATTGGGACTCTAAGGGTCAAATTAAATACTTAGAGTTGGTATGAGTCCATTAAATACCTATTGGATTTAAGGTATTAGCTATAATGATAACCTACCAAAGTGTCTTAAATTATTTTGGAATAAGTAATAATTCACCCATCCGTAAATTATAAATTATAGAATTTGACATTTACCCAGGATGTCTAAGAGACTGGGAACAGGAACCGAATTTGGAAAGACTGTCAGGTAGTACCTTATCTCTTATTTCATATGTGATGCCATGTATGTGCACAATGTCATCTGTATATGTGTGGGACAGATAGTCCATAGGCGGTAAGACCCGTAAGTATAAGTTGCACCGGGAGTTACTCGGGGGCGTTTTGAGCCAGGTAGGCTTAAGACAGAAAGCCCGTGACTATACCTTGTATGGGGCAGAGGCCCTAGGCAGCTAGAATGTGAATCTCAAGCGCTATAAGTATGAGATAAGGGACCAGTTAGGCCCTTTTATGTGTTGCATTTCTGTAAGTTGTGTTGTTTGATGATTTGTTTTACATGCTTAGTATTTGCATATTATATGAGTGATCTGTATACCACTGAGATTCTTTTGAATCTTACCCCTTTTTCAACAAATGACATACAGCAAAGGCGTCCAGCTCTAAGGGCAAGAAGGTAATATAGACGGACGAAGAAGAGGCAAATAAATGATGGACTATTTGGTTGTCATTTTATTTTGGATGACTGTAAAATATTTATAAGTAGTAGTAGTATCAATAGTAGTACTGGTACTCGCGACGCAGACTGTATAAGTTGTAATCTGTACGCTAGACTTTCGATAACGTATTAGTATCCAGAAACCCATAAGTTAACCATCACGACGCGAGCTATGGATAGAAAATACTCTGTATTTTAAATAAATGATTTTGAAACTGATAAAGATAATGAATTTACAAATTAAAATTTAGATCATACATATTTATTTTAAAAAGTTTGTTTGAAAATCCTATACAAATATAAGATTAAACTCTGTCTTAAATTGGGAATTTAATTTGTTTTGGTCTCAGGTTTGAAACCATTATATATTTAAACTAATCTAAAGGCTTTAGAAATTAAGGTGTTACAACACGCATTTCACTCAATAGAGGGGTGAATTGAGTGATAATAAAATTTTTACTAAGATTAACAAATAATGAAAATTTAAAGCAAAGAAATCAAAGTTAAGAGTTAGAGAAATAATCATTGAAGTGTACACCAGGGATTATACTAGTTTGGTCACAACTATTCTGACCTACGCCCAGTTCTTCAATTGCCTTTAAGCTTTTCACTATCACTTCCAAGATTCAATGGTGTATTGCACCTCAATACACAGCAAGTTTTTCCTTTGGACACTCGCTCCCCTTACACTATGTAAGCCAATACCCAACTCAAGGTTCCAGAACCTTAAATTATCTCTCAATAAAGTGTATTGCATTTATAGCAAATCTCTCTCAAAGAGTAAATAAAATGATCACTGAAGTACAAAATATAGAAGAAACAATGAGAACAGAGCACTAAAATGCAGAATTGAATATTCATCAGTTCGATGGTTACTCTACTTTGAATTCTCTCGTATTTATAGTTGGAGTGAATTTAATGACTGTTATCAGCATTCCATTTGTCCGTTACTTAGTTAATGCTTCTCTAAACTTCTTTATGTTGTAAGAATATAGTTGTTGCAGCAGAGGGAATGTGTTGGTTGAAGTTTTGTTTAATATTTAATGCTTCTAACACAAATCTGCTTTTCTTGAAATTCAAATCTTTGATAAAGATATTCCCTGAAACTTGCTTAAAAAGATGTTAATCATGTAAAAGAATAATAACAAGCAAGATTAAGGCTTTTACCAAAAAAATTTTTTTTGTTTTCATGAATCTTTGGCTTCATGCTTTATTTTCTGAAACAATAAATTATTCGAATATTATCACTTGTATTCGAATAAAATGACTTTTTTCAGTTATGAACTATTTGAATACTCTTCTTACCATTCAAATAGCTTTTAGTCTATTTGCACTAAGCTTATTTGAATAAGTTGAACTTCTATTCAAATAGTCCCTTCTGAAAACCAAATGATTTTATTTTGATATAGTATTTGACTATTTGAATAAGCTTTTAAAATTGGATTTTGAAATAGTTGAGTTTCATATTTGAATACTACTCAAATAGTTCTCTCCCTATTCGAATAGTGCTCTCTCTATTTGAATAGTACCCTCACTAATCGAATAGTCATACCTTTAATCTTTAAATCTGTCTTAGCCTTATTTGAGTAGTTAACCTATCATTTGAATAACCTTTTTAGAAATTGACTTGGAAAGAGAAGTTGTTATTCATATAGTAACCTAACTATTCGAATAGGTCTTATCTATTGTCAATTTAGAAAAATTAGTTAAAGCTTACTATTAGAATAATGTTATGTCTATTCAAATACTCTCTTCAATTTTGCATTCTTATTTGAATAGTATATTCATTATTCGAATAATACTTTGCTTATTTGAATAAATTGAGAGTTATTCGAACAACTCTTAATTAAAAATAAGTTTTACTATTTCAATAATAATTTGACTATTTGAATAATCCACAATATTAAACCATATGAATCTTTTCAACCCAAATAATAAATCTTTATTCGAATAATCCTAAATATGTTATAATCAAAACTGTGAATTTAACATCAAGCATTTTCCATAAACAATGACTTGATTTTTCTCAATGATGCTACAACATTAATTATAGTAAGTCGTGCCTCTGGTAAGTCAATAAAGCAATGTAATCCTAACTCAAAAACTAATGACATTTAAGGTAGTATATTATCAGTATTTTGATTTTCTCTATGCAGCAAATTGACATCTATAATATTCATGATGGAATGTGGTGCGGAGTTGCTCACCCAATCTTTCAAACTTAATCCTTGAACAAATATCTCATTCGTTGGCTTCTTCCTTGTAAACATTTCCATTAGCAACAATGCTAAGAGACATGTCATACAAGGAAGAAGTTTAATGCTAAGAGACATGTCATTCCTTGGCTTCTTCCTTGATCAACTTCACCTTCAAGCTCACACATGTCATACATAAACCAATGCTAAGAGACTAGTCACAATGCACCATCAGTCTAAATGGAAATGATAAGAGACATCACTCAAGGGAGTTAAGTGTTTCACTCATCTCTCATTAAGTAGGTAATTTCTCTACCATCCTCCTAAGTCAAGCCCCTACCATATGCTTGTGAAAAGTCTAAATTCCAAATCATGAATAATATTAAAGCTCATGAATCAAAGGGACTTTTAAAGGATTATAGTGTTGGAAATATGGCTACATGGAATGAATGGAAAAAACATAGCTAGAGATATGCATTCATGAAAAGATTAATCGCTCTTAGTTTATAGAATCTACCTTAGATTAATGCGCTTGTCACGTGGGTGACCTAGGTTTGATCCCGGCAATGACACCACTTAGCATTATCAACTTTGTGCCTTAGTAAACTCTTCAAAAATAATCGAGGACTGCAATATAAGGTGTAATCTCAAACATCTCTTGAGAAGCCTTTTATTAATTACCTAAAAACTAAGTGTAATAATTGATATGAAACAATAAAAAGTATCTAACAACTAAATTGCACTTAAACTAAAATGCTTTAAAAACTAATACTTTTTTTTTTGGATTTTTGGAAAAGAGTGGAATGGAATGAAAATTGTGACACCCTATTTCCAATACTCCAAAATGAGTATAAATGAGTAGTAAAATTAATTGGGGAAACAAGATTTGACCCCGGACTACCTAACGTTCAATAACGTTCATAAATCCTCGCTCTCAACTTAGGATTTAAACCTTAGGATGAGAGGGTTTTTCGAAGGGTAGAAAACTTCTCAATCATTTCCACAAGATTCATTACATCACTAATGACTCATTGGCTCTTAATTTTATTACAATCAGAGTATATGCAAGCAATTTACTTACCTTTCTAATGAAATTAGAGTTATTCTCCTTTAATTAAACTAGAGCAGTTCTCTGTTAAACTTCATTTATACATTAATTTACATACATAAAATGTAAAGCCATGTAAAGCTACCAAATGTAAATCAATTACATCAATACAAATAGTAGTCCCTCGTATTACAATCTTCACCTCACCTCTGCAATCCTCCTTCGTACATAACTCCCTGCACTCTTCACCTGTCTAAATGGTTTGTTAGGAGGAGTGATATTCGAGATAATATTAGTAGCAAATAATATCACTATGCATGTAAGATATATACATGATGCATGACATGCTTGCCATTCATAAAATCATGCCAATCTCATGACATCTTCATGCATGCTCAATATTACAACATATTCATGGCCATCATATAACATAACAAAACATCAAACAATCAAGCAGTCACATAAACAATGCAAACACATACATATCATATACATGTAAGCAAGGTAAGTTCACTACCTCTTGGACTTTGCGTCCGTCCTCAAACCATCGTCTTTGCTCTGACTCAGGCACCATTCGTCAATTCCTGAATTCCAAGTATACAATAAATGAGTCACTGCTCATCCATGTATCATTCTAGACTCATTTTAGTAGATAACTTAGCCCAATTATGCTAAATTACCAAAATGTCCCCAAAAGCCCCGCCCAACTGTACTTTCTCAGAAATTATGACCTGGGCTAATCCTATACAATTTCACATGTAGAATCCATTTATGACCTCTGATTAGTCAAATTCAGACCCAAATGATGAAAATACCCTTAACAACCCTTACTTAGAGCTTTAAGGGGTAATTTGGTCATTTCACACTTTAGGCCTTTTCTTACTTCATCACCAACATGAACCCTACATAATTTGCTCTTCTGAACTCAATGGAATTATCCAATTGAAGAAATTCCAACTCTTTCCTCATGCCATACACAAAACAAAAATTTAGAGTTCTCAGAAGAGTTGTGTCGGTTTCTTTCTTTCTCTTGCCTAAATACTTTCTTTTTACTTCTAATTACATGATTAGTCATTTAGACATCCATTGGACATCATTTAGGCCATTAAAAAACTATTGGAATGAGACATGAACAGTACCCATCTCCCACCATACTCATCCAAATGACAAACCAATAGATTCAAAAGGAAGCTTATGCTTACCTCTACACATTTATGAATTCAGTTCGGAATTCTGGTAGTACTCTGGCCGGTGAGATGGCACCAACCACCTCCAAACGAGAATCCGAAACCACAGAAATGAAGCAGATGAGTAGAAGAATGTTTGTATAGGGCACTTTGAGAGAAGACGTCGTTTCAACAGAGTTCCAGCGATTAGAAGATTTCTCTCTCTTCTCTCTCTCTTTTGTCCTCTCCATTCTCGTTCTCTCTCTTCTCAGTTCTGATTCATGCAAGAATGAGAAGAGGAAGGTGATAAATGATAATTTAAATGAATCATCTTAAGGAGCTATCATGTGCTCACACCTTATAGGTCCAAACTTCAACTTTCTTGCATGACAATTCATTTCACTTCATGCACTAAAATAATGAGATCAAAAGAGAGAAATATTACTCTCAAACTATCCCATGATACCACCTTACAAGAGGTTGACCAAAGCTTTATGCTTTATGGTTCTTCGACTTTCCTTGATAATAATTCACCAACATAGGCTCATTAATCATCAAGTAATCATTTTCCTCTTTTTAAATTCCGCTCCATTCAAATTATTGGGAATATTAGGGAAAACCCATCATTTCTTGTCTTATGGCAAAATTACCATTTTGCCTTTACGTTTCATGATTTATCATAATAAATCATTTATTGCCCATTTCCTTTATTTCCCTCCACGTTTGACTAATTTGGGCATCAATAATAAGGAAATAATGGTTGCTAGCCTTTCATTGGTCAAGTGACCATTTTGTCCCTTTAACAAATGTCACACAAACACGACTACTACACCGGGAAACTCACCGGTAGCAACACTTCTTTGTAGTCCAATTCACTATGTCATATGTGACTCCTCGTTGCATTGTTTTATTATTCCCTGAGCTCTTTAGCTCACCATAATATTCCTTTTTAATATCCAAGGATATAAAGTAATTTTGGAAAATAATACCATGCCTCGCCAGGATATTTACTAAACTAGAGTCTAGCAGTCCCCTTAATCCAAACTTAAACTCAAGCCTCTTGTCCCAAAATACAGGATATTACATAAATTGTTTTGAAAAGTATGATAAAACCTCCTAGAACAATTAATTTTGTCTATCACTGCTTCCAAAGATAATGGTAGTATTGTGCTAATTTGACAAAGATGCCTAAAAGAACCTTTGAACTAGCTTAAGTTAGGTTAATTAATTCCTCTACACTAGGTAAAAATTAATCCCTCTAACAAAAATCCAATTTAAACGCTAGCAATTTAAATCAATCAAATGCATTAACACAAGTAATCAAGAACCCTTAGATTACAAACACAATATTTTTCATAACAGTCTCAAGCATAAGCTTTACCAAGTCAAATACAAGAAATTGCTACTAATGAAGTTCAAAGTGTTAAATGCACAAAATCAAATCCAAATACATCCAATTTCCCAAATTGTACAAAAATCCTCGATAGAAAACATCAAACCACCATAATAATTAAACCTAGACTTAGAATTCAATTATTAAAATGGAAAGAGTAAGAAATTAGATAAACAATACTCCTCTTTGAAGCTTTAAGCTCATGACTCAAACCATTACTCTAGGAGAGGGCAAATCTAGCCACTACAACTCATGAAAACAACACTAAGAATCAAAATAACATTTCAATTGAACAGCCGGCCGTGGAACACCACAAGATAAATGAAATTGAAGATGAAGATGGTGAGGCGAGGGATGGAGGCTTGAAGGTTCAAGAGATTTTACGGCTACTTTATTTTGATCTTTGAAAGTTTTCGGCGACGGAGTAAGATGTGAAGCTAATGGAAGCAACGGTATATTGAAGATGACAAAGTGGAAAATGAAGGTGAAGGAATATGAAGTTCGTCATGTCTGGTTGCGGTACCTCCTCTGCTCAGTCTTGTAGCTGCTCCATTTCTAGTGTTGGGGGAAGAAGGCAAGATAGAAGCTAGGTAGAATGTTGCTGGCGACAATGAAGCTTGGTGGAAGATAGGGAAGGTAAGGTCTAAAGGTTCTCCCTCTCTTGTTTGTTTGCAGCCATACTCTGCTTGATCTCTACAATTTCAGACCTAATTGTTTAGATAAAAACATTGTAGTTTCGATAGGACCATTCTATCATTTTGTAAATTCGTGGGACTAAACTGCTATTTCAAAACTTTGAGCCTTAAACTGTCATTTTCAGTTTTAATCCAATTTTTCAAACACCTACAATTAAAAACAATTAAACTAATATTAGGCATTCTCAAAAATCAATGATTAAAAGTAATTACAATTTTTATGAAACTTTTTCCCGTTTTAGTCACAATTTCTTGTATGTACTCTTAATCTCAATTTATTTCAAAAGAGGCATTTTAAGCTCAACAATTATAAAAAAATTTCCAATTAAAATATAAAAATATAGATTTATCATAAACTTTATATTACTTTTTTTAGCATGCACCGCGCGCATGCACATGTTAATTTTTTTGACATAATACATGCATTACTAATTTAAATTTTTAATGTTTTTCATAACTTTTATATTCAATAAAAATAAAAAATATTTATGCAAAGTGAAACCATGTATTAATATCTAATATATTATTTTTGTGATAAAAATAAACTAATTGAAAATTTTAAATACTAAATAAAAATGTTCTATCTTCAACATTTTTACATTCCATTTAGTTCTGCAAAATAAAGTCAAATCAAGATTACATTTAGAATGGTTAATTATCAACTTCTAGTATAGTTCTTTGAATCTTTCAAACAATTTAGTGAAAACTAGAAAAAAGGACCTAGAGCAGAAGATATTTATTGGGAATGACCGTAAAAATTGTAATTATTGGGAAGGACCACTAACTAAAAATAGAAATACTAAGTTGCCCGGGATTGAACTTCCTATATTCTCTCCTTCAACCTCTCCCACGTTCTATTTTAAACGTAATTCAAATTTCATTTTCTACAAAAATTACAACAGCCAAAATCATTAAGAGCCCGTTTGGTTCAACCCCATTGCATGCATGCAATGGTAATCATGATTGCATTACCATGAGAAGAGTGTTTGATTGCTCTTTAGCATGGTAATAGGGTTTACCATGGTAATGATGATTACCAAAAAATTGGTAATCATCATTCATACCTCCCCCCTATGAATCCTCATTACCATCTCATTGCATAGTTAGAAAAGTCTAATTTACCCTTTAGTTTTACTTCTCTTTATTTTACTTATATATTTTTACTTAGGCACATCGCCACAACCGCTACCACCGTCGCCGCCACCACCTCCTCCTCCACCACTGCAGCCACCTGCCGCCACCTACTCCTCCACCACCGCCGCCACCACCTCCTCCTCTACCGTTGCCGCCACCCACTCCTACACCGCCGCCACCACCTCCTCCTCTACCGTTGCCGCCACCTACTCCTCCACCACCGCCGCCACCACCGTTTCTGCCACCTGCCGCCACCTACTCCTCCACTACCGCCGCCACCACCACCTCCTCTACCGTTGCCTCCACCTACTCCTCCACCACCGCCGCCACCTCCTCCTCCACCACCGCCACTACCTCCTCCTCCTCTACCGCTGCAGCCACCCGGCACCTCAGCTACTACCTCCTCCTCTTCCGCCGCCGCCACTACCTCCTCCTTCTCCGTTCCCGCCACCACTGCCTCCTCCTCCTCTGCCGCTGCAACCACCGCCACCACCTCCTCCTCCTCCTCTATTGCTGCAACCACCGCCACCACCTCCTCCTCCACCACCACCACCTCCTCCTCTGCCGCTGCCACCACCTGGCATCGCAGCTACTACCTCCTCTTCATCCGCCGCCACCCGGCCTCGTCGCTACTACCTCCTCCTCCTCCCTCGCCGACACCTGCCGCTGCCACTACCTCCTCCTTCTCCGCTGCCACTACCTCCTCCTTCTCCGTTCCCACCACCACTACCTCCTCCTCCTCCTCTTCCGCCGCCCCCCCCCCCCCCGCCCCCTGCCCCCTGCCACCACCTCCACTACCTCCTCTTCCTCCTCCTCTGCCTCCGCCGCTGCTACTACCTCCTCTGCCGCCACCGCCACTACTACCTCATCCTCCTCCATCGCTGTAGCCACCCACCACCACCACTACCTCCTCCTCCTCCTGACTCTTAACTTTCTTTTTACAAAGATTATAGTAAGGGTAAAATAGACTTTGTGTAATATATTAATTTTAAATAATTGTTAAAATAATAATTCATTGCACCTTACTTAAAAATCAAACCAAACACTAGCCCTGTAATTAATATTGCATTGCATTACCATTGCATCGCATCGCATTGCACTGCAGGGTGTAATGGGATCGAACCAAACGGGCCCTAATTTTTTTAATTTAACTAACATCTACCTAAACATATATTCAATATATCATTTAATTATTAACATAGATATTGACCCATTTAAATTATTAAGATGTTTTCTTGATTTATATAATCTTGTATAAAATAAACTCCAAGTAAAATAGACAATTTAGAAGATATTAAATTTTCTATCTGATATCTTAGTTGTTAACAAAGCTTTATTGCAAAAAAAATTATTATTATTTGTCTATATTATAGAATTTATTGATTCTATTAATTCTTTTTAACATTAAATTTTTGGCTTACACATGAGTATTCTCTAGGGAGGCAAACATGTATATCGTTCTTGAATAAAAAATATAATACATTATCTAGAATTTTTTTTTAAGTATCCTAACATTACATGGTTTTCAAAAAAAAAAAGTCATTACATGGATTTTTATTTTTAAAACTCACATAAAAATATTCTAGCATAAAATTATTCTTATGCAAACCTCCTTTGAATTGTTTAAAATTACATATTTTTTTAAAAAAATTAGATGTATATAACCTTTCTTTAATAATTATAATAAATTATAAAACATTTTGACTTTTCCTAAAATTATATAAATTTTATTTTCAATTAAAGTTTGTGTCAATTTTAAGATTTATAATTTTGACAAAAAATGAAAGATGTTTGTATTATTTTTTCAATTGATAGCTATGTAAGTGGTAAAAAAATAGAGAAATTGCATTTAATTTAACAAAATTAAAAAATTCATATTAGTTTTAAAAATTGGATGTGGAGAAAATGTAGGAGGTTTAATCAGGGCCAATTTAGTATTTTAAAATTTTTATTTTTGTAATTGGTCATTCTGAATAATTACAATTTTTGGAGTATTTCCCAATAAATATCATTTAATATAGGTCTTTTATTCTAATTTCCCCCACAATTTAATACATGTGGAGAGTAGCTTGATTCAACTGACAAAGAGTTATACCATCTTTAATTTGTAGGTCTCGAGTTTAAATGCTAGAAATACAGTCATTTTCAATGTCAAAGTAGTGTTTTAAGTAGCACTTTTATGCTACTGAGTTGCTACCTCCGTTTCATAATAAATTTTAAAATTCTTTTACAATGCATGTTTCATAATTAGTGTCATTCTCATATTTCAAGAACATATTAAATGATTTGTTTCATATTTTGCACCTTATTAATGCACAATCAGTGGTCAAATAAGATTTATTTTAAAGAGCACTAGGTGTTTGTGGTCAAGTATTGTAACTTCAATTAGTTAGTGTTGTAATCAATTAGTTGTTGTAACTTAATTTCGTTAGTTAGTAACAGATGTTATTCATTTCCATTCTTTCTTGTATATATATGACATTACATCAATGAGAAATATACAGAATATTTTTCCCAATATTGTCACATGTTATTAGATTTTTTCCCTCTCTCTTCTTCTCGGGCTTCACACCCCTTACTTTTTCTTTGCCCTAATCTCTCTTGCCTCGAGCCCTCCGTCGTCTTCCTTTAGACGATTCTACTCTGCAAATCCATGGCTTCCTCTGATTTTCTTTTAGATCCCACCAATCCTTACTTATGGGATGAGTTAGCTAATATCTGTCCGTTGAAGGCTTGTCAATGTGGTTTTACTTATGTTTCTCATACTTATCATGAAGAAGATTAGGTTATTAGGTTTTTGAAAGGGTTGAATAAGTAATATGTGCCTGTAAAATCTCAAATCATGTTGCTAGATCCCCTACCTCCTATTAGTCGTGTTTTTTCTATAGTCGTTAAGCAAGAACAGGAATTACATCCATCTACTGAGCCTAAATTTTTACTGACTAAGGTTCCTACTGTTGATTCTCCTGCAATTTCCCGTTCTTCTTCTACTAATGTGAAATCAACTACTGCAAATACAAATACCAAGTTGTGCACATATTATGGTTGTCCTCGCCACACTGAAGCCACTTGTTATCGTAAGCACAGTTTTCTTCCTGGCTTCAAATTAGGATCATCTGGTTCTTCCTCATCGGTAAACTATGTTGCAACTCTAGACTTTGGTTCTGTTCATTCTTCTATTTCTGCTTTGCATTCATCTACTACTCCAACCTCTGCTACTGCATCTTTGCTTCCTCAACTATTGACTAATCAGTATCAACGCCTGCTTGCCCTGTTGAATACTCCTTCCACTGCAAACTCTTAAGTAAATCATCTTTCTACTTCTTCCAATTTCCCTACTATAGGTATCTGCAACTCTTTTCATTCTGGCATGAGTACTTGGATCTTAGATTCATGTGTTACTGATCATGTTTGTAGTTCCTTAACCTTCTTTTCATCCTATCATTCTATTTCTCCAATTGTAGTTTCTCTTCTAACAGGGGCCAAAACCATGGCTACTATCTCTAGCACTATAGTTCTGTCTTCATCTTTAATTTTGACCAATGTTTTGTTTCTTCCTTGTTTTTCTTTCAATATTCTTTTTGTCTCTCGATTAACCACTTCTCTTAATTGTACCCTGACTTTTTCTTCCACTATGTGCTAGATTAACTTACTCTAGCCTTCCATGATGATTGGTGCAGCTAGAATATTCGAAGGCCTATATCTCTTGACCGTGGATAAGATGGCTTTTCCTCCTACTTCATAGGTTTACTCAACCATTATGAAAATTACCAACTCAGAATTAGCTTCCATTTTATGGCATATTCGTTTAGGCCATTTATCAAATTCTGCTCTTAGTATTTTGAATAAGCATGCTGATATATCTTGTTTTACCCTTTCCATACCTTGTGATAGTTGTCAATATGCAAAACAAAAACGCTTGAGTTTTCCTATCAGTACAAGTTCTTGTAATAGCATTTTCGAATTAATACACATTGACATTTAGGGTCCTTACTCTATTCCTTCTACTCATGATTTTCATTATTTTCTTACTATCATTGATGACTATTCTTGTTACACTTGGGTGTTTTTACTAACTCAAAAATCTGAGGCACGGTCTCAGCTTTTAAATTTTATTTCCTTTGTTGAAACTCAATTTCATAAAACTATAAAGGTTGTACGTTCAAACAATGGTCCTGAGTTTCTCATGCCCCAATTTTATGCTTCTAAAGGCATTTTACATCAAACATTGTGTGTAGCTACACCCCAACAAAATGGCTTAGTGGAGCGTAAGCACCAACACATTCTTAATGTGGCATTTCACTCTAGAATTCCTATTGTTTATTGGCCATATGCTATTGCACATTCTGTTTTCATTATATACAGGTTACCATCACCCATTATTCAAAATTCCACTCCATTTGCTCAGTTATATCATACTGATCCTATTTAGCATAATTTTAAGGTCTTTGGCTCACTTTGTTATGCTTCCACTCTCACGCACAATCGCACAAAATTTGATTCACGTGCTAAGAAATGTATTTTTCTGGGGTACCCCACTTGTACACAAGCATACATTTTGCTAGATCTTTCTACAAACAATATTTTTCAATCTCAAGATGTTTATTTTCATGAACTTGTGTTTCCATTTGTTTATGATTCAGCATCTATTCTTTCCCCATGCATTAGTACCTTCAGAACCCACTATCCAAACCTATCCTTATTTTCTTGATGTTCCATGTGTGTATTTAATTTTGATTTAGTTTGTTTTTCATTGTCAATTGATATTGTAAATTGCTGTGGATTTGAATTATTGTGGTTCAGAAAAATGATACAATTACGTTAAATAAATAAAAAAAATGTTACGGCAATAAATAAAAAAAATTATTACCTCTTATAGGAGGTCAATACCTCCTATGACGCTTTCCCAAGTAAGTGTCGTATGAGGTATATTGAAAATAAAATTAAAAAAAGAACCAGTGCTTTTAAAAATTCAAGAAACGCCATAAGTTGTTTTTATGGTGATAGAAGCTGTGCCACTTCCCAAACACCATAATATTTATAATAATAAGCGCCATTTATGACCTTTTTTGTAGTAGTGCTATGCTCAAGCTGCCAAACATTTCGTTTGGCAAGATGCAATAACTGTAGAAATTAAAGCCTTAGAATAGAATCAGACATGGAAACTCACATCTTTACCACCCGGGAAGTCCACCATCAGCTGCAAATGTGTATGTAGAACTAAATTTAAAGCTAATGGTGACATTGAACATTACAAGGCATGACTTGTGGCCAAGGGTTACACACAAACCGAAGGGGTAGATTGCTTTGATACTTTTTCCCTGGTTGCAAAAATGACCACTTTGCGTCTTTTGCTATCCATTGCAGCTGCTAAGCCTTGGCATCTCCATCAATTGGATGTCAACAATGCCTTTTTGCATGGTGATCTCAATGAAGAAGTTTACATGGACTTACCTAAAGGCTTTGTAGCACCTAATCCTAATATTGTATGTAAGTTGCGCAAATCTCTCTATGGTCTTAAGCAACCTAGTAGACAATGGTATTCTAAATTGCCTAGTGCTTTACTTTCTTTTGGCTATAAGCAATCTACCTCAGATCATTCTTTATTTTACAAAGCTTCTTCTACATCATTATTTAAAGCTCTCAAAGGTCAAAGGAAAATCCTTGGCTGATCCAAAACCTTATAGACAACTCATTGGTCGCCTCCAATATCTCACCAATACAAGACCAGATCTCAGTTTTGTTACCCAACAACTCAGCCGGTATATGTCTTAGCCCTCAGATATTCATCTTTAGGCAGCACACCGAGTCCTTCGATACATCAAATCTGCTGTAGGTGCTGGTATTTTTATGTCCTCTAATTTAGATCTCAAACTTCGTGCTTTTAGTGACTTGGATTGGGCTAGTTGTGCAAATACTCGTAGATCTGTCATTGGTTTTGCTGTTTTCTTGGGTTCTTCTTTAATTTCTTGGAAACCCAAGAAACAGGCCACAGTCTCCAAATCTTCCTCAGAGGTTGAATATCATGCTCTTGCCTCTACTACTCATGAAATACAATAGTTGATTTACTTACTGAATGATTTTGCTGTTAGTCATATAGATCCAGCATTTATTTACTATGATAATCAATCTGCTATATAACTAGCTGCAAATCCTATACATCATGAGAGGACAAAACATATAGAATTAGATTGTCACATAGTTCATGAGAAGGTCCAGGCTAAACTGATTCATCTTATGCCTATAAGATCACCTGATCAGATTGCTTATGTCTTCACCAAACCACTATATCCAACCAGGTTTTAGGAACTCATTACCAAGCTTGTCATGAAAAACATCCATGCTCCATCTTGCGGGGGGTGTCACGTATTGTAACTCCAATCAGTTAGTATTGTAATCAATTAGTTGTTGTAACTTAATTTAGTTAGTTAGTAACAGATGTTATTCATTTCCATTCTTTCTTGTATATATATATGACATTACATCAATGAGAAATATATAGAAATATATTAAGAAAGTGCGTGATAGATTGATTTTACTCTAACTTAGATTATTTAATAATTCCCTTGATTCATGTGAATTTTTTTTTTGCAACACTTTTTATGTAATGGAGGGAGTATATAATTAAGCATAATTAATAAAATAGGTATTGTACTGAATTCGTATAATATACAAATTCATATTTTTATATATTTGATTTTATTCATTCACCGTCCAGCTGAACGAGACCCAAGCAACTATTATATCCGCACACAATAAATTCTTTCATTTTTTTATTTCTCAATATATTTCCCTGAAGCCATTTTCCCAAGGTCTCTCAAGCTCCATCAAGCAAACCCTTAGCTAAGAGAGAAAACTTGGACCAGTCTTATATTAATCTGTATATATGTCGATGCCTAAATGAACAAAGGCGTTACGAAGCCGCTAATTTAACCATCTAATAATGATAAATAGGCCTTTCCAATAGCAATTACCATATACAATACTTCGTTTTATATTAAGTGTTACCTAATCCTGTAGATTAACAGAAAAGAAATCCCTTTGAAAGGAAGCGATATGTAATATCATATATAACTAAAAAACAAGAGCACCTAGATAATTTACTACGATTAAATCTGTCCAAATAAGGCTTGTTGTAAAAAGGCGGTTATGCAATAGCAACGAAGCAAAAGTCTTACATCTCTAAGGAATTTTAAGCTTCCAACTCAGTTTAGAGGGGAACTTTCATTCTCCTCGTTTAGAGCTTTGCGAGCTTACCGACGATCGGTGAAAATGCCGCGCTTATCCCATTTCCATCGCACGTTGTCATTACATTCCCGTACTTAATCAGTTGTAGACCCTCAGCAAGATGTTCCAATTTTTCCTTTCTCTATGGAAAATTGACAAAATCAAAAGGTACAAAAGGTACTAAATCAAAGTCGTGCTTGTCTTTTATACACATCTCTGCAAATTAAAATTATTAGTTGAGTGTTGTTTCAAAATTTAACCTATTTACTTCCACATAATCTATCAATAATATATAAATGTTTAAATAATCACAACATAATATTGTTATTTAATTGTTAATATTATTATGTCATTTTAGCTCTGATTTTGATTTTGAATGCGTAACACCCAAAATTTATTTTGGGAATTAAATGCCTATTTTTCTGAAAATTCGAGGAACAATAATTAATAGTCATAAATTGGCTTGGAAATTTTTAAGAAATTATTTTAAGGCCAAGGATTAATTTATGGGAGTTAGATAATAAGCTAAATTATAGAATCTATAAAATCTAAGGAAATCTTAAATTAGGCAAAATCATGGCTTAGCGTGTATAATTAATAGGATAAAAATATACATATATATATAATATTAAAAACACACCCACACTTCCCATGCCACCCATGCTTCACATGCCACACTTGCTTCACATGCTCTTCACACATCACTCATGGCACACACTTCCCACACTACACACACAACCATTAAAATAAACACCACATGGCACACACACACATTTATTTAATAAACAAACACACACCCTCCCACTATAAATACAAGGAAACACACACACACTTCTCATTTTTCATTCCAATCAGTCAAGTCACATAGAAGAGGAGAGAAGTAGAAAATATAGAGAAAGAGAGAGAGACGTGAGTAAGAGAGAAGGAAGACTAAAGTGAAAATAGTTGCCGGAGAAGTGAAAGAAGGAGAAGTCAATCACCATAGGCAAGCCTTGAATATTATTTAGGTAGGTATTCTATATCTTTTTCTATTATTATTCAGTTGGTTTATGTTGTTTTTTTAGGATTTATAGTTGTTGGAAGTTGAGTGATTTTGAAAATAAGTTGCTATTATTTATGATCAGAATAAGGTGTAGATATATAAGGAGTAAGAATTTGATAAATTTGATATCACCAATAGATTCTACATGAAAATTTATGTGAGAATACATGTGGTTGTAACTTTTGGATGATTATGAATAAATCAGGAATTTTTAGAAATTAAGAGGAGATGTTATTCGGTTAGTTTTCTGGAATCAGTTAGGTTATAAAATTCATTTTGTTAGTCAAAACTGGTCCAAAAATTATGAAACTTTACAGAAATAATTTATACATATGGATATTTAATTGGATATATAATATGTACAATTTGGATTAATATATTGTAAGAAATGAATTTGTGAAGTTTAGGCACTGAATCTGGAACAAATTCTGGCATAGTTGTGTTAATTGTGAATTCTGGAATTTTTGACATGTAATTTCTAATATTATGTATTTTTCCCTTAAACTATACTTAAATATGTTCACATATAATTTTGAAAAACTCTATTTGGAAATTTTTGGATTTAGTTATGAAATTTTGAATTTAAGTACTTCCAGATTATGTTTCTAGAAGGCAGATTGGTTGTGGTAAAATTTCAGAAAATCAACACTTTACCAAAAATTATGAAACTTTTCAGATTTATAGTATACAGTAAGAGCGTTAATTTTATAGGTGAATTATAATTTTTGGGCTTGTACATTAGGAGATATGAATTTCCAAAGTTGAGTCTATTTCTGGAAGGAAATCTGGAATAGGGGATGTTTTGTGAATTTCTGGGAAAATTGTGTTATCATTTATCATATATAAGTATTTTTCTATGAAAATATATTTAAATATATTTACATAGGCTTTAGAACCAGTCAATTTGGAATTTTATAGAATTAATTATGTTTTTCAAAGTTGATTGAAAAATCTGCCAGTTTTCTGAAAAATAGTAAACATTGTATTGTGTAGAATTATGCTATGAAAAAAAACCCACTGAAACTGAGATAACCAACAGAATATGATCAAAGGTAGTAGTAATGCAAGTAATAATCAATTACTTGTTAATTTTAATTTATAGGAATTTGTAATAGTCCGAGCCAAATTAAAAGTTTTGGATAAGAATCGGACTGAAAAAGGACCCAGGTAGTAAATCTTTCTTTCATACACTATGTGATTATTTATATGTTGTGTATGTCATTTTCTATAATATGAGCACAATGTCTGGGACACGCATATTAGCTTAGTTTTGGTCTGAGACCCAACAGAGGCGCAGAGTTAAGCTGGGGTTGCAAACAGTCGTTTGGCCTTGGACAGTGTACACACAGCATTTTCATCTTACATAACATGGTGCATTGCATATTTATTTTCACATTTTATATGTCGGATTGTATTTTACTACTGGGATTCATTCGAATCTCACCATTTTTCAACATTTAAAAATATTCTAGCAGAAGGTAGCGGCTCTAAGGGCAAAACAATAATTACCGGTGATTGAAGGTCCGGTTCTAACGGAGTACAGTTGGTTATTTTTAGTTGAAATATTTATTTCTTTGGATTTTGTTTATATTTGTAAAACCCTATGGGAATTGTCTGTAATATAAACAAGCACTTATTATCAGTATATTTTCGCTATTTCTGTGTGCCCTCTGAACTATGCATTTATTACTCTGCAAATATCAAAGTGTTAAGGAGTTTAACAGAATGCATATGGGTATCTTTGCATTTAAAAAAAGTTTATAGTGTTGGGAGTATATTTGGTAAAAGTATATGGGTAAATTTGCATCATACCCTTATATTGTAACATCAATCATTTAATGGGAATGAGTCATCATATCTATAGAATCTCACAGCTAAAAAATAGATGACCGCTCATTCATTAACAATTTTACAAAATACAAAAATATCACTAGAATATTCTTAGTAGCTTATTATTTAAAAGTTAAAGCTTATGTTTGGTCCTTTAAATTTACACCACATTTAAGTTTAGTACCTTGAATTTATGCAATGCTGTTTGTAGTACCTTAATGTCAACACCGTTTGTCTCATTTAGTGAAAAATGCTAATTCAATCATTGTAAGTGATGATTAAACACTGAAAAAACATACTTATATATATTTTAATTCTTTAACATGTTTATACTTTAAAATAAAAATAAATAATACAATCAAGTAGGCTTGTGGTGCCAAAATTTTAAATTTTTAAATATGGAAAATCAAATGATAACAGAGTCGCTACCAAATATTTTAAAAGGAGAATTTTAGAAAACCATTTGATAAAACATGGTCCACAAAAAGAGAACAGAATTTGGGAGTTGGTTATGCAAGAAAAGGTGTTAGAAACTTCGCATCACCTACTTATAACTCGTAATAAGGTTTATCCGAAGCTAAAAATATAAAATTGATATGGACTTCAATATAATATAATATTAGCTAAAACAAAAAAATGAAATAAAAAAAAGGAAATCAAAGGAAAATATTTATTTATTTTCAAATCAAACTGGACCTAAGAAAAGACTCTGGGGCCTTAGTTGGAGGGTAGAAGCACAGGTCACTTGATTAGTACTTTTTTAAAGAAAAATTTATTTTGAGATAAAATTGAAAAACATTGAATTCATCATAATAAATTTGTAAATTCTAATAGAGCAGTTAGAAATGGAATTGTCTTATTGATAGGAATTAAGTTGATGGATTGATTCTTTTATTTGTAAATTTGAAATATTGAAGGTGGTGTGTGATTTGTGCTTTGTGCTTTCATAACCTCTTTAAAATTTTAACTAAGGATTATAATATATGGTGTAATCCCAGGTAGTCTCTTGAAGAATCTTTTATTAATTACCTAAAACTAAGTGTAAAGATTGGTATAAAACAATAAAAAGGGGAAAATTTGGTCTTTTGAGACTACGATATATGAAAATATTAAAAAAAATGCTTTTGGTATTTTTGGATATAAAATGATAGGTAAAATGAAATGGATGAAGTGAAACTCTTGAAATTGGCCTACAAGGACAATCATAGTTCATATAATGATAATGAGAGTCAATTTACTAGCTTAGTTAAAATTACCCAAAAGACTTTTTGAGCTAACTTGAGTTAGATTGATTAAACACTTCTACACCGGGTAAGGTAAAACCCCTCTAACCAAAACTCAGTACAAAATACTAGCAATTGTAACCAAAATCCATCAGAATACTAAATCTCAAGCACCATTAAGTCTAGTGCATTAATCGATGATTATTCCTAAACCTAGAAAATAATCATTTCTTAAAACACTCTTAAAAACCATTTTGTATACAATTTATTAGATCACTAAGTTTTCTAAAATATCAAACCTCATCAACTGATGAGTCTAGCACCAAAAGAGAGGAACCCCTACTCTAGAAATGTTATTAAGCACTCTTAGTGTGTGATTTAAATTAATTGATGTAATTAATTCAATGCAACCCCTAAATCAACTTAATAACCAAATAATACCTTATATTGATGACACAAAGTTCAACATCACCTAATCCAAATCACAAATTAATCCAAATTAAATACTTAACAAAGTAACAAAGGTTTAGTAACATAAATACAATCTCCAAGATAAAAAATTATAATTAAAAAACTAAACAAATAGATTAAAATATAAAATTCCCCTTACTTAGAACTCAAGCATTTAACTTCCATTAACTTCCATCTCAAAGAGTTTGAGAAATTTAGCCACAAATATCCATGAAACCAGCCTCAATATGCAATACAACCACCATCTGAATCAAGCACCCAGCCATGGAAAAATAATGACGAAGACAGAATCAATAAGTGTAATATCTCAAAATGTACTCAAGGGCTAAGTGTACAAAAATGATAGTGAAATTAATGATAGAATTGTCTCTAGAAATTGTATAATGACTTTAGTCCCGATTAGTTATCGGTAAATTACCTAATTTCTGCCTAAAGTTGGGAATGACTAAAAACTTAATTGGAATGTAAAATGAAAAAATTAATGGCCTTATGAAAGTGTCAAAAATTAGGTCAAACCAAAGGAAACACTACTACAAAAAGAAGAAGTTGTGGCGCTTATAAAAACAATATTAGTGGCACTTCACAAGGGCCACATATTGGAACGCCACTAAAACTAGCTGTGGCGCTCCATCAAAAGCGCCACACTAAGTAGTTTTTTTTTAATTCAATAAACCAAGGGTGACACTTTTTCAAAAAAGCGTCACAGCTGATACGGCACTTTCTGTGGCGCTTTCTACCATAAGCGCCACCCTATATTTAAGATCAATTAAAAAATTATTTTTTAATTGAAATTTTTTTTAATTTTTTTGTAACCTTGGGTGGCGCTTTTTTGAAAAAGGGCTACCCAAGGTCAATTAAAAAATAATTTTTTTAATTGAAAAATTGTTAATATTTTTTTGTAACCTTGGGTGGTGCTTATTCAAAAAAGCACCACCCAAGGTCCCTCAATTAAAAAAATAATTTTTTTAATTGCAAAATTTTTTAAATTTTTTTGTAAACTTGGGTGGCATTTATTTAAAAAAACGCCACCCAAGGTCCCTCAATTAAAAAAATAAATTTTTTAATTATAAAATTTTTTTGTAACCTTGGGTGGCGCTTATTCAAAAAAGCGCCACCCAAAGTAATTTTTCAAAAAAAAATTTTAACACGTCTTTTTTAAAAATCAATTAAAAAAATTATTTTTTTAATTGAAAAACTTTTTAAATTTTTTGTAACCTTGGGTGGCGCTTATTTAAAAAAGCGCCACCCAAGGGTTCCCTTGGTAAATTATTTTTTTAAAAAAAATTATTTTTAACACGTCTTTTTTTAAAATTAAAATATACTAAAAATAATATATATGGTGAAAAAAGCGCCACCCATAAATATATTTTTTTAATATAGGGTGGCGCTTGCTGAAGAAAGCGTCACCCTAAGTCTTTTTTTTTATATATTTTTTTCAAACCATGCCTGTAACACAAATTTCTATACTCATGCAAACCACAATGGAATAACTAAATTGACACATACAGATGAGTAATTAATAAAATTACCTCTAAACATGTATTTAGTCAAATGTGAATATATATATATATATATATATATATATATAGACACACATTATTTAATTCAGCTATTTAAAACCACAGTAAATGCAATAGGAAAATAAACAACCTAGGTGCAATGCATGCCAACTGATCGCAATATGAGATCGTTTGTCGATTGCTCCATTGGCTAGCTGAGGGGTTGGGATTCAGCTGTGTGGTCGAACACTTTGAAACCTTGCCATGTAGTTGAACTTGTTTTCCTTTAGAACGTTGAACCTGTAAAAACAAAGCGTGAAATTAAATGATGTTGAGCATAGGAAAAATAGAAGGAATTGTGTTCTTGACTACCTTCTGACATGGCTCTATCAAACCTATTGCCCAAACAACATAACCGCCGACAACATCGTTAACCATTGTCTCGTCATCCAGAAAAGGGATGGGTAAGAGCGCATCATCATCCGTGCATATGTCGACCCTTACTCGGATAGTGTTCTTCGACAATGGTGAATTGTGGAGGGTATCATTATCTGTGTTGTAGGCAACACCCACTGCAACTGCGTGCTTTCCAGAATGTTCAACATATAACTTACACGCTAACTCGCCCTGTGAAAGATAGATCAGTTTAGGATGTTATGTTATATACTAATTGACAATGTAACAATTAATTATAGAAGAAATTAATTACCGAAGGGAGATGTACTTTAGAGATAGAAGTACAACTATCTCTCACACTTGGACTGTCACAAGGAGGAACATTTGGCATTGCCTTAGACTGCATGAGCTGATCAATGTTCGCCCTCAGCTGTGCATTTTGCTCTTGCAAAATATACATTTGCAAATCAAATTGTTCTTCTATTTGATGCTTGAAGCTGTTCATCTCCTCGCGTAGCTGTAAAAAGTCACTCTTGTTCGGGCGCTTTTGACGTCCAAAGTAGGATGTCTGTGTCAAGCCAAAACCAGTATCTCGAACACAACCATGGTACTCAGGTACACCCAGCGCCTTGCTCAGCAGATCATCACAGCCAATATAAGCCACCAACTCTGGTACCTCTTATGTCATTGATCGCTATCACAAAATAAATTACAACATTATTACTAGTAGTTAATATAAACCAGAATCATCTAACTAATGAGATTATTGTATGTTCGAGATACGTTTCAATACTTACACAATATTATGCAACTCTTCTTGCTTCTTCACTTCGCATTTCCCCTTGTTTGTGTGTGTAACCAGCTACCCACAAGTCATGTCGTGGAATCTGTGTAATATCTGAAGTTGATTCTTCTATCTGCATATGAAAGCTAGTTGAAGTTAAAAATGAGTCAGACAAATTAAAGAAATAATCATTAGTCCTTACCATTTTTTCCCTCTAACTTTCTATAAGATACATGTCCTTATGTGTAGCGGTATGGTATATTGACTGCATTGGAGCAGTTCTTCTCACTTACCTCCTGTTTACATCCAAATGATACATATTAATAAATATTAATTACAAACATATTACAAGTAGTTTATAAAGTATGATGTCACATCACTTGAAATTCTTGACTTGTATGTGTTCTCACAAACTCATCCCACGTTTCTTGACTGATGATCTCATCGTATAATTCCGGCAGTATTGGAATGATATTCTCGTTATCATCCCTCAAGAAATATTTCACAAGATCGGAACGAAACTTTCTCATGAGTTTTCTGGCTTTTATAAGCATGAAGTTCTCATGATCATTACCATCAATAATAAAACAAGACTGTGCTATAGAACCAAAGCTAATTTGTTAGATTGTAATCATATGAAACAAAACAACCCGAATAATAAATTAATTAATGTCTTACCTGGACTTCACCCCATATTATATTCCCATAATATTTCTTCACTCGTCTTCAATCTTGAATGATAATAGGAACTCTGTCTCAGACTGTAGTTCTAATGAAATTATTAAGGGAGCTATTGTTCAGTCCAATTGGATTTCCTTTTTCATTCCAATCAAGTTCTAACTTAATGCCCTTGCTTCTCATTTTGATCAACCTCGCCATTACAGTCCTCCCACAGGCAACATGTTCAACAAATCTTTATCTACCAACATGCATGGGAACATTGTCATCTTTACGTAGAGAATCCATTTTCCTAAAAGTTAAACAAATAAAAGAAAATATAAGTACACAGCGATAAATCATGTCAATCAAAGTAAATGAATTTGACATATGTACAGGTAAAACATACAAGTAAACAAATCAGGAACTCATTATCTTTTCCTCTTTCTTGTTGAACTGACAGTTGTGTATCCCTTGACTCTCCTGGTAGATGGATTTGTCAGCCTGACCTAAGTCCCCTCTGCATGATCATGTCTCAAATACAAGGGTTCATCTTCATTTTCAAATGCATCTTCATCTTCATCTTCATCTATACCAATATCTTCTGACCCTAAAAGCTCAAAAGAGGGATCTTCTTAAACAATATTCAAATAGTCTTGACTTTCAAGATCAACTTGTTCTTGACGATTCTTGTTTGAAGGGAGTACAATGGACCAATTCTTCTTAGCAGGATCAGGAATAAAGAACACTTTTTTTTCTTGTGATGCTAAAATGAAAGGATCATCTTTGTACCAAACTTTAGAAAGGTCCACTTGAACAAAGCCAAACTCATCTGTCCGCAATCCACTGTTGTTGTTCACCCACTTAAATCTGAATACAGGGACCCTGAACATAGAGTAATTTAACTCCCATATGCGTTCAATGACACCAAAGTATGATATTGGTGCGTAGACAGGATGTATGTCTTTAGCACTTAATCTATGCCAAGAATCAGTAATAAATGTTACCGCACTATTCTGCATCGTGCTCCGTGTATCTTGTTCTTATGTATAGAAGGTGTAATTGTTGATTGCATAACCATTGTAAGATAATACGTTTAAGCTTGGTCCCTTTGATAGCCATATCAATTTCATAGAAACAGAAGTAGGATTCTTTTCCATCTCATCATTAATATGCTTTTTCAACTAAGTTAAAAATTGTCGATTGTGTTCTTTTGCTATTAAATTTTCATTCCTATCACCATATAATTGTCGAAGAGCTTCCTTATGTTTGTCAACAAATGGTTCAACATCATCAGTGTTACGTAGCACATACAGGTGGGCTTGGTCCTAATCAGTCACTGCTATCCTGATTACATCCTGCCCGCTTGTTCATTTTCCCGATCTTCGGCCATCATGACGGGACTTAGGGATCCCAATAGGGTCAACATTTGATAGAAAATTAGCACAAAAAGTCACTTGTTTCTTCAACCATGTATCGTTCAGTAATACATCCCTTTGGTTGATATAAATTTTTAACAAACCCTTTTAAAATTTTCATAAATCACTCATTCGGGTACATCCACCTCAAGTAGACTGGACCGCACAATTGAACCTCTTTCACCAAGTGTACAGTTAAGTGGACCATAATTTCAAAAAAAGAAGGTGGGAAATACATTTCAAGTTCACACATAGTACAAACAATAAGCCTTTGTAAATATCGCAACTTTGTTGAATCAACCACTTTACTACATATCTACTTGAAAAACATGTAGAGTTTAATGATTGTCTTTCTGACATTTTTCGGCAAGATGGACCGTATACCAACCAGCAAGAAATTCTGCATGAGCACATGACAGTCATGAGATTTAAGGTTCTTTAACTTCAACTCTTTCATTGAAACAAGGTTTTTGATATTTGAAGAGTACCCCTCTGGAACTTTAATTCCTTGTAAAAACTCACAAAACAATTTTTTCTCCTTCTTCGACATAGTGTAAGCCGTTGGAGGTAGATAAGTGTGGTTCCCTTTCTCAACAGGTGCCAACTCTTCTCTTATTCCCAAATTAACCAAATCCAACCTCACATTGACACCATCCTTACTCTTTCCTTGCATATTGAGCAACGTGCCAATTATACTATCACATATATTTTTTTCCAATGTGCATCATATCGAGAAAATGTCTAACATATAAGGACTTCCAATATGGAAGTTCAAAGAAAATAGACTTCTTCTTCCAACAACTTGACCCGGTTTGATTGACATATGGCTTGCCAAAATTGTTATGTAGCTCTTTCACCTTTTCAAAAACCTGAGCCTCGGTCAACATCTTCGGTGGGCTACCTTCTTCAGAGCCACCATTGAAAGCCTTTTTCCACTTCCTCCAACGATGCTTTGATGGTAAGAATCTCTGATGTCCCATATAGACATTTTTCTTACAATTATCTAGTCGTATTAAATGAGTATCATCTTCACATATAGGGCACGCATAATATCCTTTAACTTTGTATCCAGACAAATTACCATAAGCTGGGAAATCGTTAATTGTGCCATACAGTATGGCTTTCAAAGTGAAACTTTCTTCCCTATACCCATCATAAACATTGACGCCATCTTCGCAAAGTAGTTTCAAGTCATCAATTAAAGGAGCCAAGCATACATCTATATCATTCCCAGGCTGTTTTGGCTCAGAAATTAACATCGAGAGCATCATAAACTTACGTTTCATTATTAAGTGTGGAGGAAGGTTGTAAATCATCAATATTACTGGCCAAGTGCTGTGTGACTACTTTGAACGCTGTGGGGATTAATTCCATCAGTTGACAATGCAAGCCGTAGGTTCCTAACCTCGTTCCCAAAATCAGGATACTCATGATCAATTTTCTTCCATTAAGGGGCATCTATAGGGTGCCTCAGCTGTGTGTCTTCAATCCTCTCATCTGCATGCCATATCAACTACTTCGATATCTCTACATTACTGTACAGATGCTTGAATCTCGGGATAATAGGAAAATACCATAGGATCTTGACAGGACTTTTTCCTTTCTTCTTCCCATATCGAGATGCATTGCATTTAGGGCACTTTTCTAACGTTGCATATTGTTTCCGAAATAATATGCAATCATTAGGACATGCATGTATCTTCTCATATCCCATTCCAGTTGTTGAGCAAAGAATTTGCTTTGCCTCGTATGTCTTCGTTGAAAGTACATTTTCTTCTGGAAGCATATCTTGTAAAAGTTCAAGGAGTGTGGTGAAACCCGAATCACTCAACCCATAGCAGGCTTTAAAGTTGTATAATTTCAACACTGCTAGCAATCTTGTGTATTTTGTACAACCAGCATATAACAGTTTCTCTGCATCACCTTTGAACTTCTCAAATTTTCCGGGACAGTTATGAAGTACCTGTTTAACCACATTAAGCATTTCTTGAAAACCATCATCTCCATCACACATGCTTTGGTCAAACTCATTTGAAGCACCACCGGTGGTATGCAACCGATCATTACAAGGGTCATTTGTCTCACCATGCCTTGTCCATTGTGTATATGTTTGATCAATCCCATGACATACTAAATGATCTAACAAATCAAGTGGACTAATCCGCTTTCCATAACAACAAAATAAGCAGGGACACAAGATTTTGTTAGGATCTTTTGTATGCTCAATTGCAAATCTAATAAATTCCTTCACCCCATCTATATATTCTCTTGAACACCGATGAGATGACATCCATTTTTTATCCATCTATGGTTTCAAAAACCTAGAATTAAATAGTGGTTAGTTGCTATATATGGGAAAGTCATCTATGCCTTCAACCTATATACACACTAAATGAGAAAACTATCCGTTACAAAGGGTATGTGAGTCAATTTATACCAATTAGTCACCATAGGTTTAACTGAAAAAAATAGACTTCATTCCAGATACAATAAAAATTAAAAAAAAAGTTAAAAAAGGGAACTTATTTGACATTATTTATGTCACTATAGAATCCAAATAAATAATTAGCTGTTATATTTAACTAACAATCATGATAAATTAATACAATTACTTAAAATTAAAAAAATAACAAAAAAGGGCAAGTCTCAATGGATAAAGTATACAGAAAAGTAATACAAATATATTAAAAAAATAATAAAAGACAAAGTTACAGATCCAAATAAATAAGTAATAAAATCCTAATTTATTTTTTTGGTAACAAAATAAATCCTAATTCACTATGCCAATTATGCATAAGTCCAAAAAAAATAGACTTTATCCAAGATGCAATAAAAAAGGATAGCTGAATTCTAAGAGAAAATACTAAATTTTCATAGTATGTGAATTCTTGATTGTTGACCAATGTTTCCTAATTTTTATTTTTTAATTATTGAATTAAATTAATTAGCTGTTATATTTAACTAAAAATCATGATAAGTTAATAAAATTACTTAAAATTAAAAAATTAACAAAAAAGGGCAGGTCTCAGCGGATAAAGTATACAGAAAAATAATACTGATATATTAAAAAAATAATAAAAAAAAACTTACAAATTCGCAGTGGGGACCAAGACCAAAAAGGTTGCTTTTGGTAGTATTATGGGGACACAACTAATCAGACACAAGGAATTTGAAGCTGTTCAGCAATAAATAAATTAAAGTCATCAGAAACAACACTTAATTATAAAAAAAGAGGTGACCACTAATATAAAAAACCCACCTTGAAAGCTAATGAGACACCTTAACTGGAGGACCTGAGGGCGAGAGGTGGAAGGTCTGTTAGAAAAAAAAAGAAGACAGCTAGCTAAGGAAGGGGGAGCTGAGGGGGAGCTGCAAACCGAGAAAGGGGAGCTGGGAGCGGCGATGGGGGCCGGGAGCTGGGGGTCGGGGGGAGCTGTGGGTTAGGGGCAATGGTGGGGGGCGAGAGCTGGGAGTCCAGGGGGAGCTGGGGGACGGTGGACACGGGTGGGGGCTGGTGATTAGTTGAGGGTTTAAGATGAAGGTGATAAGGCCTGGGAAAATAAATTGAAGGAGGAGGGAAAAGAAACTTTTGGCGGGTATACCTAATAAGCGCCACCTAATGTAATTTTTTTTAATATATTAATAAATATATTATTATATAATCATAAAATAAATAAAAATAATATAATAAAAGGACTGTGGGTGGTGCTTTTCCCAATAAGCGCCACCCAATGTATTTTTTTATTTTCCATATATTAATTAATATATTAATGATTATATTTTTTAATAATCATATTATTAATAAATAAAATAATAATAAAAAGACTTTGGGTGGCGCTTTTACCAGTAAGCACCACCCAATGTAATTTTTTAATTTTACATATACTAATTAATATATTAATAAATATATTAATAATTTGTTTTTGTTTTTCATATCCTAATTAATATATTAATAATTATATTTTTAAATAATCATATTATTAATAACCCAATGTCATTTTTATAATTTTCAGTATACACATAATTTTTGTTTTATTAATTCATATATATATATATATATATATATATATATAATCATATCATTAATTTATTAAATAATATAATATAGTTCTGGACCATTTTGGGTAGCGCTTATATATGTTTATTCATATTAGTTATATATATTATTAAATTATTAATTTAAAAATTAGTATTATTCATTTATGTTTATTAATTAATATAATAGATCTAATATATATTTATTCATATTATTTGTATATGGTATTAATATTTATCATTTTTTATTTTATTATAGATTTTAATTTTATAATCAACACCCGCGTGTATAATTTTCATTTCAATAAGCAAAAATTTTAAGAAAATTGAAAAATAGGAAAAACTATTGGGTGGCGCTTATTTGAATAAGTGCCACAGCTTCTTTTAATTTTAATTTTTGAAAATTTTATTTGGCAAAATACATTATGTGGCACTTAATTAGGAAAGCGCCACCTAATATCACCAACTAGCTGTGGTGCTTATGTAAATAAGCGCCACCTAATGCTAATAAAAAAAATTCAGATCAAAAAAATTAGTTAAAGCTGTGACACTTTTTCAAATAAGCGCCACAAAAGGCGTGCCACTAAATCTGATTTTTGTAGTAGTGAAAAGAGCAAGAAATGATTTATTTCGATAAATCATAAAATGTAAGGGCAAAATTGTAATTTGTCAATTATGCAAGAAGTAATTAATAATTCCCATTTTTTTCTTGCCATTTTCAGTCATGTAAGGGAAATATTGAAAAAATCAAATGCTTGGCTTAAATGAATCAAGAAGGAGCGAATTTTGGCCAATTAAAGGTTAACATGTGGAAACTTGCAACTTGGAAATTTTGACCAAGATACAAATGAATTGCAAGAAGACTTGAGTAATTAAATGGACACCATTTTTGGGCAGCAATTTCGGTCAAAAGAAGCAAATGGAAGACAAGAAAATTAACCAAAGTGAAATTGACCATGGTTGGCAAATTAACTCACAACTTTTCAAGAAACCACACATGGATGACACATGGACTCGTTTTGTTCTCTTAGAAGTATATTTGTCCAAGCAATTAAAGTGGTTGAAGCATAATGAATTAATCACTATTATACCCCCTCATTCATTTAGAAAGTCGGCCAACATATCCAAAGAAAGAGAAAGCGAGTCATCTTGAAGACAAGAACAAAAAGTAAGCTTCAATCTTTATTTTCACCTTGAAATCCACCTCTTGAGCACAAATACTCTTCATAAACATTGTTCCTCTTGATGAGAGCTTCAATTCTATGGTTTTAGAATTTCAAGAGGAGGTGTTTTGAGTCATCTTGAAAAAGTACAAGTTCAAGAACTAAAGAAAGAACATAAGGAGGAGCAAGAGGTGGGCTTTAGCTTCATTTTGAACTATGAATTGTGTTGGTTGGTTGAGAATTTTTCCATGTGAATTTCTGCCCTTTTTTTGTTCAAGCTAGGGTTTTGAAGAGTCATGGTGTTTTGATTGTGTTCATGGTGTTTTATGATGTTTAGAGGGCATAAGAAACTAGTTGGGGCTTAAATTGAAAGTTTGGTAATTGTTGGTATATATGTCAAATTTCTACCCAAAACAGGAAGCATATAAGGAGTGAGAATTTGGTAATTTTTATGATTCCATTGGATTTAGAGGACAAAATTGTGTGGGTATATAACGGTTCATGATTTTTGGATGTTCCTATATTAATTTGGAAATTTAGGAAGTGTGCATGAACATGTTGTGTAATGTACCCTGTGTAACAGTAGATGTTGTGTGTGATAATTTAAGGAGTAAATCTTGTTCGAAAATTCTGAAATTTTCTAGTTTAAAAGTAGAGACATAGAGCTTTAATTTGCTAGGTCATAATGATCAATTGAATTTGTGTGCTAAGAGTTATACATTTTTTAAGTTTGGTCATATAAAACTAGAGAATTCTGAAACAATGTCCAATAACTAGAAATTCTGGATTTCTATGCCTCTAATTGGTTAAGTGAAATATTTTTTCCTGAAATTAGACTTAATAAGGGTCACATAGGCTTCGGAACCACTCCAATTGGACATTTGTGTAAGAGATATGAATTTTTAAAATTAGTGGACCAAATCTACCAACATTTGTGCCTATGCGAAAATTGCAAAATGTGATGGCATATTGTAATTTCTTTGTACACCAAGGGTAGAAATTAGTCCGTTGTGATAATTTGAACATTTTAACTCATTGGTTGACTTGGTAAAGTGATCATAATAATTCTAATGATAACCAACATTAGAGAGTGATTTATAAATGTATTAGGCTAAGTAATAACCCGTCCATTTATAAATTCCCACATATAGGATTCGATATCTACCCGAGACGATCAAGGGACAGGTAACACATCTCGAAACATTAGAAAGGATAAGGTAATAACTTCTCCCTCATATTCTTGTATCCTGCTTCATGCATGTTATTTCCATTTATACATACTTGAATTGTAAACATGGTTCGGGCAGAATTGCCCATTAAGCATTCAGACAAGGAGAGCTTTGGCCCAATAGAATACCCAGCACTATAGAAAAGGATGGTAAGTCCTTGATAGAGTTGGTTGTTGTATAATCATATCTCTGAATGTTTAATGAATATTGAATTGTTTGGTATGTGGTGGTTGATATGACATGTTTCTTTGTATGCATTTTATATGAGTGTCGTTGGTTACTACTGGGATTCTTTTGAATTTCACTATTTTTCCAATAACTAACCTGCAACACGGGCAAGTAGCTCTCATGGGAAGAAGGTAGCTACGGACAGGTAGAAGTAAAGACTTAGAATTTATTTTCTTTTGGTTATCTAACTTTTGGATCTGTATATAATGTTGAACGGTATTTTGATAAACTTAGTATTCATGGCGGTAAGAATACACCAATTGTAGATTTGGAAGTTTGTATGTAATTGATATAAATTAACTATAATAAGGTGCCTGTACCAAATAGATCCTTTAGTAGCAAACTTAATTTGAATATCCACTGAAAACTTCAGTAAATACTCTAATATTAACAAATGGAAACAGACCTGAACAAATTAAACTAACTTGAAAAATGAAAATGAGACCATAATAAAAAAATTTTAAAATTTTTTTCAAAAACTCACTTAACTATAAGATCGAACCCTATATAAAGTCGAGATCCTAAATAAATTAAAAGCTGTTTTTAGTTTTCAATTTGACATCAGGTCACATTTTAAACTGTTTTGTACGGGATGAAAGTAACTAAGGTGTTACAATAAGCAATTAAGTCTGAATTCCGTAGTAAGATCACCGAATAGTTACAGAACTCGCTGGAAAGTTACAAAGAAAGGCTGACGGTGATTGTGGTTTTCAGTGGTGAGAGCCGGAGAGGTGCAGGGAAGAGAGAGTGGAGGTGATGAAAGGAAGAAGCGCTGACAGTGATGGTGAAGTGAAGGTGGATGATAATGGAGGTAAGGTGCTGGGTTGAAGAAGAAAAAAAACCCGATCCAAGCCCCCTCTGTTCTGTCTCTCGCGTCTCTGTTCTGATCTTCTTCCACTGTGATGGTGAAAGGCGGCGATGGAGAGCTCGCTGGCGAAAGAAGGAGGAAATGGTGTCGCCGGCGAGAAGGAAGATGAATGAAAGAGAGAAGGGTCAAGGTCCAGAGGTTCGCGGTGCTGTGTTCTGTTTCTGTATTTCCGTGTCTGCTTACCTAGCTGAAACTGATAAGACCTGATTTTTCGGGTGCAAAACGCTGTGTTTAACTCGTGGACCAAACTGTAATGTTATAAATTTGTGGACTAAACTGTCATTTCTAAAATTTAAGCCACAAACTGCTATTTTCAGTTTTAATCCAATTTCTAAATACCTAAAATTAAAACAATAAAACAAACATTAAATATTCTCAGAAAAATCAATGACTAACAGTTACAACAGTTATTTTGATAATTTTACCTTTTTTTGTCATAATTTAAAATATTTATTCTTAATCTCAGTTAAACATAAAGAAAGTATTTTAAGCTAAATTATTATGATAAAAACTCCAATTAAAGTATAAAAATATATAATTAAAATATGGATTTATCAAATATATAGATGGTTATAAATATGATATGATATATATTATTGTGAAGTTTAAAAGGGATCTTGTAAATGGATTTGTTTCATTTAAAGAAAAAGAAACCTAGCTAATCTTTCACTAAAAAAAGCCTGGTTAATATAATTAACCAATAAATTTAAAAAGGATAGTCAGAAATTGATTATAATGAAATCTAATAAAGTAGTTATAAAAAGAATTGCTTGGTTGACAAAAATTAAGTTCATATTCTCAATCTTTGTATCGCATCTTTCATAATCTCATAATATGTGGCAGCAAATATGTAAGGGAGAATGATAAGAAAAAATAGGTTAGACATATCAAAAAGACAAATCGTTAAAAAATACTTTAGAAATACTAAATATCCAGATTTCATATTAGCACATATGTACCAATGCAGGATTACTGAGATTGGTTATTTTGATATTTCTAAGTATTTTTCTGGGATTTTAACCATATGTAATATAATAAATGAATAATAAGATAATAATATACCTTCAGATAGTTCTCCTCAGTCCATTATTCCCGTAGGTCTTCTTCTAGGTGCACCCGCAACACTCCAATTTGTTTGGGTGAGTTTTGAACTTTAAGTCGTTTTATTTCCTGGTTTTGTTCTGTGGCCTGTGCGTAATAGGAAGAAGATGGACTTAGATTCTGTTTTCTTGAATGATGATGCACACAAGGTGTTTGTGAAAACGTGTAGACGAGGGATTTGGTTGGACTAAGTTGTTCAACTCTACGTTGAATCTTAAAAGGGTATAGTTAATGTTTGAATACACACGCATAACATGGCGGTGAAGGTTGAGCTATTAAATGAATCTTGAAGCATGCATTTTGTCTGTTGCAAGCATTTTTGCATTCACATTCTTCACTTAATCAGAATGTGTTAATAACTCTTGGGAAGCGGAAGGCGATGGAGCATGTCGTGTGTGATTGATCCAAGCCTTCTCTTAGAATGAGGTTTAAATGGCCTGTACAAGTGTTATTTTGTTTAAATGCAAGTTCATGTAAGCAAGTCTTGGCAACATCATCACTAATTTCTCTCATCATAATAGAATTATGTTTCATGTCTTAGCCATGGTAAATACCTTTATTAATTTAATTCCTTGTGTATAATTTGTGAATCTTTATAGGGTTTCCGACTATCTTTCTTTGGTGAGTGTTAAGGAATTAAGGATAGAAACTAAATCAAAAATTAGTATTGTTGAGAACGTGCCTAGATGTGAAGACCGTGTTATTACAATCTACAGCTCTTGTGATGAGACCAACGCTTTTGAGGATCGTTCACAGTAATTGCCACTTAAATCCTACTGATTTTTTTTTATTCTTCAACAGTTAAATTTCGTACATCTCCGTGAACTGAAAGACAATTTAAACTAGTATTTGCTAGCCATAGTATTATCCAAATTAATGTTGTTCTGTACATTGCTAGACATGTTATTCTATATTATTGTATTTGTATAGCACCTGTAAAAGTGGGTTATTTTATTTAAAATTTCTTAATAATAAGCCTTGTTATTATATTTTATCAAAAGCCAAGAAGTTGATTTGTTGAGGTAGTCCGCCACTTTAGAATTGACAGTGGGTTTCTTTCCCCTTTTTTGTGTATTGTTTCTAATAATGGCATCAAATAATTAATTGACATGGATACAAAAAAAGTTAAAATCGTAATAACTCTTATATGATAATAAACCTACTGATATGAAGATTACTATGTTGTCTGCACCTATCCAGCCCAATCAATTTATTTTCAATTGTTACCTCTGTTTCAGCAATGCTTCCATCTTTTACTTGGTTTACCTCTGTTTTTCTATTCCAAAAAACAGAGCATATTCTAATTGCTCATAAATTAAATGTTAATCCACGTATTACTTTGGCCTCATAAATAAACTCCAAAATTACATAGCAATATACTCTACTTTTGAGTCAATCAACACCATGACAGAAGCTTTGGATTCCCCAAGATCAGTCACTAGAACGATATGTTTCCCTGAAACAAAGACTTATAAACAAGTGGTCCAAATTCTTACCTGTTAAATGATATTAGTGCAAGCTAAGCCTTCCATTCTGATGTTCTAGCTCCTTGGCTTATTGGATTCAAGTTTTACATTCAAAACATCAGTTGTCTAATTCTGCGATGTTGGCTTGAGATTGAATTGTTTTCTTGTTCTCCTGTAGTTGGCCGCTTTCAAGTTTCCAAGCTCATGTTTGAGATTGATATTAATCTTATAAGGGAAGAGCGTCGTGAGTCCTTTATCAACTTTTGACAAAACATCTTCTGGCAATTCACATTTGATATATAATCAATTCTCTGGGGACCAAGTATCCAAACTGTCCCTAGAAACAAGGTTTAACAATATTTAGAAATACCTAATGGGATTTTTTGGCCTGATTAGGAATTTATTAAAAGTGAAAGTTTGAATACGGAAACTCTGCGACCATGAGAATGAGAACCAACCCCGTGATGATGATTGACAACCCCCTTAAATTGTTACAGACAAACCATCACCATAACCCCCAATTCTGCTCCGCTTCATTTCACCTGAGTTCTTAGTTTTTTTTTTTTAAACTTGGTCTTCCATCCTTCTCACACTTTCTTGTTTCCCGCCAATTATCCTTATCACCCTCTCTCAAATCCTTCCCTCTGTTACCACCCCCCAACACTTTCAACATTTTTTGTTAAACAAGACTAACGGTATTAATATTAAAGCATTAAAAATACACTTTATATATACAAAGTACCAAAATGATACTTGATGTAAATCAAACATATATAGTTTAGTTTCTTTCTTATTAATAATAATTAGTATAGAATAGTGCTGGTGTAAAACTGATCATGGAGCTTAGAAAAATTGATTGCCAAAAATCAATCCATATGACTTATTTTAATTATGAAGTTATTTTTCATTAATAAAAGGGACTTATCCATTCACTTCAAAAGCGGGGCACTTGGTTTGGTTGAATTTTCAAACATTAAGTTGTCCCCAAAAGAAGTTGATGCAACGAAAGAGAAAGAAAAATAAGTTAGTGATGAGCAAAAGTTTTGACCCTACAAGACATCTGTGATCGCATCAAGTACTATAAGTGTAATTTCACTTCTTGGACCACGTTTTCATTTTCATTGTGCAAGTCTAATAGAGAGAACACTCCAAAAGAACGTTAGTGAGAGGAAGCTTGGGTGGATACATTGTCCCTTCACAAACATATCACAAAATTCTATAGCCTTAATTTGCTTGGATGTGTTATATTGTATCTTTCTATCTCATATTTGTTTAGGTTCATGGCGTGCTTAATTTATATCTCAAAAGGTACATTTATCAATATGATAATCCAGTTTTAAGCTCGAGAGCAATAGGAATTGCTTTCTGTTGTTTAAAAGAAAAAAAACTTGTAAAATGAAAAACTACCTTGTATATCATTTGGAAAAACTTAATTTATGAGTAATTAGAAGGTAAGATATCTAAATCTAAATTGTAAAATACACCATTTCAAAAAGTTGACTTTTAAATCTTAGAAGGTATGACAGAAAAAAAATATTTAATTTCTCAAACATGATACAATTTAAGTGGGATTTTTCTCTAATATCAAGACGTTTGAAAAACATAAGTATAGGATAGAGGAGAAAAAGAAAAATGTAGGGCTCATTTTCATTGATTTTAAAACCCTTTTCTTCCAAAATTAAATTCCTATAGTATAAAGTTACTTTAAGAAAAAGAGTGGATCCAGGGTTCTTATAATTCAAAACCAAAATGTTAAAATAGAAAAACAAAATTCGAAGAAATCCAAACCAATATAATTAGCTCAGAAAATTTCAAATGCATTATATATTATTACAGCATATGTAGAACCACTCAAATTTACAGGATTACTTGGTAAACAAATCACCAGGTTAAACAAACAGAAGCTAAAATTTGATTTAACATTTATCCAACTACTGGTGTCTCAAGCATTTTCCATAAACAAAGCCTTGATTTTTTTCAGTGATACTACAACATCAATCATAGTAAGTCGTGCCTCTGGTAAGTCAATAGAGCAATTTAACGCTAACTCAAAAACCGACAACATACAAGGTAGTATATTATCAGTGTTTTGATTTTTTCTGTGTAGCAAATTGGCATCTATAATATTCATGATGGAATGTGGTGTGGAGTTGCTCACCCAATCTTTCAAACTTAATCCTTGAACAAACATCTCATCCGTTGGCTTCTTCCTTGTAAACATTTCCATTAGCAAAATCCCATAACTATACACATCTCCTTTGGTAGAAACAACTCCTTTCGATCCAAACTCTATATATCATATTGAATGATTAGTATAGAAGTCATTATGTCAATAATGTAAGGTTTGTGGTTTCGTTTTCTTTTGTATCATTAATTTAAATCTTTACACATGAAGATGTCAAATATTGGCTAGAAATTGAATATACAAATAAATTCAAAATATCATTATTAAACTATTACCTGGTGCCATATAGCCAATTGTAGCCAAAGTGTTGGTATAAATTTCCAATTGCTTTTCACCAAACAATTTAGAAATGCCAAAATCACTAAGATGAGCCACCATATCTTCGTCCAACAAAACATTGCTTGGTTTCACATCACAATGAACAACTAGTGTAGAAGAACCATGATGAAGATACTCCAAAGCAGCTGCCACATCAATCATTACGTTCAACCTTTGCAAGACATCTAAATAATTGTTATGAGAGTACAACCATTTGTCAAGGCTCCCATTTTCCATGAATTCCATTATTAGAGATTTGAAATCATCATTTGAGCAACTACTAATGATCTTAATGAGATTGTGGTGGCGTAAATTGCACATGGCAGAACATTCAACATCAAAACTTCTTGATGATTGTTCCATGTCTAAGTTAAACACTTTGACAGCAACTATCTTTTCAGTTGGAAGAACTGCTTTGTATACTGATCCAAAACTTCCGGAACCAATAAGATTACTCTCATCAAATCCATTTGTTCCTCGTAGAAGCTCATAATAAGATATCCTGGTTGGTGTATCCAAATTTATTAAATCCCTCTTTGTTGAATTATTATCATCATCTCTCTTATTCTTTAGAAAGACAATGACTGAAACAATCAAAATGGCAACTATGATAGGCAATGAGCATTTTATTATCAGCATCATTTTATTTGATATGTGCTTGTTTCCTTTCCTACATGGTTGGACTTGTAGTTGGGATTTCCCACAAAGATCTTTATTCATCATAAAAGATTGAGCAGTAAAATTTTGAAAAGGGCCACCATTTGGAATTTCTCCTTGCAATAAATTGTAGGAAAGATTGATGTATTTAAGATAGAGTAATGACTCTAAGGACTTGGGAATCATGCCAGACAAATAATTATGGGAAAGATCTAGGGACTCCATGCTTACCATGCTGCTAAGTGATTCAGGAATAGGTCCTTCTAATTTGTTTTCAGCCAAAGATAGGGTTTGCAAAGTTTGCAAGCCACCCATATTTGTAGGGATGCTTCCTGAAATTTGATTTCTTGACAAGTTCAAGAGTGTAATTGCTCTCAAGTTTGATACCTCTGGTGAAATTATTCCACTTAGTGCATTGGAGGATATGTCTAAAATCAAGATATCTTTGAGACTCCAAAGAGAAGAGGGTATATGTGAAATCAATTTGTTAGAGCTAAAATCTAACTCCCGTAAAGAAGTATTCCATAGACATTCTGGAACCACTCCCGACAACATGTTGCTGGCAAGATACAACTCACTTAGATTTTTGAGTTTGCAAAGTTCATTTATAATGAACCCTTGCAATCTGTTGTTGGCAAGACTTAAATGTTGAAGGCCATGTAATTTGCCAAGTGTATCTGGAATCAAACCACTTAAATGATTCTCATCCAAATTTAATTCCATCAAGTTTGTTAAATTTCCAAGAACATTAGGGATAGCTCCATTAAATTTATTTGATGACAAATCTAAACTAATGAGCTTAGAAGCATTTGATATGCTGCTTGGAATTTGTCCAGTTAGTCCATTTTCCTGTAGTCGTAATGTCTCCATGTTGGGAAGGCCAATTCCTAAATATGACGGGAGAAGGCCAGAGAGGAAATTACCACCAAGACCCAAGTATGTCAATGTTGAAATGTTAAATAAGTTGGAAGGAATAGGTCCTTTCAAATGATTAACACTCAGCTCTAAGACATTAAGTTTATCAAGTTTGCCGATGCCTTCGGGTACAACACCTGGACAAAAAGAATTGATGGAAACCATGATTTTCATATACAAAAAAAATATAATTGTACAACAAATATACAAAAGAATATATACAAAAATTGATTTAAAAAAATAAAGCAGGGAAAAGATGGCAGATAAAAGAAAAGAGTTGAACTTGATAGAATATGAAAGTGTGTGTAAAACCAGTGGACACATTATATATGATGTCGCACTTATTTTATTGATGAAAATATAAATGATATGTACAAAGAACTGTTTTAGTATTATTTATAAGAAACTTCCAATATGTTTCATCAGAATAAAATGCCTTAAATCTTACTAACTGTATCTTAAAATTTTCAACTTTTCCTCTATTTAATTTATACTATATTCTAAGAGTATAAATTCAACACAATATGGCCAATGTTGACTTGTATATGAAAAATTTAATGTTGTGACTTGTAAATATGACCAAAAAATCTTTGGGTCTCTACTCACTAGCTACAGAATTGTGAATACACATAACCCTGTAAATACTTAATGGTTATAGTGAAGAAGTGTCATGTATGTTGAGTTATTGTTTGCAACAGAATAAAGAATAAATAATGCTAATAGTTAATGGTTAAATATATAATTTGTCATGATTGAACGGCGAAATTAGCAAAAACAAAAATATAATGATTCTTAAAAGTAATAATTACATGTTGAATGGTAGAGGCTTAACCTTGTGGGTGATTAAATAGGCAATTGGAATATTAAAGCATAAGTTTGTGAACTTTATTTGTATTCCCTATTTGAAAAGCACCATTTAGACGATAAACAGTTGAACTATGACATGAATGATACACATGTTAACTATCTTGCATGTACATACAAATGTTAGGATTTGATTTGTGCTCTAAGCCACCAAGAGGACATTAGAAAGAAGTGCAAGAATGAGAGAGCATGATAAAAGTAGCTTTAATCATTAATTTCATATATTATGTTTTGGTTGCATATTTGTTTGTGCCATTATTGCCGCAGTTAAACATGAGAACATGTAAACTCCTTACTTATATTTTTGTTATGGCCATGTGTAACAAAAGTTTCATTTATTCAATTTTACAATTATTTAATTATAGTAAAGTATTGTTCAGTGTGGTTTATTTCACTTGTTCAGTTGTTTACCATGTATTATATATTGAAATATGATTATTGCTATTGAGATTCCCCAATTTCACCACTCTCTATGTATTAATCATAGGAACAAGTGCATCCTTGGGAAAGGAGAAGCTGGTGGAAGCTTAGCTAAGGTGGATGGAAGAAAGCATGGCACACATGTTTTCTTACACGCTTTCTTCCATTAATTTTGCATAAGTGTGTCTTATTCTAATTACTGTGGCATGCAAGATTAAAGTTTGTTTTGGGTTGCACATAACTCCATAAGGAGTAGTGGGTGAGCTTTGATAATTATAAGCGATAACTAGTTTATATTCATGTTGAAACGTCAGTCTTGTGATTGACTTTATATTGGGTAAACATTTTATCGAAGTCATGAAATTTGGCATGAAAATAGTACACATCCTAAGCTTTAAAATAAATTTTAATTTTTAATTTATAGATGTGTAGATAAAAAGATATGAATTTTCTAATTTGGGTCATAATTCAGGAATTTTTGTAGAAAATTCCTATGAATAGTATGACTTTCAGCCAAGTTCTGGACTCAATGAGATGCTGTTGACCCCACGTCTTAATTTTATCAAGAAAAGCATTTCAAGAGCTAAAGATAGAGTTTTAAACCACTATTTTTTGGATATGAAATGATTTATTTTTGAAATTTTGAATTTTTTTAAAAATTATTATATCACATACCCAAGCTTTTAGAAAAGTTTTAAATAGTTCGTCCTTATAAGTGTATTAATTGAGTCACATATGGTTCTTAAATTGCTAAACAATTTTGATAAGTAACTCTAGAATGAGGTGTGACACTCTCAATGCATAGGGTCTGTGAATCTCCTAAAAGCACCCTTAGCATAAGCATATTTGTTGTTTGTTTTTGTTTATTTACAATAATAATTTAGATTTTTTTTTCCATCTTTACCTGTCTTGTAATTACTTTTTAGAATCAATCACAATCAACTAACAAACAAATAAATAAACTATAAACAAAGGAAAAAATAAATTAAATTTAACTGAAATAATTAAAACTAAGATAAGGCTTGCATCTTCCTTTAATTTTCCTTTTTCATTATAGAGGGACATCATGGTCTGTTAACAATATTCAGAAAAGTCCTTATCAAGAAATTGTTAAAAGTGTCCGCCTGAATTTAATTTTTGGTATTTCATTTTCCCTTAATTTTTTACACATATCTAAATAATTGTTTTTGTTTATTTTACATTTGTTAATTATCACGTTTTAATTTTTTAAGAAAATAATAAGTATAATTTCAATTTCAATTAAACAGTATAGAATTGTTACAAATTATACATATAATAAACAAGAAAAAACAACTCCAAACTTGTCTATATGTTAATATTAGTATAATTATTTTATATTAGGGGATAGAAAAAGCATAAAATTAAATTTATTAGGAGATACATAATATCTTTTGGAAAAAAAAAAAGATTGGTATAAAACATGGTGGCCCTTCTGTATGGTTTAAGGTTTTGATGTCATCGAATAGTATATAAGAATTTCACTTATTTATGTTACAAATACATCATGAGGTTCCATTGGTTCTTGGTCTTCACTTTATTTTTTGTTTCACATAAATGAAATGAAAAAACCATAATTTAATTTTAGAGAAAAATATTTAAGAAGAAAATAAAACTCACAAGTACATACCTGTAAATGAGTTGCCACTCAAATATAAACGCTTCACAGATGTGCAGTTGCTTATTGATTTTGGAATGCTTCCCTCTAATTGATTATTAGTAGCCTCAAAGACTTCAAGTAAAGGTAGTTGATGGCACATTTCTTCTGGCAAATTACCCTTTAGATGATTCATGCTAACATAAACAAAGCTCAAAGAGGGCATCTTCCAAAGGAATGAAGGAATTCCGCCTATGAAAAAACAAATACACAATATTTGTTTGTTGGTATAGTAAGTCTAGGAATTTCCTTAATTCACACACAAATGTATAAGTAATACACGGAATTTCTTTAATTAGAGGCCTAAAATCAATAGACTATTGTAACATCCCAAAATTTATTCAAAGGCTAAGGATTAATTTATGGGAATTAGATAGTAAGCCAAATTATGGAAGCTATGAAATTTAAGGAATCTTAAATTAAACAAAGGGAAAAATAAAGACCTAGCGTGTGTAATTAATAGGATAAAAATATACCTATATATATAATAATAATTAAAACACACACACCCTCTTCCCACACATCACAGGCAATACACACACACACAATCATATAATTAAATAACACACACACTACCCACATGGCACACACATACATATTTTTAATTAAAAAAAAACACACCCTCTCTCTCACTCTCTTAATCACACGGAAGCGCACACACACACTTCTCATTCTCTTCAGCCAAAATCCAAAAAGAAAGAAAAGAGAGAGTGAGTGAAAAAGAGAGAGAGCAAGAGACACATAATAGAAAAAGAGAGATACGTAAGAGTGATTGGTGCTACCAGAGGAAGGAAGAAGTGATTACAAATTCTACATACAACTCTATATCCTAATATAGGTGAGTTTCCTTCCCATATTCTTAACTCTTTCTAGTTAATTTGAGGTTATTTTTGGGTAATTTGGGAAGCATAAGAACCTAGTATAATGAATTGTTGTCTTGTGAGGTTTTGTTTTGGGCAAAATAGTACATAAGGAAGGAATAAGAATTTGATAAATTTGAGGTTTCCAATGAATTCTACACGAAAAATTATATGGGAATACATGAGATTATGATTTTTGGATGATTATATATAAGTCTAGAATTTTTAGAAAATAAGAGGAGTTGCTGTTCGGTTAGTTTCTCTGAAATCATATTGGTTGTAAAATAAATTTTGGTAACCAAAACCGGTCAGAAAATTATTAAAGTTTCCATAAGGAAAGCATACATCTTAAGCTTTAATTTTATATATAATATGCATCATTTGGGTTTATAAATAGTGAGATATGAATTTTTAAAGTTAGATGATGAATCTGGAACGTTTTATGGTACAGACGAGATTTGACGAAATTCTGGAAATTTTGTAGCTACAATTTATAAATGGTAATATTTTTCCATGAAAATATATTTAAAGATGATCATATAGGATTTTGAATCATACCATTTTCAGTTCTAGATATTTAGTTATGAATTTTAGAAGTTAAGCTACTGAAACTGGAAATATTTTCTGGCAGTGCGAAACAAATTTAAAACTGGGAATTATTCATGGATAGGTGGTAGTTAAAAGTATTTTTATATTAAAATAGACTTCATAAGTGACACATAGAATTTGGAACCACCTTAATTGGATATTTCTAGGCCAAGATATGAATTTTCAAAGATTATTGAAAATTCTGACAGAATTGAGTTATAGTGAAAAATAAAAAGTAAGGGTATTTTTGAAATAATTGGGACTCTAAGGGTCAAATTAAATACTTAGATTGGTATGAGTCCATTAAATACCTATTGGAATTAAGGTATTAGCTATAATGATAACCTACCAAGGTGTCTTAAATTATTTTGGAATAAGTAATAATTCGTCCGTCCATAAATTATAAATTATAGGATTTGACATTTGCCCGAGACGCCTAAGAGACTGAGAACAGGAACCAAATTTGGAAAGACTGTCAGGTAGTACCTTATCTCTTATATCATATGTGATGCCATGTATGTGTACCATATCATCTGTATATATGTGCGGGACAGATAATCCATAGGAGGTAAGACCCGTAAGTACAAGTTACACCGGGAGTTACCCGGGGGCGTCTTAAGCCAGGTAGGCTTCAGGCAGAAAGCCTGTGACTGTACCTTGTATGGGACAGAGGCCCTGGGCAGCCAGATTGTGAATCTCAAGCGCTGTGAGTATGAGATAAGGGACCGGTTAGGCCCTTTTATGTGCTGCATTTCTGTAAGTTGTGATGTTTGATGATTTGTTTTACATGCTTAGTATTTGCATATTATATGAGTGATCTGTGTACTACTGAGATTCTTTTGAATCTCACCCCTTTTTCAACAAATGATATACAGCAAAGGTGTCCAGCTCTAAGGGCAAGAAGGTAATATAGACGGACGAAGAAGAGGCAAATAAATTATGGACTGTTGGTTATCATTTTATTTTGGATGACTGTAAAATATTTATAAGTAGTAGTAGTAGCGATAGTAGTACTAGTACTCGCAATGCAGACTGCATACGTTGTAATTCGTACGCTAGACTTTCGATAACGTATTGGTATCTAGAAACCAATAAGTTAACCATCACGACTCGAGCTATGGATAGAAAATGATCTGTATTTTAAATAAATGATTTTGAAACTGATAAAGATAATGAATTTAGAAATTAAAATTTAGACCATACATATTTATTTTAAAAAGTTTTTGAAAATCATATACAAATATAAGATTAAACTTTGTCTTAAATTGGGAATTTAAATTGTTTTGGTCTCAGGTTTGAAACCATTATATATTTAAATTAATCTAAAGGATTTAGAAATTAAGGTGTTACAACTATTATTTAACGTTTTGTTGGAATTTAATTTAAAAAGGACTCTGCCAATGTAATATCAATTACCAATTGGACATTAAAACTCTTTTAAAAAAGATATACTAAAGAGAGATTATGGAATTAATTTCACCAATATAAAATGAACAACCAAGTTATTTATATTTTGCATTAAAGCTATTTATTATTCATAAGGCTCTAACTTTGAAATCTGGCTATGAATTCGTCATAGACTTAAATAGGTGATATCATTTGCATATAATTTACATATATATACCATATAAAAAAAACTTGAATATTTGTTTTAAGCTGATTCATCCATGCATAAATATTAAAAAGGGAGAAATCAAATATATTATAACCATCAAATTGCCTAATTTTAATAGTTATATAGCTAATGAGATAAGTGTTTTATGTTGTAATTGTTGAATAGTTATTTAATAGGATTTTATAAATTTGTGAAATAAGAAAGAAATGATTAAAAATATCGGGGAAAAAAAACAAAATTAATCAGGGAAAGGAAGACAAAAAAAATATAGACTTGAAGATAATAATGATTTATTCCAAGATCAATCTCTTGCAGGACTGAATTGTTAAATAAAGAAGATGGTATAGAACATCTTTAGTTGTGAAAGATTGCCAATCTTATTCAGGTGGGCCAATTGTCATAGATTAAATCAATTACCAATTCGACATGCATTAAAATTCCTTTTTAGAGAAGAAATGCTGAATTGAGATTATGGAATTAATTTTGAACAATCAAATTATTTATATTTTGCATTAAACTAGTTAAATATTTACAAGGCTCTAACTTCAAAAACAATATGATGAATTTATCATTGGCTAAAAAACTAAATTTTTAGTTTTTATAATAACAAAATAGCCTTGTAAGGAGGTGTAGCAGCGTAACTTTTCCTTACGTAGAAGTTTAAAGCATTTTCAGTTAACAAATTTGCAAAAAATATCAAATAGTCATAAATAATAAATGAAATATTTGTAAAGGAGTTGTATCGTTGATAGAATACAGGGAAAAAAAGAAAAATAAGAGGCTAGAAACAACTAGCAAAATTATATATAGAATGTAGTACACAAAAATTGCCACGACAAAAGTTACAAAGTTACTCAAAATACATAATTGTTGGGAGACTACTAGATGAATTATTTATCCCAACATCAATTTATTGTAGACTGAACTGTCAAATAACGAAAAAGGAATATGAACAAGAAGTTGATTGACAATGTTTTAAGTTGTAAACGATTGCAAATCTCATTTGAAATATCTCCTTCAAATAGGTAGAAAAAAGAGAGTAATGTTAGTAACAATTTTTATGCATAATAAATTATTATGTACATGAGACAAATTTGTATTTTTTTGAGAAAAAAATTGTATTTTTGAAAACATATATGGCACATCTTGCACATTTTTTAGAAATAATAACACAAATATATTATAAACGATAAAATACAATTGCGCTTGTTTTCGAAAAAAAATAGCCTATTCATGGCAAAACACATACTTTTGTTGGAAGACTCCCAGAAAAATTAGTTTTGTTTACTACAAACTCTTTAAAAATATAAATTAATAATAAATAACCAAATTAAAATTAAATGTTACAAACATGTCTGTATGGCTTAGTAATTTTGGAAAACAATACTTCAAAATTTTTTTAACAACGTAGAAATAATAATAAACATTTATTTTAAGGACTGATAATGAGTCTTTAGATCCATTTCCAAAAAATGAAGATCAAAATTTGCAAGTGTTGTCCAATTCCAAATCAAACTCAAGGCGTTCAAACTCAATTCCAAATTGAATAATGCTGCTTAGATTATTAATTCTGAATCATTTCAGAGCATCAAATCATCGACTTAAATTATTTCAAAAAAGCCACTTCCGTTAAATGATATATATAAATTATTTTCCATGCAAGAAAATATTTTTGGGATGCATGTGCGATTGTCGATAATTTTTTTTTAAAAAAAATTGCCATTGAAAAGAAAACAGAGGAAAAGAGGAAAAATAAAAGGGTTGAAAGAAACATTAAAATCCCAACTTTTTATCATCATACTTATCGGGTTGTTTATTTTCCAATCGCCTCCCATGTTTTTTTTACTGATTAAATAGTTTGTTTAATTTTTTGGAAGAATTTTCAAGCAACTTACGGTCACATGTGTTAAAATTATATATATGAAAATTCCAACTAAATTATGGGAAGCAAAATCCCATTTCAAATTTATTTCTATTTCATAAGGTAAAAAAAAAAAAAAAAAAGCACAGTCTCAACACACCCACCCATCCACACGCACGGTGACGTATTCATCTATAAAATTATTATGCCACATCGAACTCATGCATTCTGAAAAATATACCATTTTATTCATACTCATTTTGGGATTAAAAGAAAGCATCACGTTCTATGTCTTTAAAAGTAATCTAGCAAAATCATTATTCAGTAATGTCTTATGAAATACTGGAATAGAATTTAAGACATTCATATAATTAAAATCTTACCTTGCAAGTTGTTGTTCGCAAGATGTAGTTTTTGGATTTTGGTCAAATTTCCAATGTCACTTGGTATGTTTCCTCTGTTGAATTTGTTATTACCCAATTGTAACACTACTAATTCTTTGCATTGATGCCAAATGGAGGGTATTTCGCCAAACAAATCATTTTCATCCACATAAAATAATTCAAGTTTTGGAAGCCCAAAACACACATCCGTTGGGAGACTACTAGATAATTGATTTCTTCCAAGATCAATCTGTTGTAGCGCTGAATTGTTAAATAATGAAGATGGTATAGAACCAGTGAGTTGATTTACTGCTAGAGACAATATCTTCAGTTGTGAAAGCTCACCAATTTCATTTGGTATGCGTCCTTCAAATATTAAGAGGGTGAGAAAGAAAATAATGTCAGTAATACTTTTTTTACTTATTGCAAGTTATTACGAGAATGAGATAAATTTATATTCTTTAGAAACACGAGCACAATAAGATTTCCACATTTTTTTTTTGAAATGACACATAAATTAGTAAATGATAAAACGCGATAAAAATTATTATTTTCAGAAAGTTATAGCCCTTTTAATTCGGGTGGGTCAATTGTTATAGATTAAATCAATTACCAATTGGACATGCATTAAATTTCCTTTTTAAATTGAAGAAGAAATGCTGAATTGAGATTATGGAATTAATTTTGAACAAGCAAATTATTTATATTTTGCATTAAATTAATTAGATATTTACAAGGCTCTAACTTCAGAAACGATATGATGAATTCATCGTCGGCCAAAAAAATGAAGTTTTAGTTTTTATAATAACATAAAAGCCTTGCATGGAGATGTAGCCGCGTAACTTTTCCTAACATAAAAGTTTAAAGCATTTTCGGTTAAAAAATTTGCAGAAATATCAAATAAGCATTTTCAGTTACATTTGAACACCAGACAGTTACAACGTTACTCAAAACACACATGAGACTACTAGATGAATTATTTATTCCAAGATCAATTTATTTTCAAGATACAATGTTTTTAGTTGTAAACAATCGCCAATCTCATTTGAAATATCTCCTTCAAATAGGTGGGAAAAAGAGAGTAATATCAGTAACAATTTTTATGCATAATAAATTATTATGTACATGTGACAAATTTGTATTTTTTTTAATAAAACAAATTTGAATTTTTGAAAACAGATTTGTAATTAAAAGGAAGGATCGCGTTCTATGTCTTTATAAGTAATCTAGCAAAATCATTATTCACTAATGCCTTACGAAATACTGGAATAGAATTTAAGACATTCATATAATTAAAATCTTACCTTGCAAGTTGTTGTTCGCAAGATATAGTTTTTGGAGTTTGGTCAAATTTCCAATGTCACTTGGTATGTTTCCTCTGTTGAATTTGTTATCGCCCAATTGTAACACTATTAATTCTTTGCATTGATGCCAAATGGAGGGTATTTCGCCAGACAAATCATTTTCATCCACATAAAATAATTCAAGTTTTGGAAGCCCAAAACACACATTTTTTGGGAGACTACCGGATAATTGATTTATTCCAAGATCAATCTGTTGCAGCATTGAAAGGTTAAATAATGAAGATGGTAGAGAACCAACAAGTTGATTCACTGCAAGATCCAAGATCTTTAGTTGTGAAAGATCGCCAATCTCATTTGGGATACCACCTTCAAATATTAAGGGGTGAAAATGAAAGTAATGTCAATAATGCTTTTTTACCCATCACAAGTTATATATTCTTCAGAAACACATATAAAAAGATTTACACATGCATTTCTTAGAAAATGACACAGATATTCTAAATGATAAAATGCAACAAAAATTGTTATTTTCAAAAAGTTATAACCCTTTTAATTCGGGTGTACTAATAACCATAAATTAAATTAATTGGTTGCGTTTGGTTGAGAAAATTTGAGGGATTCACGATTATTAATCTAAGAGACAGATTGCAATCCAATTGGCCCTTCCGTTTCATCATTCCGATCAAAACACACGTTTCTTGGGAGACTGCTAGAAAAAATCTTTTTGTTGACTCAACGGACTTTTTTAAAATAATAATTACTAAGAAGTATTGAAATTAAAATATAATGTAGATTGTCCAAATCAAAATTAAACATTCGGTACATGTTGATTGTAAGGTTTGTTCAATATGAAAAAGGGCAATATAAGTTTCTTATATCCATTCTCTCAAATCATCCAATCACATATGACCATGTATCATATTTTTAAAATATTATCATTTAATTATAAATCCATATAAAATAAATAGGACACACATCCATGTGTGATTGGAGAACTTGACATAATGGATATAATGAACTTGAGTTAAGTTTTTTTTTTCCTATGAAAAACCCTTCAAAAACTTTTTAATGACACAATAATAAACATTTATTTTCAAAGACCGATGATGAGCCTTTAGATCCACTTAGACTAATTAATATTATAACTGTAATTTTTCTCCCATGGTGTGACTACATAATTTGTTTCAAATTTTTTATGATGAATATTTTTTCCTTTGAAAAAGAGTAGAAAAAATATGACAAAAAATAAAGAAGAAAATTCATAAAAGTTTCAAAAATAAATAAAAAAACAATTGAGACAAATTCATATTCCTTGGGGATAAGATCCTTCTAACCAATTATTTTAGTTTAGAACAAATACAAATACAAATTTAAATGTTGGAAATAATCCAAAACATACCTGATAAACTGTTAGAAGACAAACTCAATAACTCAATTGAAGATAAGTTGGAAATGGTCTGGGGAATGAATCCTGAAAGTTTGTTACTGAAAAGCTGTAAATTCTTCAATCGCTTAAGTCCACTGACCTCTAACGGAATGGTTCCTTCAATGAAATTAACACTCAAATCTAAAGTCTCCAACCTTGATAGATTGAGCAGAGATAGTGGAATGAATCCATCAAGACTGTTATTTCCAAAACTCAAGTACTCAAGCGTAGATAAATCTCCTATCTTTTTTGGAATTTGCCCATGAAAGTCATTGTAGCTCAAGTTAAATAGTTTCAATCTTCGCAATTGGACTAACTCTTTTGGTATTTGACCATAAAAATTGTTGTCACTGAGATCGAATTCAACAAGGAATGAGAGATTCCCCAGTTGTGGAGACAAGGTGCCCTTAAGACCCATGCCGCCAAGATTCAAGGAATGGACTCTTCCATGACGAGTATTGCATGTGACACCAGTCCAATTGCATGGAGAAGAAGAGACAGGCCAATTAGCTAAGAAATCGTATGGATCTGAAGTGATAAAGGATTTGAGGGCAAGAAGTGCAGATTTGTCAGTACTGATATTTGTATCAGTCCAAACAAAAGAGGCCATGAAGCAATGAAGTAATAAGAGCATGAAAACAAAGGGAGAAGGATTTCCCATGTGTAGCATATCAAGACTTATCAAAATTCCAACTCTTGTGCGTTGAGCAATTAACACACGCCGTTTTATACTTCTCCGGTTCGAAATTAAGTCAGTCGTTGCATTATTTTTGAAGATATATTTTTATTTATGATCAAGTCTTGTGGGTATGAAATAACCCAAAATATATGTTAATGAAAAGAAGCTTCGTCACTTAATTTCATCACCTGTTGAACAATTACAGTTCTGGGACCACATTTTCATCGTATTATTTATTCATGGTGGAGTCTACTAGTGTCTAAAGAGTAACCCCATAGAACATTATTGGAATGCTTTGCCACATGCCACTTGAAGTGAGGTGTCGTTAGCTTCGCGTCTTGGTAACTTTTTTAAGAATAATCAAGGATTACAATAGAGTTTCTTGTCTTGGTAACCTCTTTAAGAATAATCAAGGATTGTAATAGAGGGTACAATATCAGATCGTCTCACGAATAGCCTTTTATTAATTACCTAGAAACTAAGTGCAATGATTGATATAAACCAAGTTAAAAATGATTTTTGAGTTTTTTATCTAACAACTAAATTGCAATTAAACTAAAATGCTTTAAAATCAAATATTTTTGGATTTTTAGAATAAAAGTGGAATAGAATTTGGTTTTTGAAAAGTATGATAAAGTCTCGTAGAACAATGAATTTCATCTATCAATTGCTTCAAAATATTTTTAGGAGTGCGCTTGTTCGACAAAAATGATCAAAAAAACATGAGTTAGTTTGAGTTAAGTGAATTAAATCTCTCACACCGGGCAAGACTTAATCCTTCTAACCGAAACACAATAAAAAAAAAACTAGCAATTGCAATCAAAATCCCTCAAAATACCAAATCTCAAACTCTGTTAAGTTTAGTGCATTAATCAATAATTTCCTAGACCTAAAAAAGAATCATTTTTTAAAACATTATTAAAAATAACTTTGTATGCAATTTATGAAATCACTAAGCTTTCTAAAATATCAAACCTCATCAACTGATGAGCCTAACACAAAAAGAGAGGAACTGTAACACCTTAATTTCTAAAGCCTTTAAATTAGTTTAAATATATAATGATTTTAAACCTGAGACCAAAACAATTTAAAGTCCCAATTTAAGACAGAGTTTAATCTTATCTTTGTATAGGATTTTCAAAAAAACTTTTTAAAATAAATATGTATGGTCTAAATTTTAGTTTGTAAATTCATTATCTTTATCAGTTTCAAAATCATTTATTTAAAATACAGAGCATTTTCTATCCATAGCTCGCGTAGTGATGGTTAATTTATGGGTTTCTGAATACTAGTACGTTGCCGAAAGTCTAGCGTACGGATTACAACTTATACAGTCTGCTTCACTGTTACGAGTACTACTACCACTACTTCTACTATTAATAAATATTTTACAGTCATCCAAAATAAAATGATAACCAAACAGTCCATAATTTATTTGTCTCTTCTTCGTTCGTCTATATTACCTTCTTGCCCTTAGAGCTAGACGCCTTTGTTGTATATCATTTGTTGAAAAAGGGGTGAGATTCAAAAGAATCTCAGTAGAACACAGATCACTCATATAATATGCAAATACTAAGCATGTAAAACAAATCATCAAACAGCACAACTTACAGAAATGCAACACATAAAAGGGCCTAACCGGTCCCTTATCACAGACTCACAGCATTTGAGATTCACAATCTGGCTGCCCAAGGCCTCTGCCCTATACAAGGTACAGTCACGGGCTTTTTATCTTAAGCCTACCTAGCTCAAAATGCCCCCAGGTAACTCCCGGTGCAACTTGTACTTGCGGGTGTTACTGCCTATGGACTATCTGTTCCGCACTTATACAGATGATATGGTACACAAACATGGCATCACATATGATATAAGAGATAAGGTACTACCTGATAGTCTTTCCAAATTTTGGCTCTTGTTCTCAGTCTCTTGGGCGTCCCGGGCAAATGGCAAATCCTATAATTTATAATTTACAAACGGGCGAATTATTACTTGTTCCAAAATAAGACACTTTGGTAGGTTATCATTATAGCTAATACCTTAGGTCCAATAGGTATTGAATAGACTCATACCAACTCTAAGTATTTAACTTGACCCTTAGAGTCCCAATTATTTCAAAAATACACTTACTTTTTATTTTTGCACTATTACTCAATTCTGTCAGAATTTTCAATAATTTTTGAAAATTCATATCTTGATCTAGGAATATCCAATTAAGGTGGTTCCAAATTCTATGTGTCACTTATTAAGTATATTTGGATAGAAAAATACGTTTCATTACCACCTATCCATGAACAATTCCCAATTTTAAAGTTTTTTCACATTGCTAGAAAATCTTTTCAGTTTCAATAGCTTAAATTCTAAACTTCATAACTAAATATCTAGAACTCCAAATGGGATGGTTCAAAATCATATATGATCCAATTTAAGTCTATGTGCAGGGAAAAATATTACCATTTATAAATTATAGCCACAAAATTTCCAGAATGTCATCAAACCTCTTCTATACCATAAAACATTCTAGATTCATCATCTACATTTAAAAATTCATATCTCACCATTTGTAAACCCAAATGATACATATTACATATCAAATTAAAGCTTAGGATGTCTAATTTTATTTTGAAAACTTTCATAATTTTCGGACCAAGTTTGATCACAGAAATGTATTTTACAACCAATATGATTCTAGAGAAACTAACCAAACATCAACTCCTCTTATTTTCTAAAAATTCCAAACTTATATATAATCATCCAAAAATCACAATCACATGTATTCCCACATAATTTTTCCTATAGAATTCATTGGAAACCTCAAATTTATCAAATTCTTATTCCTTCCTTATGCACAATTTTGGCCAAAACAAAACCCCACAAGACAATAATTCATTATACTAGATTCCTATGCTTCCCAAACTACCCAAAAATAGCCTCACATTAACTAGAAAGAGTTAAAAATATGTAAAGTGAACTCACCTATATTAGGATATGAAGTTGTATATAGGATTTGTAATCACTTCTTCCTTCCTCCAATGACACCTATCATTCTTATGTCTATCTTTTTCTCTATTATGATTCTCTCTCTCTCTCTCTCTCTCACTTACTCACTCTCTCTTTTCTTTTTCTTGGCTGTCGGAAGTAAAGTAAATGGAGAGGTGAGAGTGTTTTAAAAAAATGAAGAAGAGTGTGTTGCAGTGTGTATGTGTTTAAGAGAGTGAGAGAGAGTGTTGTTTTTAATAATTAATATATGTGTGTGTATGTGTGCGCCATGTGGGTAGTGTGTGTTTTATTTTAATGAATGTGTGTGTGCGCGTGAGACATGAGAGAAGCAAGGGAAAAGGGTGTGTGTGTTTTATTTTAATATAATATATAGGTATATTTTTATCATATTAATTTCATACACTAGGTCTTTATTTTTCCCTTTGTCTAATTTAAGATTCCTTAAATTTCATAGCTTCCATAATTTGGCTTACTATCTAACTTCCATAAATTAATCTTTAGCCTTTGAATAAATTTTGGGATGTTACAATTCTCCCCCCGTAAAATAAATTTCGTCCTCGAAATTTGTTACACTTCTCGAGATATAAACTCTGGGTAACATTTCTTTAGGTCCTCTTCAACTTCCCAAGTTGCTTCCCTTGGAGACAGTCCCTTCCCACCACCTTCACGAATGGTATGCTTCGATGTCTGAGTCATTTTTCTTGTCTGTCAATGATTTGTTCTGGCTCAGCCTCATATGTGAGATCATCTCGCTTATCCACATCTTCATATTCCATAAAATGTTCAGGGTCTGGCTGGTACTTCTTTAATTGCGAGACATGAAACACATCGTGCAGTCTGCTCAAGTTTGGGGGTGCTACTGGCCCAATTTTTGTCAATATTTCAAATGGACCGATGTAGCATGGGCTAAGCTTTTACCTTTTGATTGCCCGACCGATTTCGGTAACATGAGATACCTTTAAAAACACATGATCTCCCACTTCAAACTCTAGAGGTCTTCTCCTTTTATAAACATAGTTTTTCTGTCTACTTTGCGCTATTAAGAGCCTCTTTTTAATAGTCCTGATTTGCTCTGTTATTTGATCTACCAGATCCGGCCCATATAGGCTTCGTTCATTTAATTCTGTCCATCATAAGGGTGATTAGCACTTCCTACCGTACAGTGCTTCAAAAGGAGCCATTTGAATACTCGCATGATAGCTATTATTATAAGCGAATTCAGCGAGTGTAACATCCCAAAATTTATTCAAAGGCTAAGGATTAATTTATGGGAGTTAGATAGTAAGCCAAATTATGAAACCTATGAAATATAAGGAATCTTAAATTAGACAAAGGGAAAAATAAAGACCTAGTGTGTGTAATTAATAGGATAAAAATATACCTATATATATTATATTAAAACAAAACACACATACACATTTTTAATTACTAAAAAAAAACACTCTTTCCATGCTTCTCCCAAGTCTCACGTATACACACACACATCCATTAAAAAAATGCCACCCTTAACCACATGGCACACACTTCACATATCTTTATTCCATTTAGTCCCACTCACTTTTCTCTTTCATTCACACACTTCTTCTGCATTCTAAGCTTTGTCAAGACGCATGGAAGAATTTGTGAAACAGAAAAATAGAGAAAAGAGTGAGTGAGTGAAAGAGAGAGACATAAGAGTGATAGATGTCATTGGAGGAAGGAAGAAGTGATTACAAATTCTACATACAATTCCATATCATAATATAGGTGAGTTCCCTTTGCATATTCTTAACTTTTTGTAGTTAATTTGAGGCTATTCTTGGGTAGTTTGGGAATCATAAAAACCTAGTATAATGAATTATTGTCTTGTGAGGTTTTGTTTTGGAAAAAATAGTACATAAGGAAAGAATGAGAATTTGATAAATTTGAGGTTTCCAATGAATTCTATACGAAAAATTATATGGGAATACATGAGATTATGATTTTTGGATGATTATATATAAGTCTAGAATTTTTAGAAAATAAGAAGAGTTGTTGTTCGGTTAGTTTCTCTGAAATCATATTGGTTGTAAAATAAATTTCGGTAACCAAACCTGGTCAGAAAATTATGAAAGTTTCCAGAAGGAAATTAGACATCTTAAGCTTTAATTTGATATATAATATGTATCATTTGGGTTTATAAATAGTGAGATATGAATTTTTAAAGTTAGATGATGAATCTGGAACGTTTTATGGTACAAACGAGGTTTGACGAAATTCTGGGAATTTTGTAGCTATAATTTATGAATGGTAATATTTTTCCCTGAAAATATATTTAAATATGATCATATAAGATTTTGAACCATCCCATTTGGAGTTCTATATATTTAGTTATGAATTTTAAAATTTAAGCTATTGAAACTGGAAAGATTTTCTGGCAGTGCGAGACAAATTTAAAACTGGGAATTATTCATGAGTAGGTGGTAGTTAAACGTATTTTTATATTAAAATATACTTTATAAGTGACACATAGAATTTGAAACCACCTTAATTGGGTATTTCTAGGCCAAGATATGAATTTTCAAAGATTATTGAAAATTCTGTCAGAATTGAGTAATAGTGCAAAAATAAAAAGTAAGGGTATTTTTGAAATAATTGGGACTCTAAGGGTCAAATTAAATACTTAGAGTTGGTATGAGTCCATTAAATACCTATTGGATTTAATGTATTAGCTATAATGATAACCTACCAAAGTGTCTTAAATTATTTTGGAATAAGTAATAATTCGTCCGTCCGTAAATTATAAATTATAGGATTTGACATTTGCCCAGGACGCCTAAGAGACTGAGAACAGGAACCAAATTTGGAAAGACTGTCAGGTAGTACCTTATCTCTTATATTATATGTGATGCCATGTATGTGTACCATATCATCTGTATATGTATGGGACAGATAGTCCATAGGCGGTAAGACCCGTAAGTACAAGTTACACCGGGAGTTACCCGGGGGCGTCTTAAGCCAGGTAGGTTTGAGGCAGAAAGCCCGTGACTGTACCTTGTATGGGGCAGAGGCTCTGGGTAGCCAGATTGTGAATCTCAAGCGCTGTGAGTCTGTGATAAGGGACCGGTTAGGCCCTTTTATGTGCTGCATTTCTGTAAGTTGTGCTGTTTGATGATTTGTTTTACATGCTTAGTATTTTCATATTATATGAGTGATCTGTGTACTACTGAGATTCTTTTGAATCTCACCCCTTTTTCAACAAATAATATACAGCAAAGGCGTCCAGCTCTAAGGGAAAGAAGGTAATATAGACGGACGGAGAAGAGGCAAATAAATTATGGACTGTTTGATTATCATTTTATTTTGGATAACTGTAAAATATTTATAAGTAGTTGTAGTAGCGATAGTAGTACTAGTACTCGCGATGCAGACTGTATACGTTGTAATCCGTACGCTAGACTTTCGATAACGTATTGGTATCCAGAAACCAATAAGTTAACCATCACGACGTGAACTATGGATAGAAAATGATCTGTATTTTAAATAAAAGATTTTTAAACTGATAAAGATAATGAATTTACAAACTAAAATTTAGACCATACATATTTATTTTAAAAATTTTTTGAAAATCCTATACAAATATAGGATTAAACTTTGTCTTAAATTGGAAATTTAAATTGTTTTGGTCTCAGGATTGAAACCATTATATATTTAAATTAATCTAAAGGCTTTAGAAATTAAGGTGTTACAGCGAGTGGAAGGAAATGATCCCAACTTCCCTTGAAATCCATTACAATACTCTTAACATATCTTCCAGCATCTGTATGGTTTATGACTGTCCATCCGTCTATGGATGATAGGCCGTACTGAATTTCAGCTTTGTACCTAGAGCTTCATGTAGAGCTTTCCAGAATCTTGACATGAATCTGGGATCTCGGTCAGAGATAATCCTCTTCGGTGTACCATGGAGTTTGATTATCTCCCGTATATATATTTCTGCTAACTTCTCTGGAGAATATCTGGCATTAATGGGTATGAAATGTGCCGTCTTGGTGAAACGGTCGACAATTACCCAAACGGCATCATAGTTTCTAATTTTGGGTAAACCCATCACTAGATCCATGGTGACATTTTCCCACTTCCATTCTGGAATTTCTGGACTCTGTAGAAGTTATGGTGGTCTCTGATGTTCCATCTTTACCTTTTGACAAGTCAGACATCGGGCCACATACTTGGTCATGTCATTTTTTAACCCTAGCCACTAATACATGGACTTCAAATTATGATATATCTTAATCATTCTTGGGTGAAGGGTGTAACGACTCTTGTGTGCCTCATCCAGGATTTTCCTCCTCAGATCAACCTTTGGTAGTACATATATTCATTGTTTGTATCTGACCAATCTACTTGGCGAAAGATCATGATCTTGGGTTTCACCTTTTTCAATCATCCCTCGGATCAACTGGGCTCGTTCATCTTGCATATGAGCTTCTTCAATTTCTGCTCTCAAATCGCTTTCCTCCTGGCTGACACTGAAATTAGCTAGGATTACTTTATTCTGTTTATACACATTCGCGAACATTTGATTTGACAAGTTCAAATCCCTAAATTCTTCTAACAATTTATGTTCTCGGACTATCATGACTGCTACTTTCACCGCTTTTCTACTCAAGGCATCAACAACAACATTTGCCTTTCCTGGATGATATTTAATCTCTAGATTATAATCTTTTAACAACTGCATCCAGTGACGTTATCTCATATTCAATTCTTTTTTATCATATAGATACTTGAGGCTCTTGTGGTCACAATACAATTCTATAGTACTACCATACAGGTAGTGTCGCCATATTTTCAATGCAAAAACGATTGCTGCAAGCTCTAAATCATAAGTGGGATAGTTCTTCTCGTGAGGCTTCAGCTGTCGAGAGGCATATGCCACCACTTTGCCCTGCTGCATAAGGACACATCCCAATCTCTGCTTACTAGCATCACTGTAAACCACATAAGGCTCACTGGGATCTGGGATAATCAGTACTGGTGCGGATGTCAATCTCTCCTTCAGCTCCGTGAAGCTCCTCTCACATTTGGCATCCCACACATATGTTTGATTCTTTCTCGTGAGCTTTGTCAATGGCATGGCGATCCTGAAGAAATTTTGAATAAATCTCCGGTAATAACCAGCAAGACCCAGAAAACAGCGTATCTCTGTTACAGTTTCTAGCCTCTTCCAGTTTAGTACTGCCTCCACCTTACTAGGATCCACAGAGACTCCTTCTTGTGAAATTACATGGCCTAGAAATTTAACTTCTGAAAGCCAGAATTCACATTTACTCAGTTTGGCAAAGAGTTTCTTTTCTCTCAGAATTCTTAGTACTATTCTCAAATGCTCTTCATGTTCCTCTTTACTCTTAGAGTATATTAGGATGTCATCAATGAAGACTACCACGAACTGATCCAGATATTGACAAAAAATTCAGTTTATGTAATCCATAAACACAGCAGGTACGTTGGCCAATCCGAAAGGCATTACCAAGAACTTATAGTATCCATACCTAGTTCTAAAAGCTGTCTTCGGCACATCCTCAGCTCTTACTCGCAGCTGATAGTAGCCCGATCTTAAATCAATCTTTGAGAATAAGCTAGAACCAGATAACTGATCAAGAAGATCATCAAACCTGGGGAGTGGATATTTGTTCTTGATGGTTACCTTATTCAGCTCTTGATAATCAATACATAATCGTAGGCTCCCATCCTTCTTCTTAACAAACAATACTGGAGCTCCCTATGGTAAAATACTAGGGCGTATAAACCCTTTCTCTAGTAATTCTTTAATTTGCTTCTTCAGTTCTGCCATTTCGTTTGGTGCCATTCGGTAAGGAGCTTTAGAAATAGATCCAGTACCCGGCATAATCTCAATGGCAAACTCAATTTCCCTTTCTGAAGTCAATCCACTAATGTCTTCTGGAAATACCTCAGGGAATTCATTCACAACAGGTATACTCTTAATAGTTACATCAAATTCTGCCTTAACCGAGAATAATATTAGATACCCTTGACACCCTTTTCTCAGACATTTCTTAGCTTCAGCTATAGAGAGAAAATTCATGTTAGTGCTAGCATCATTGCCTTTATGTGGTTTAAGATATTCAATTCTCTTGTTACTACAGTCCAGCAAAACGTTGTTCGCCGTTAGCCAATCAATGCCTAGGATAACTTCCAGTTTGTGGAGTGGTAGATAGATCAAACCTATCACTGACTCCCGCCCCGCTACATTTATAATACAATTCAAACAAGCATATGAAGTAATAGCTCTAGCACCCATCAGTGTAGTTACAACTAGATCATACGATAATTTATGGACATTTAGCCCTAACTCTTTAGCACACTCAGAGGAAATAAATGAATGACTAGCACCAGAATCAAATAAGGCTTGTAATGTGGTACCATTAAGAAGGATTGTACCTTGGATCATCTCTGGAGATTTCTAGGCCTCCTTGTGGGTCATCGCGAATACTCTCCCTTGAGTCTTGGGCCTGGGCTCTACTGCATGTTGTTTACATTCACTAGCAAAGTAACCCGGTTGATGACAAATGTAACAAATTATCTGTCTATCACACGTTCTACCAGGATGCACCTTACCACATCGAGAACATGTTGGAGCTGTAAAGGACCCCTGATTTCCACGGTTATCTGGCCTGTAAGGTCTCTTATCATTTCCCCTGAATGATGATCCCTGACCCTTCCGTTTTTAAGGAAAGCTTCCCCGACTAGGCCCACCGTGGTTATTGGTATTCTTAGCCGAATTTCGATCTCGCAGGTTATACTCCGTGATCCGGCATTCTTTTACTGCTTTGTTAAAATTTTCGAATTGTAGGGCGGCTAACTGATCTTTCAGGTAACGCATCAACCCTCTGATCAGTAGATCTGAGCTCCACTGCTTACCTTCTTTGTTTCGTAAGTAAGAGGAGTAACGGGACAAGCGAGTGAATCGAGAGAGATATTCATCGAAGGTCTCCTCTTCACCCTGTAGAATAGATAAGAACTTTATTTCTTTTTCGATTCTCACAGACCTAGGGAAGTATTTTTCATCAAACTTCTCCTGGAATAGCTCCCAAGTCACAGGAATATTCTGGGTTTGCAACATCATAGCTATATTCCTCCACTATTGGTCTGCATCCCCCTCTAGTTTGTACACTGCTAGTCATGCCTTTTTCTTAGAAGAACACTTCAATATTTCAAAAATTTTCTCCATTCTGATTATCCAGTTTTCAGCTTCTTGAGGGTCAAATTTCCCATTGAATAACGAGGATTAGTGTTTACCGAACTTTGTAACCCAATACTATATATTTTGTTCCTCATGAACTGGTCCCCTATGAGATTATTGATTCGGTGTTATTGGTGGTTGTGACTCCTCAGGTTGGGTCGATTCTTCATTATTTTATGTTTCCTCCTGACTTGTTTCATTATTTACTGAATGCCCCCTGTCATTCATTGTGTTTAGCTTTTACTTCCTGGAGCTCTTCCCTAAGTTCTTGTATCATGGCCCGCTATTCAGTAAGCATGCCAAGCATTTGTTGCATAAGATCATGTATAGCATTTGGTTCCAGATTATCATTTCCGTGTCTACCTCTACCTCAGCCTCTGCTGCGGCCACTTCCGCTAGCTCTACCACCTCTTATAATCACCATCTTTATATTTCACTATATTGAAATGAGGAAGAGGTAAATTTCACATAATCATATATCAATATACTATTATGATAATGATAGAACCGTATGCTCTGATACAAAAAATATAACACCTTAATTTCTAAACCCTTTAGATTAGTTTAAATATATAATGATTTCAAACCTGAGACCAAAACAATTTAAAGTCCCAATTTAATATAGAGTTTAATCTTATCTTTGTATAGGATTTTAAAAAAATTAAAATAAATATGTATGGTCTAAATTTAAGTTTGTAAATTCATTATCTTTATCAGTTTCAAAATCATTTATTTAAAATACAGAGCATTTTCTATCCATAGCTCGCTTAGTGATGGTTAATTTATGGGTTTATAGATATCAGTACGTTACCGAAAGTCTAGTGTACAGATTATAACTTATACAGTTTGCTTCACGGTTACAAGTACTACTACCACTACTTCTACTATTAATAAATATTTTACAGTCATCCAAAATAAAATGATAACCAAACAGTCCATAATTTATTTGCCTCTTCTTCGTCCGTCTATATTACTTTCTTGCCTTGAGAGCTGGACGCCTTTGCTGTATATCATTTGTTGAAAAAGAAGTGAGATTCAAAAGAATCTTAGTAGTACATAGATCACTCATATATTATGCAAATACTAAGCATGTAAAACAAATCATCAAACAACACAACTTAGAGAAATGCAACACATAAAAGGGCTAAACCAATCCCTTATCACAGACTCACAACGCTTGAGATTCACAATCTGACTGACTGCCAGGGCCTCTGACCCATACAAGGTACTGTTACGGACTTTCTGTCTTAAGCCTATCTGGCTCAAAACGCCACCAGGTAACTCCCGGTGTAACTTGTAGTTATGGGTCTTACTGCATATGGACTATCTGTCCCGCACATATACAGATGATATGGTACACATACATGGCATCACATATGATATAAGAGATAAGGTACTACCTGATAGTCTTTCTAAATTTTGGTTTATGTTCTCAGTCTCTTAAGCGTCCCGGGAAAATGTCAAATCCTATAATTTATAATTTATGGACGGGCGAATTATTACTTGTTTCAAAATAAGACATTTGGTAGGTTATCATTATAGCTAATACCTTAGGTCCAATAGGTATTGAATGGACTCATACCAACTCTAAGTATTTAACTTGACCCTTAGAGTCCCAATTATTTCAAAAATACCCTTACTTTTTATTTTTGCACTATTACTCAATTCTGTCAGAATTTTCAATAATCTTTGAAAATTCATATATTGACCTAGGAATATCCAATTAAAATGTTTCTAAATTCTATGTGTTAATTATTAAGTCTGTTTTAAGATAAAAATACGTTCCACTACCACCTATCCATGAAAAATTCCCAGTTTTAAAGTTTTCTCAGACTGACAGAAAATCTTTCCAGTTTCAATAGATTAAATTCTAAAATTCATAACTAAATATTTAGAACTCCAAATGGGATGTTTTAAAATCCTATATGATCCTCTTTAAGTCTGTTTAAAGATAAAAATACGTTCCACTACCATATATCCATGAAAAATTCCCAGTTTTAAAGTTTTCTCACACTGACATAAAATCTTTACAGTTTCAATAGCTTAAATTTTAAAATTCATAACTAAATATCTAGAACTCCAAATGGGATGTTTTAAAATCCTATATGATCCTCTTTAAGTTTATTTTCATAGAAAAATATTACCATTTATAAATTATAGCCATAAAATTTCCAGAATGTCGTTAAACCTCGTCTGTACTATAAAACGTTCCAGATTCATCATCTAAATTTAAAAATTCATATCTCACCATTTGTAAACCCAAATAATACATCTTATATATCAAATTAAAGCTTAGGATGTCTACTTTTATTATGAAAACTTTCATAATTTTCGGACCAGGTTTGGCCACAGAAATGTATTTTAGAATCAATATGATTCCAGAGAAACTAACCAAACAACAACTCTTCTTATTTTCTAAAAATTCCAAACTTATATATAATCATCCAAAAATCACAATAACATGTATTCCCACATAATTTTTCGTATAGAATTCATTAGAAACCTCAAATTTATCAAATTCTCATTCCTTCCTTATGCATTATTTTGGCCAAAACAAAACCTCACAAGACAATAATTCATTATACTAGATTCTTATGCTTCCCAAACTACCCAAAAATAGCCTCAAATTAACTAGAAAGAGTTAAAAATATATAAAGGGAACTCACCTATATTAGGATATAAAGTTGTATGTAGGATTCATAATCACTTCTTCCTTCTTCCAATAGCACCTATCATTTTTATGTCTCTCTTTTTCTCTATTATGATTCTCTCTCTCTCTCTCACTCACTCTCTCTTTTCTTTCCCTTGGCTTCCGGAAGTAAAGTAAATGGAGAGGTGAGAGTGTTTTAAAAAAATGAAGAGTGTGTTGCCGTGTGTATGTGTTTAAGAGAGTGAGAGAGAGTGTTGTTTTTTATAATTAATATGTGTGTGTGCGCGCCATGTGGGTAGTGTGTGTTTTATTTTAATGAATGTGCGCGCGCGCGAGACATGAGAGAAGCAAGGAAAAATGGTGTGTGTTTTATTTTAATATAATATATATAGGTATATTTTTATCATATTAATTTCACACACTATGTCTTTATTTTTCCCTTTGTCTAATTTAAGATTCCTTAAATTTCATAGCTTCCATAATTTGGTTTACAATCTAACTCCCATAAATTAATCCTTAGCCTTTGAATAAATTTTGGGATGTTACAGGAACCCTTACTCTAGAGATGCTATTAAGCACTCTTAGTGTGTGAATTAAATTAATTAATGCAATTGATTCAATGTAACTCTAAAATCAACTTCATATCTAACAATACTATGCAAGACAATAGAAAATCAATGGAATCACATTTAAACATATATATAACCACATATATTAATAAGCTTAAAATTCAGCATCAACTAATTTAAATCACAAATTAATCCAAATTAAGTACTTAGCTAAGTAACAAAGTAACAAAGGTTTAGCAACATAAATACAATTTGTAAGACAGAAAATCATAATTATAAAACTAAACAAATAGATTAAAACATAAAATTCTTCTTTGTAGCTCAAAGCTCAAGAATCAATTCATTGTTGTAAAAGTAAATTTCAGCCACTCATTACCATGGAATCAGCACCAACAAGCAACACAATCTTATCTGAATCAAGCATCTAACCATGGGAAACCACCAGAAATTATAAAAAAATCAGTGGGTGCCGTGGCTGTGATGGAATAGGGAGAACAGGGGAGGTCAGTTGAAGCTCTATATTCTTCCACGGTGATGATGAAAGAGGGTGATGGAAAGTTGTCGATGATGCTGTTTTATGATGCAAGATTCAATATCCCGCTGAAACTCTCCCCTTTTCTGCCGATCCCCGCCTTTCAGCTCTCTCCCCTTCTCGCGACAGTTTCTGTGGTGGTGAGGATGGAGTGGTGGTCAATAGTGGATGCTATTGGTTGAGGGAGGAGGACTGGTGCTCGCCGTCGACCGTGGTGGAGGAGGTAGTCGCCGGCGAGGAAGGAAGAAGGTGTAGGTGATGAGATGAAGAAGACGCTCCTCTTTGTTGCGCCGCTCTGTTCTGCGCAATGAATCACGGTCAGCATCTCTCCCGTCTGAATATCAGCTTCTGACCTAAGGAATTGACCAAAACGCTGTGTTTAACACATGGACTAAAATGTCATTTTCTAAATTCGTGGAACTAAACTGTTATTTTTTAAATTCAACCCCAAACTGTCATTTTTATTTTTTTGAATCCCATTTTTCAAACACTTACAATTAAAACAATTAAGCCAATATTAAATCCTATCAAAAATCAATGATGAAGAGTAATTACAATTATTTTGACAATTTTATTCTTTTAAATCCTAATTTAATGTATGTACCCTTAATATCTATTTATCACAATTAGAGCATTTTAAATTCAATTAATATGACAAAATCCCTAAATAAAATGTAAAAATATATAATATAATTAAATATTTGTCAATACATAAAATGCTTCTCAATAAAATTTACTGGCATTGAAATTTAAATTCAGCTGGCCAAAAAAAAAAATCTAAATTGATGATCGACCCAAAACAAATCTAAGTTGATGAAAGAAATCTTGGTTTTGTGTTCTCATTCATTCTCATTACACATGCGTGGTTAATTCGATCAATAATATGTTTAATTTTATAGGCTTGTAGCTCATTCAAGGCACTGACTGTATAATTTAACTGAGAGGACACATTCTTAATATGAAAAAAAAAAAATTCTATGGTCTTCAATTTCTTCAGCTACTACTTTGAGTTTGAGGACAATATTATCACTGAATGATATGGTTCGAGGAGAATCATAAAAATTGTAATTATTAAGTTCCAAAAGCCAAAATATAAACGTACAAATACCAAATTGGCCCTAATCAAACTCATATTCTATTGGATGAAATCTCTACTACTATTTAACAGTTACTGTTTAGGTGACAGATGGGGAATAATTATTTTTATCTTTTAATAAAATTGTAAATATAATCACGAATGAGCAAGAAAAACTGATTAGGCTTTTGGAGATGTTGTTTTGCCATGGTCGTGATTTTGAGTGACCTCAATGGTAGAGTTGGGAAATCAGGCTAAGCCCGTCGAGCCATTTATACCTTTTTAAATCACGGGCCGAGCTTTAAAAATAGAGCATCAAAAGAAAGTCGGGCTTAAAAGGGTCAGCTCTGTAGGGCTGAGAGTTCTAGAGGGTCAGCTCTGTAAGGCTGAGAGCCAGCCTGTTAGACCATTTAGCTCTTTTTTTTTTAATTCTCTTGCCCCTCCTGCCCGTGACCTTGCTGAATCCTCTATAAGAACCTTAAAATTGTCAAATTTACATATAATTGTAATTTACTAATTCTTGATATTTCTACCCCATAAACAGAGTTTACTACTTAAAGTGAAATACAATCAAATTTCCTTGAAATTGATGATAGTAGCGAAGAAAATGAAAACGATAGTCGTCATAATCATGTTGCTTAGAGTGTTTAGCTTTTTGCCTTCTTATACTTTGTGTGAGACTATGAGTTACTTGTATACATTATTTTTTTACCTTTTATTATGAATTAGTAACTGTATTTGTTTTATTGCATGATGCATGTAAATGTATAGTTAAATGTTTTGAAAATAGCTTCCGGTTCTGTGGGCCGACCCTGGCCCGCTTGCTTTTATGCCGAGCTTTGAAAACATCAATTTTTCTTTCCCCGAGTCTTGTAGGGTAGGCCCTTTTAGGCCTTAGCCTGTCAAGGGACAATCCTGATTCCCAACTCTACTCAATGGCCTTGGCTTTGTAACAAGTAGTATAGAATACTGCTGGTGTAATAATTAGAAAAATTGATTGCAAACAATTAAGTCCATATGACTGATTTCAATTATGAAATTTTTTTCCCCTTAGTAAAACGGACTCATCCATTCACCCAAAAAAGCGCGGGCAATGGCATGGTGGAATTCTCAAACATTAAGTGGCCCTCAAAACAAGTATAATTTATTCACTTCTAGGACCACATTTTCATTTTCATTGCATTAGTCTAATACCCCAAAAGAACGTTATTGAGAAGAAGCTTGTGTGGATACATTGTCCCTTCACTAACATATATCTCAAGAGTCTTTAGTCTAAATTTGTTTGGATGTATATATTATATCTTTTTATCTCCCACTTATAATTTGTAGGTACACGGCATGTTTAACTTGTGAGAACACCTCAAATTCACACTCCATTTCGTAAGATAGAAACTGCACACTGCGAAATATCTCCTCTTATATGAATATTTTATTTTGGTGATATCATCTTGGTTCAATGAAAAATGCCACGTAGTTGATGCTAAAAATACAGGCAAATATACCACTTTCTATATATATATATATATATATATATATAAAGTGGTATATAAAAATTATCAAAGTGGTGGTATAGATATACACGTAAATCTACTTTTGATTATGGGTATCGATATAGTCTCTAGCTAGAAAGAATAAATGTATATAAACTAATTTTAAAAGGAAGTAAAGCATATCACATAATAAACATGAAAATAATTGTATCGAGAAATTAACATGGAAAAGAATTAAAAGCAATGTGTGCATAATTGTTATGTCTAAAAGCGGAAGATTTGCATAATATTAATGTCATATGATAACATTCACTACATAATCAATCTATAATATAAACATTTACTAAAAGGAAAAGAAGTTAAGAATATGCACTTTTTGTGATAACCGTTTGGGTCACTCGGTGTCCTTCGCTTTTTCTAGATCCTATTTTCAAGTATCCGAGCAAGCGATTAATCCTGATTGAGGCTTTGTGATTGATGCTTTTTACATTGTTTTTTCCTCTTAAAGTTGCCTATGAATAATCGTATTGTCTCTAACATAGAAATTTGTTTATATTATAAAAAATGGGTAATTTGCTACAATTGTCACAAGGAGTATGGAGCACACAATCAGAAAGAAAGCAAGGAACAATGGAGAGTCAAGTCTGGCGCTTTGGAGTGTGGTCGAAGGAAAGTTGATAAAGCCAAATACAATCCATTCAATTGCGTGTTTGAAAATGTTACAAAGCAAAAAAGCCGTGAAGACTAGATATTTTCATATTTTCATTCTTGAAAAAATGTCTCATCTAATTTAATTAAACTTGTCCAGAGAAATTAAATGAATTACCTTAAATTAATGTAACTAGGACTGGATTGTTCAATATTATTATTTGAGAAAAATTAATTTAGCATGTACCTGACGCCTTGAAAAACATTTAAAATGAAAAATTGTAGTATTACCTCCAAGTGCAAATGAATATATATGATAAAAGAGAGACGTAAATTGAAAAGAAGAAAAAAAAAAGACATAAATGACGAACATGTTACTAATGACTAATTAGTGCTCCTTCATTTTTGAACAATAACAAAGCTTGAAAATAATAAAAAATAAAGAAAATGAAGAGTGCCTAATGTCACGGGTTTAGAGTCCGGCGCAGCTCACAGTGCCCGTGCGGCATCCCCAGGGTACCACTTCCCCTAGGGACCAGCCTTACCAAATACGGCGCCAACTGGTTTCGCCCTGCCATGGGCTTATCAGGGGGACGACATCAGCCCCCGACCAGTTGAATCCTTAGATTGGCTTCAGCCCCCTCACAGTGAGACCTTAGCATCTAAGGAGAACAACGCGCAAATACTAATGTCGTCCTCCCATCACCCAATGGCAAGACCAGATGGCCCGTCTTTTATTTGGTCTTATACGGTCACGCCAAACAGGTCGTGACATTCTCCCCCACCCAACATCTAGCACACCCTCGTGCTAGGAGAGAGAAGGACTCTGCCCAATGATCCACCTCAAACCAGCCGATGTGAGACTTGCCAGGGTCGTGGCATTTATGACAGTCCCAGCCCCTCCTACACAACATTTGTGGGTGCTTAGCGCCCCACCTAATATAGGCCCTAAAACCCCTGACAAGCTCCCCCACCTAACCAGACAATGGCCTCCATCTCCGAGTAGGGGTCCATCCCATTCCATCCACGGGAGGCCACCACACCGAGCGTAGAGCGAGGTAGGCTCTGATACCACGTTGTCACAGACTTGGAACTCCCTTCCTTGTACCGTGCCAGCTTTAGCTTGATCACCCCTCCTGAACTTGGCTAAGTCAGCTACACCCTCACGAGTAGGCAAAGAACTCAAAGACTACAAGAGAACTTCTAGAGAGAGAAAGAGGATTTTAGAGAGAGAAGCTCTTGAATGACAAATACTTGAATTACTTTCGATGGTTTACAAGTGAGGGAGGCACCCCTATTTATAGCCTTACACCTCCTCAATGAACGGTCAAGATTTAAAACATCTAACGGTTGAGATTGGTTCTCCAGAACCTTCTCCCAGAATATCTAGATATTTACATGTTCGCTTATGTCATCGCTTACATCGTCATATTTCTAGAATTCTCTACATAATTCTACCGATATCTACACAACTCATTACTCATGCAAAGTGTCTTGCATACTGAATATCTAGCGTTCCTTACAGTGCATGACACTCTCCCCCACCTAATCCGGTGACATCCTTATCACTGACTCGTCTTTATACCGATGTAGGTGGTCTTCAAATTGCCAAAGATCCTCTTGAGTTTCCCATGTGGCGTCGCTCTCTGGAAATCCCTTCCATTTGTTCAAGTATTGGGTACTTGGTGATACCCCTCGTCTTCGCACTACTCGATCAGCTAGCACCTCTTCTACCTCTCGATCAAAGGACTTCATCATGGTGGGAGGTGCTCTTATCGAGATGGCCCGTTCTGGATCATCCACATCTTCATGAAACGGCTTGAGCATGCTAGCATGGAAGACGGGATGTATCTTCAAGTTTGAGGGTAGGTCCAACCTGTAGGAAACCTTTCCTACCCTTCCCAAAATCTTATATGGGCCCTCATACTTGCGAATAAGGCCCTTGTGAACCTTTCGGAACACTTTGAATTGATGAGGAAGAAGCTTAACCATAACCATGTCCCCTATTTGGTATTCTGAGGGTCACCTCTTCCTATCCGTAAACTTTTTCATTCTCTTGGCCGCCTTGACAAGGAAAGATCTTGTTACCTCAGTTTGTTCTTGCCAAGACTTGGCCATGTGGTAAGCTCCTGGACTTTTGTCCTTGTAGGTTGTTGTAAGGGTATGAGGTATCAGTGGTTGTTGTCCTATTACCACTTCAAAGGGACTTTTTCCCGTGGCCTCACTCTTCTGTAAGTTATAAGAGAATTGAGCCACATCAAGGAGCTTAGCCCAATCCTTCTGGTTGGCACTAACAAAGTGCCGTAGATAGCATTCAAATAAAGCATTTACCCTTTCTGTCTACCCATCCGTTTGTGGGTGAAAGCTTGTAGAGAAGTATAGCTCCGTGCCCATGAGCTTGAATAACTCGGTCCATAGCTTCCCAGTAAAACGGGGGTCCCTGTCACTAATGATTGTCTTTGGTAACCCCCAGTATTTTACCACATTCTTAAAGAACAGCCTGGCTGCTTCCTCTGCAGTATAATCTGTAGGAGCAGGAATGAATGTTGCATACTTTGAGAATCGATCTACCACCACCATGATAGATCCATACCCCTCAGATTTTGGCAAAGCAGAGATAAAATCCATGGAAACACTCTCCAATATTGCCAGGTATAGGTAGAGGCTCTAGCAAAACCCCAGGTTGTTGATTCACTATTTTATCTTGTTGACATACAAGACACGTCTTTACATAGAGCTCTACCTCATCCCTCATCTGTGGCCAGTAGTAGGCTGCTTCCAATAGAGCAAGTGTGCGTCTTTGTCCCGGATGACCAGCCCACTTGGAGTCATGACACTCCTTAACGAGCTCTCTTCGTAGATTCTCCCATTTTGGAACAAAGACTCGCCTTCCAATAGTATATAGAAGGCCATCTTCTAACCAAAACCTCTTGGTTTTTCCTTCCTTGGCCATCTCTACCAGTTGCTGTGCTACGGGGTCATGATCCATTCCCTCAATGATCTTTGTCATTAGGTCACCCTTGGCTTGACTCACCGCTACCAACTCTGCTTTTCAGCTTAATGCATCTGCCACTACATTAGCCGTGCCAGGTTTGTACTCCATTACATAGTCAAACTCGGCTAGAAAGTCTTGCCAACGGGCTTGTTTTGGTGTCAGCTTCTTCTGAGATTGGAAGTAGCTGGTTGCTATATTATCTGTCTTGATCACAAACCTCGATCCCAACAGATAATGTCTCCACGTGCGTAAGCAATGCACCACGACTGTCATTTCTTTTTCTTGGACCGTGCATCGCCGCTCGGCATCATTGAGCTTTCGGCTCTCAAACGCAATCAAATGCCTCTCTTGCATTAGTACTCCTCCAATTGCAAAATCTGAAGCATCTGTGTGAACTTCAAAGGTCTTAGAGAAATCCGGGAGAGCCAATATCGGTTCCTCTATTACCGCAGCCTTCAAGCCTTCAAAGGCATTATGGCACTCCTTCATCCATTCCCATGGCTTGTTCTTCTTTAATAATTCTGTCAAAGGGGTTGCCATAGCAGAGTAGCCCTTGATAAACCGTCGATAGTAGTTCACCAGCCCAAGAAAAGACCGCAACTCAGATACTCGGGTAGGTGGCTCCCAGTCCTTGATAGCTCGAACTTTCTTCTCGTCCATCATAAGGGTCCCTTGGCGAATGATATGGGTCCCTTGGCGAATGATATGTCCAAGAAAGTGCACCTCTTCCTTGGCAAAAGAATACTTCTCCTTCTTGACCTATAACTCATTCTTCCACAGGATATCGAACATGGTCTGTAAGTGTTCTACATGGTCCTCTAATATGTTACTATAGATAACTATATCATCCAAGTAGACCACTACAAACCGATCCAGGAAAGGATAGAATATTTGATTCATCAAGTGCAAAATGTTGCTGGTGCATTGGTTAGAGCAAATGGCATAACTAACCACTCAAAAGACCCATACCTCGTCACACAGGCAGTCACTTCTTGGATGGCCGGGGGAAGATTTTGACTCTCTGCTTCGTCAGGGTCTACCTCTTTTAACGCTGCAAGGTATGTAACTTCCCCTATTCTAAATCCTTTCTCCACTTGTATTGCTGACAAGTGAGCATCCTGATCCTTACTTGTTGCAGGAACTGTGTAAGCAACCCCTTTTCCAGGATGCACATGGAGTCATAATATGGCATGAGGAATGCTTTTTCCTTACGCAAAAAGTCCATGCCAAAAACTACGTCGAAGTTATCCATAGGGCCTACTGACAGGTCCACGATCCCTTTCCATGTTCCAAGGCATAGCCTTACTCCATTAGCTACACCTTTCAGGGGTTTGGGGGGAGCATTGACAGACTTCATCAACCCTCCTCAAGGTTGATCAGTTGAGAGGCCAATCCGTTAAGCCTCGTCTGGAGTAATAAAGTTGTGGGTCGCCCCGGTGTCCACCATCACCTTCACTGGCTTCCCATTCAATGTTGCCTTAACATACATGAGTCCTCTACTTCTTGGCGTTTATTCCACATGTTTCGCCTTTAAAGCATTTAGGACTCTGAGCGATCCCATTTGTTAGCTAGGCTCTTCCTCACTGGGCTTATCTTGTCCCTCCATGATGGATGACAAGGTTCCGAGCTTGGGGCATTCCACCATCCGATGCGGCCCTTTGCACACAAAGAACCCATCGGACTATAACTATTTTTCCTCTCCTCATATTGATTTCTGTGGAAGGATTTGCCAGCTCCTCCCTGGTTGGTCCCCTTACCCTTGTCTCCCCCACTTTTTCCTTGATTAGGTTTGGAAGATTTAGGTTTGGAAGACTCACCTTTCTCTCCTTTCTGGTACTCCGTAAGGCTTTCAGCAATGGCAATGGCTTCATCCACGTTAGTCACACCATGTCGTTGAAGCTCATGTTTGGCCCAGCTTTGGAGACCTTCTATGAAGTAGAACAAGGTTTCCTCGTTAGAGAGATTAGGAATTTGCAATATGAGGGTGGTGAAGTCCCTGACGTACTCAGCAATCGTGGTCTTATGCTTGAGTTCTCTCAACTTCTTTCGAGCCTCATAGACCACGTTCTCGGGATAGAATTGCTTCTTTAGCTCCCGTTTAAAGTCTTCCCATGTTGTGATGGTGCAAAGGCCCTTTTCCATGTCGGCATGCTTCCTACGCCACCATAACATAGCATTATCAGTAAGGAATAAGGAAGCAGTGCGTACCTTGACAGAGTCATCACCTAGGTTTAAGCTCTTGACATATCGCTCCATTTACCATAAGAAGTTCTCAACTTCTTTGGCATCACGAACACCTTTGAAGTCCTTCGGCTTAGGGAGGTCCAACCTTACCTCCCTTACCCCACCTACACCGTCTGCTGATGAAGTCTTAACTTGCCTCTCCAAAGAAGTCTTAAGAGAGTTAAGATGCCCCTGCATGGCGGTAATGGCATCCATCACCGTTGCTTCCAGTCGCCTCATCAACTCATCTCGTTCCTCCTCAACATTGAGGTGCGAATCAAAGTCCGACCTCAAATTATCCAGTTGGTCTAAGGTATGGGTTTCGAGTATTCCAAAGTTACTCTCCACCTTTTCTACCTTAGTGACCACCCCTTGTAAGACTTCCTCCAAGGTTTCCACCCTTGCAGTGAAGGACGTAATATCCTCAGCCTGGCAGGACTTACTCGTGCCTCAAGTTTTATTTGATTAGTGAGGAGGTTGGGTTTTCCTACCCCTCTCTTCCCCAGAAGCAACAAGGTCCTCAGTTGTGCCTGACATTCTTGCCTACAAAATAGCTCCCACAAACCACGTCCAAAGCTTCAAACCAAAGCTCTGATACCACGTTGTCACGGGTATAGAGTCCGGCGCAGCTCACAGCGCCCGTGCGGCGTCCCGAGGGTACCACTTTCCCTAGGGACCAGCCTTACCAGATACGGTGCCAACTGGTTTCGTCCTGCCATGGGCTCATCAGGGGGACGGCATCAGCCCCTGACCAGTTGAATCCTTAGATTGGCTTCAGCCCCCTCACAGTAAGACCTTAGTGTCTAAGGAGAACAACGCCCAAATACTAATGTCATCCTCCCATCACCCAATGGCATGACCAGATGGCCCATTTTTTATTTAGTCTTATATGGTCAAGCCAAACAGGTCGTGACACTAAGCTTAATATGCTTAACCCAATTTATTCTGACAAGTTAAAGAAACTCCGATTTTCACGCATCAACATTACTATTACAATTCCAACATAATGACAAATGATTAGTGGTCATCATAATCAAGTAGGAGAGAAACAACTTTAAATTGGATTTGGATTGATAGATGTGTTCCACTAGTAGGTGCGATGTATCGGAGAATTTGAGAAAAACAACATAAAACAAAAGTGATAATATAGATTTTTTTTTACCATATACACAATATTATTATAAACAAATAGAGATAAAATTGTCTTTTATTTACTCAAAGATAAAAAAGTGAAAAATTATATACATTTTAAGTAGTGATGAGAACATGGTCTGAAAAATAAAATAAAATACAGTAACAAAATGAACAATTAATAATGAAAAATATATATAATGATTAAAGTTACCATCTAGAAGAAGTTGATGCGTGAATGGAGCAAGAAATTTGTGTGGTCTTCACTTTTTTTTTTCTGGGTGTCTTCACATTATTTCATTTTTGGTCAAGTCTGGTTGGTAAAGTTGGGAATTAGGGTTGGCACTTAATGGGCTAGGGCCGGCTCTAGATGGTCTGGGAAAGAAAAATTGTTATTTTTGAAGTCCCATCCAAGAGCATGCGGGTCAGGGCCAGCCTGCAGGGCCGGAAGTCATTTTCATAATATTTAACTATACGTCTACACATATTATGCAATAAAATAAATACATATACTAATTCATAATCAAAGGTAAAAAAATACTATACAAAAGTAACTCATAGTCTCATACAAAGCATAAGAATGAAAAAAAGCTAAACACTCTAAACAACATAATTATAACGACTATCGTTTTTCTTTTCTTCGTTGCTATCATCAATTTTAAGAAAAATTGATTGTACTTCACTTTAAGTAGTAGACACTGTTTAAGGGGTTAAAAATATTAAAAATTAGTAAATTACCATTATATGTAAATTTAATAATTTTATGGTTCTTAGGGAGGAGTTAGCAAGGGCACGGGCAGGAGAATTAAGAAAAAAAAAATGCTAAAAGGCCTAACAGGCTGGCTCTCGACCCACCAGGGCTGGCCCTTTTAGGCCCAATTTCCTTTTGAAGCTCTATTTTTCAAGTCCGGCCAGTGATTTAAAAGGGCTTAAACGGGTTCGCCTGACGGGCTCGGCCGATTTCTAGGCTTTACTGGTTAGCCTAAGACACTAGATCCCCGCAAAAATGTAATTAAAGAGTCACAATCAAATTGACAAACACTAAATAAGAAAGTCTACTTAATTAGTAGGAACTTGTAGTGCTTGACTCGTGAGTAGATCAAGGTCATGGTGCATTTCACACGGCACAACTAATACATACATATATGTCTGTGTATTTATATATCCTTATGAATATTTCATATTTGCAATATCATTATAGGAATGTGTGAGGATTGGATTTTATTGGCTATATGAAAATCATTTTAGCGGTAAATTTTTAAATACTTTTGTGAATATTCTTGGAGTTGTGAGATATATCTGGTCAATAATGAGCACACTTTAAACTCAATTTGTTAACTTGTAGATCATACCCGGGAAAAACTAATAAAATGATAAGATTATTTCATTGTTTAGCTCTGTATTTGGATTCCAAAAGGCAGAGTATATTTTAATGAGAATGGAACATCATATCTAATGAATCTCATAGAAAAAATGCTAATGCATGAGCCAATCATCAGCACATAGAATAAAGGGATGAAAGAATCATCTCAACCTACTTTGGCTCATAAATAAACTCCAAAAAACATATAGGGTTTTAACAAAGTGGATATCAATTTTCTTTTATATATGAATTCTTATAATTTGATCTATATTTCAATTTTTAAAAGAAAATATTCTCACAGTCCCTTGTGCTTAAGGTTATGCTCTTTAATATCTTCTACTAATTAACCGTTTTTGAATAATCAATCCACTCCAACATAGCCATATCTAACAGATCAAATTTACAGAGTACACAAAAAAGGGAATCACCAACTTAGTGACTCACAAAATATATATATATATATATATATATATATATATATATATATATATATATATAGTGTGGACTTCAACTTCTTCATTCCCTTCATTAATTATTTCATTTCATTGAATGGGGTGGGTGCTCTCTTTAAAAAAGTGAGAAGTCCACTTTCAAAAACAGAAGCAGTAGATAAAGAAAAAGATAAATTTCACAAATAGGGAGTTTTGTCCCTTTCAACAAAAATTGACACATCTAAATAAAATAGGAAAATTAAAAAGGCTTCAACGTTTATTATAATGACACATCTAATAAGTTTTGGTTGAAGCTGAATATAAAAGAAGTTGATGCAACAAAAAAGAAGCATCATTATCACATGAACCCACAAAGCACGTTAGTGATCTATAGATGGAATGCTTGACATGGGAGTAGACCTCAAAGTCACACTCTATTTCACACGACATAAATGACGAACAAGTCACTAATGAGTAATGAGTGTTCCTTCATTTTTGAACAACAACAGACCCTCAAAATAATAAAAATTAAAGAAAATGAAGAGTGCCTAAGCTCACTATGCTTAGCCCCATTTAGTCTGACTAGCTGAAAAAAATCATATTTTGATGCATCAACATTACTATTACAATTCCAACATAATGACAAATAATTAGTGGTCATCACAATCAAGTAGGAGGGAAACAACTTTAAAATGGATTTGGATTGTTAGATGTGTTCCACTAGCAGGTGCGATGTATCGGAGAATTTGAGAAAAACAATATAAAAAAAAGTGATAATATAGAATTTTATTTTTACCATATATACAATATTATTATAAACAAATAGAGATAAAATCGTCTTTTATTTACTCAAAGATAAAAAGGTGAAAAATTATATACATTTTAAGTCGTGATGAGATCATGGTCTGAAAAATAAAATAAAATACAGTAACAAAATGAACAATGAATAATGGAAAATATATATAATGATTAAAGTTACAATCTATAAGAAGTTGATGTGTGAATGGAGCAAGAAATTACTGCGGTCTTCACTTGTTTTTTTTTTTGGGTGTCTTCACATTATTTCATTTTTGGTCAAGTCTGGTTGGCCTAAGACTCTATATCCCCACAAGAAAGTTATTAAAGAGTCAATCAAATTGACAAAAACTAAATAAGAAAGTCTCCTGAATTAGTAGGAACTTGTAGTGCTTGACTCGTGAGTAGATCAAGGTCATGGTGCATTTCACACGGCACAACTAATACATACATATATGTCTGTGTATTTATATACCTTATGAATATTTCATATTTGTAATATCATTATTGGAATGTGTGAGGTTTGGATTTTATTGGCTATATGAAAATCATTTTAGCGGTAAATTTTTAAATACTTTTGTGAATATTCTTAGAGTTGTGTGATATATCTGGTCAATAATTAGCACACTTTAAACTCAATTTGTTAACTTGTAGAGAGTACCCGGAAAAAACTTGTAAAATGGTACGATTATTTCGTTGTTTAGCTCTGCATTTGGATTCCAAAAGGCAGAGTATATTTTAATGGGAATGGAACATCATATCTAATGAATCTCATAGAAAAAATGCTAATCCATGAGTCAATCAGCACATAGAATAGAGGGATGAAAGAATCGTCTCAACCTATTTTGGGCTCATAAATAAACTCCAAAAAACTTATAGGGTTAACAAAGTGGATGCCGATTTGCTTGTATACATGAATTCTTATAATTTGATCTATATTTCAATGTTTAAAAGAAAATATTCGCACATTCTTTTGTGCTTAATGTTGTGCTCTTCTATCTCTTCTACTAATTAACCGTTTTTGAACAATCAATCCACTCCAACATAGCCATATTTAACCGATCGAATTTACAGAGTACACAAAAAATAGAATCACCAACTTAGTGACTCACAAAAAAAAAAATTTATATATATATATAGTGTGGACTTCTTTCTTCATTCCCTTCATTAATTATTTCATTTCATTGAGTGGGGTGGGTGCTCTATTTAAAAAAGTGAGAAGTCCACTTTCAAAAACAGAAGCAGTAGATAAAGAAAAAGATAAATTTCACAAATAGGGAGTTTTGTCTCTTTCCACAAAAATTGAAACATCTAAATAAAATAGGCAAATTAAAAAGGCTTCAACGTTTATGATAATGACACATCTAATTAGTTTTGGTTGAAGCTGAATATAAAAGAAGTTGATGCAACAAAAAAGAAGCATCATTATCACATGAACCCACAAAGCACGTTAGTGGTCTATAGATGGAATGCTTGACTTGCGAGTAGACCTCAAAGTCACACTCTATTTCACACGACATTAATGACGAACATGTCACTAATGACTAATGAGTGTTTCTTCATTTCTGAACAACAACAGAGCCTCAAAATAATAAGAATTAAAGAAAATAAAGAGTGCCTAATGTCACGACCTGTTTGGCGTGACCGTGTATGACCAAATAAAAGACGAGTCATCTGCTCTTGCCATTAGGTGATAGGAGGACGACATTAGTATTTGGGTGTTGTTCGTTCTCCTTAGATGCTAAGGTCTCACTGTAAGGTGGCTGAAGTCAATCTAAGGATTCAACTGGTCGGGGGCTAATGCCGTCCCCCTGATGATCCCATAGAGGGGCAAAACCAGTTGGCACCATATCTGGTAAGTGTAAAGACCCGCCTCATATATCCCTTATTACTGACCTTACTCAGAGTAGCAATGCGTAATTCAGTGGGCACACAAGAATAACATGAATATACTGATAATATTAATACAATATTGCTTGATTATAATACAAAAGTTTCCCCACTAGGGGTTTACACAATATTTACAGACCTTAATAACTAAAAGGCCTTCAAACAACCAGCAACAGTCCTCTTCGTGCAAACCTCTTTTCTGATCTCAGCTCGTTTCCAATGCTCACCTGTCTGAATGGTTAGTTGGGAGGAGTGAGATTCGAGAGAATCTCAGTAGCAAACATTATCACTATGCATGCCAGATATATATGAATGCATGACATGCTTGCCTACACTATTTCATGCCAACATAATGACATATTGCATGCTTGATGTTATGACATACATATGGCCATAGCACAAATATAACAGAGCTTCAACCAATCATACATGTTCCACACAAATAGGCAAAGCAGTCACATAATCAATGCAAGACATACATATCTCATACATGCAGAAAAGATAAGTTCACTACCTGGTGGACTTTATGTCCTTCTCTTCTTGTTCCTTGATCCGCCAACCATTGCTCCTTCTTTATCACTTCATGGCCCTAGGCAAGTGATAACATCATTAGAGCCATGAAAAGTGAATACCCAATAGCCCACATTAGCCCTATAGGCTTACTTTCACCTTTGGAGTTCATTCCAATTATATTTGGCCAATTTCTTACTCAAATTCGCATGGTACTTAATCTACCAGCATTTTTAACCAAACTTTAAAAACTCATAATTAATTCTATAGAACTCCAATTGAGGTGGTTCAAAACTCCATTGGATCCTATTTAAGTATACTTTCAAGGAACAATATCATTTTCAGGAAAATACCAACACAAAATCCCCAGAAATTTTCCAAACATCAACTATTCCTGAAATTTCCAGGAAACAGGGCCAAAATTCAACAATTCATATCTCCCAACATACTTGTCCAAAAATTACAAAATACCCATAAAATTAAAGCTCTATATCTCTAATTTAAATCTGGAAATTGTGAGAATTATTGGATAAGGTTTGGTCCCTGAAACATCACCCACAAACATACTATTCCAGAAAATTCTAGTTTTGCATGACCTAACTTCAAAAACATAGAACTTTTATCACACAAATCCAATTGAGAATTATGACCTATCAAATTAAAGATCTTTGTGTCTATTTTTCATCTGAAAACTTTCGGAATTTTCAGACAAGTTTTGTTCCTTGAATTATCACGTACAGTAACAGTGCTTTAGACAAGGCAAATCAACACTATGAACACATAGGCTTTATAAATTCTCAAATTTATATACAAGCATCCAAAAATCATGAACACTTATATACTCACACAATTTTGCCTTATAAATCCAATGGAAGCATCAAAATTAACAAATTTCTACTCCTTCTCCACAAAAAATCCAGAACAGAAACAGGAATTTATAGTTCTCATAAAGAGTTTGTCGGTTTCTCGTTTTCTTTGGCTTAATCACTTCCTTGCTACTCCTAATCAAATGATTAGCTATTTAAACACTAATTAGACATGATTTAGCCATTGAAAATACCATTTTCTTATGAGAATGAATAGTACCCAACTTCCAAAATACTCATCCAAACAACAAATCAATCGGTTAAAAAGGAAGCTTACGCTTACCTCTACCCGTTTCCACAAACGGTTCGGAATTCCGGCAACACCCCGGCAAGGGATACGGTACCAAACACCTCCAAATGAAAATCCGAAACCGTAAGAATGAAGATCTCAATGAGTAGAGGAAGTTTCCTGAAGGGTACTTTGAGAGAGAATGCCGTTTCGGCAGTGTTTCGGAGAAAAGAACTTTTCTCCCTCTTCTTTCTCCAACTCTTTCTCTCTCTCCTCTGGTTTTTCCGCAGAAAAATAGATGATGATGAAGATGATTTAATGGATAAATGAAGGGTAAAACCAACTTGCCACTTGTCAACACTTGATTGGCCCAAATAATGAATTTTCGCACAAAATACCAAATTCTGCAGAATTTTCATTAACTTTGAAAATTCATATCTAATTGTAAAAATGTCGAATTGGAGTGATTCCAAAGGATATGAGACCCTTATTGAGTCTAGTTTTAAGGAAAAATATAAAATCTGGCCAATTGGAAGCTCAAACTTCCCATAATTTTAATCTTTGAATGCTGTCCCAGAAAATAATTAATTTCACTGGGCTAAATTTAAAAATTCATTTCTCTTTGTGTACAACTCCAAATGACTTATATAACCTATCCAATTAAATCTTGATAAGTTTACTTTCATTCTGGAAAGTTTCATAACTTTTTACCATCATTTACCCATCGAAAAAGGTCACACAATCACCACTGCCACATAGGGAATTTCACCGGTGGCAAAATTACTTTGTGTTCCACTTTACTCTATTATGTGTGACTTCCAATCACTTCGTTTTTGTATTCCCTGAGCTCTTTAGCTTACCAATATAATTCATTTAATATCCAAGGATATAAAATAATTTTTGGGGAATTTAAACATGCCTCATAGGGACATTTGCTAAACCGGGATCTAGCAGTCCACTTAATCAAGGCTTAATCTTATGCCTCTAGTCCCAAAATTTGGGATATTACAGTAAGGCTGGTCCCTGGGGGAAGTGGTACCCTCAGGACACCGCACGGGCGCTGTAAGCTGCGCCAGACTCCAGCACATGACAAAGTGGTATTAGAGCCTACCTCACTCTACACTCAGTGTGGTGGCCTCCCGTGGATGGAATAGGATAGACCCCTACTTGGAGATGGGGGCATCACTTGGTTGGGTGGGGGAGCTTATAAGGGGTTTTAGGGCCTATATAAGGTGGGGCGCTAAGCACCCACGAAGGTTTGTGGGAGGGACTGGGACCGTCACAAGTGTCACGACCCTGGCAAGTCTCATATCGGCTAGTTCGAGGTGGATCCTTGGGTAGAGTTGTAACATCCCAAAAAATTTAATGTAAGGATTAATTTATGGAAACTAGATAGTAAGCTCAATTTTGGAACCTACAAAATTTAAGGAATCGTAAATTAGACAAAGGGAAATATTAGGGCATAGTATGTGTAATTAATAGGATAAAAATATACCTATATGTATAAAAAAAACTACCGACATCATAAGACACACACACCCACACTTGTTCATTTATGATCAGCTCACGTACAGCCTCCTCTTTGACAAAAGAAACACATGTACCATACACATACTCACATCTATACCATTATAATTTCCCTCTTCTATTCGGCCAACACACATACACGTCCATCACCTAATTAACCAAAAAATAAAACACTCTCTTCCCTCTCCATTAACTTCACCTTCAGTCTCCATTCAACATTCATACATCAGCTGGAACAGAAAAAAAACATAGCAGAGAAAAGAGAGAAGTGAGTGAGAGAGTTAATCGGAGAAAGGAAGAAGAAGCTTCAAAACTCACATGCAGCACCATAAGCTAATATAGGTGAGTTTCATACATCCTTATCTTCTTTTTCCAGTAGATTTGAGGCTGTTTTCAGTAGCTTTTTGGGGTTGTTCTTCTGCTGGAATTTTGAAAATTCGCCAGAAAGTTGCTGTCACCAAAACCAGAGATTTTATGACAATTTTGGGTGATATTTCTGATTTTTTTGTTTCTGTAAAAATGTCCTAAAACCCAAGGAACATGTTTAGGAGTACGTAGAGTCAAAATCTTTAAGATTTGAGTCCAAAAGTATGGCTACATATCAGTTTTATCAACTCTATTTTGGTCGCCGGAAAACAGAGTTTCTATTGGAAACTTTCAAAAGCTCAAACAGAGGCTACATATGGAGTTTTCATCTGGTTATTTTTGATATGGAAATTTTAGGATGTGTAGTATAAAATAGAATCAAGAAGAGCTCAATTTGGTGTCAAAACGAATAAGTTATTAATATTTGAAGTTAGACTATCAAAACTGATGTTTATCATAGTCAGTCAGTTCCGTGTGGCTTTATGACCAACTAAATCACATCCATTATTTACGAAACTTTATAGGGTGGTAGCAGACATAACAAGCTTTAAAATGCGTAGTAGAATGCATAATTGGGATATCTTTAGAGGAAGTTATGATTTTTGAAAGATGGGTTTAGAAACAAGTGAAATCCTGGACGTCCAAATTCTAGTAGTTGATTTCGTGGTATTTTTGAATTATGTAATCTTTCCCAATGGCCATGAAAATTTCCAGAATTGAAGTACATAGTCTTATCTTTAATTTTATATATATTTTGAGTTAATTGGATTAGTATACTAAGAGATATGAATTTTTGAAGTCAGTTGCTCTCAAACTGTGTTTCTGGAAAACAGAATGTTTGTGTCGAACGTTTGGAAAATCAAACCTTGACAAAAAATTATGAAACTTTCCAAATTTAAAGTATACATTCATAGCTTTAATTTTATAGGTAGAACATAATTTTTGGACAAGTATATTAGGAGATATAGATTTTCAAATTCATGTTATGTTTCTGAAGACTAATCTGGAATAAGGGTATTTTGGGAAATTCTGGGAGTAATATGGTAAAACTGGGTAGATTTTGATATTTTTCCATAAAAATATATTTCAAGAACTTCATGTAGGCTTTAGACCCAGTCAATTTTGATTTTTCTTGAATTAGTTATGATTTTTCAAATTTAACTGAAAAATCTTTCAATTTGCTGAAGAATAGTAAAATTGCACTATGCAAAATTATATAGTGTATAAGCCACTGAAACTGAGATAATCAGTAGAATATGATTAAAGATAGTAGTAATACAAGTAATAACCAATTACTTGTTAATTTTAATTTATAGGAACTGGTAAAAGCCCGAGCCAAAGAAAAAGTTTTGATAAACAGTTGGACTGAAAAAGGACCTAGGTAGTAATTCCTTCTTTCATGCACTATGTGATTATTTATATGTTGTGTATTCCATTTTCTGTAACATGACAGTGCCTGTGGCACAACACGCCAATAAGCCAGGGTCTAAACATATCGTTTGACCATGGACACGAGTTTAGCCGGGGTTGCAAACATATCGTTTGGCCTTGGACAGTATGCATACAACATGAGTTAGCATTTTACATATCATGGTGAATTGCATATTTATTTATCGCATTTTATATGACTGATTGTACATTACTACTGAGATTCATTCGAATCTCACCCTTTTTCAACATCTAAAAAATATTCCAGCAGAGGACAGCGGCTCTAAGGGCAAAACCGTAATTACTGGCGATTGAAGGTCCGGTCCTAGCCAGAAGTTACATCTGATTATTTTTAGTTGTGGAATTTATTTCTTTTGTACTCTGTATATATTTTTCAACTTATATGAGAATTTTCTGTAATATCAGTAAGTACTTATTATCAGTATAGTTTCATTATTTCTATATGCCATCTGAACTACGCATTTATTATATAGCGAATATCAGAATATTAAGGGGTTTGACAAGAGTCCTTCTCTCCCCTTGCACGAGGGTGAGCTAGATGTTGGGTGGGGGAGAATGTCATGACCTGTTTGGCGTGACCGTGTAAGATCAAATAAAAGACGGGCCATCTGGTCTTGCAATTAGGTGATAGGAGGACGATATTAGTATTTGGGCGTTGCTCTCCTTAGACGCTAAGGTCTCACTGTGAGGGGGCTAAAGTCAATCGAAGGATTCAACTGGTTGGGGGCTAATATTGTCCCCCTGATGAGCCAATGGCAGGGCAAAACCAGTTGGCACCATATCTGGTAAGGCTGGTCCCTGGGGGAAGTGGTACTCTCGGGACGCCGCACGGGCGCTGTAAGTTGCGCCGGACTCCAAGCCTGTGACACTGAGCTCACTATGCTTAGCCTCATTTAGTCTAACTAGCTGAAGAAAATCCTATTTTGATGCATCAAAATTACTATTACAAATCCAACATAATGACAAATAATTAGTCGTCATCATAATCAAGTAGGAGGGAAACAACTTAAAAATGGATTTGGATCGTTAGATGTGTTCCACTATCAGGTGCGATGTATTGGAGAATTTGAGAAAAACAATATAAAACAAAAGTGCTAATATATAATTTTTTTACCATATATACAATATTATTATAAACAAATAGAGATAAAATCGTCTTTTATTAACTCAAAGATAAAAAAGTGAAAAATTATATACATTTTAAGTCGTGATGAGAACATGGTCAAGTATGAAATCTTTTCTCAAAAATATTTTAAGACACATGTTTAATTCATTTAAAAAATAATACTGCCTTTAGTTTTTAATATAAGACTTAGATAACTAATTTGAGGAGATTAAGAAAGCTAAATAAATCATTTAATTATAATATTGTTACATTATCTCTAAAAAATACTTATCTATAATATTAGATTATATATTAATTGATAAGTTAGACAAATTAGCTTAAACAAATTGAAGGCAAAAAGAAAAAAGTTTAAACAAATTATCAAGAAAGAAAAAGAACGAACCTTTGAACCATGCTATAAAGTCCTAATTATTGGATTGAATTTCGAAAGTTGTATTTTGTTGAGCTTCACTTCATTCATTCAAGACTTGTGCATGTGTACGATCAATTATATAAAAGCACATGTGCTTTATATAATTGATCTTTCAGCACCTTTCATTGTTTTTTAGTCAGGTATAGGTATCCTCTTATTAGAGGTGATATAGTTTAAGGCACTAAATATGGTCACCTTTCCTAGTCGAATTTTAGTTTGCCACAGTGTGAGAGATTAGATTCTTCTAAGAGGTCCAATCCTTATTGGTAACACCTACTAAGTTGTTGTCTCTATGATTTGTTTCTGGGTCCTTAGGTTCAGCCTCTTCAACCATGGATATGGAAGGAAACATTTGTCACAAGCCCAATGACTTCAGTGCTTCTCTTGGCCCACCTTTCAGGTTATCCTATCTAAGAATGTTTCTTAACTGGATCCACCTTACTATAAATTAGGAGTGAGCATGGGTTGGCTAATAATCGAATAAGGCCGAGCATCAGCCAGGGGATCTTGCCCTACCTATTTGGCTCTGCTTGGTTATTTTATTTATTTATTATTATTATTTTATAAAATAGGGCTTTACCCAAAATGCAAAAGGGCGCCCTTTGTAATATCCCAAAAATTTAATGTAAGGATTAATTTATGGAAACTAGTTAATAAGCTAAATTTTGGAACCTACAAAATTTAAGGAATCTTAAATTAGACAAAGGAAAATATTAGGGCCTAGTATGTGTAATTAATAGGATAAAAATATACCTATATGTATTAAAAAAAACTACCGACATTATAAGACACACACACCCATACTTGTTCATTTTTGAGAAGCACACGTACAGCCCTATAGTTTCATGCTATCAATACAACACACTTGAACCACACACACACTCACACCTACATCCTCCTTTACATAGACACACACATACATGACATTTGGAAACCACCAAGCTCAACACTATCATAGAAATGTTAACATCATGAAATTCCTGTCAAAGTGACACATTTACCTTTAGTTTTGCATATATTTTGGGTAAATTCATAGATAATTGATGATAAATGTGCAAAAGTAATGTGCCTAGGGGTATTGATGATAAAAAGGTGTAAATACTCTATTTAAGCCCCAAAATTGTATTGAAAATACATCAACACTGTTTTTATAGATTTCATTGTGTTGATAGGTTAACATTTGAGCCATAAATGAGTTATTGGAGGCACAAATAGATGATTAAGAAGTGGGAAAAGAGCTAAAGAAGTTAAAGCACCATGGAAGAGCAAGAAAAGGATGAAAAAAGGACAAAAAACTTCATATAGAAGCTTGGCCGCATCCAACCATCTTAGGCCGCGGCCAACAAACCTTTCCACGACCAACGCCTGAAAGTAGCAGAAACACGTTTTGATAACAACACGGATTCTAGGACCTATAAATACAAAATTAACGCATCAGAGCCTCATTCTGGACCTGGGAGGCGTCGTGGAGATAATGCACTGCTAGGTTTGGAGATTGGAGGTGCAGATTGGGCTAGAAGTTGAAGATTTGAAGAGATTTGAGCTTCTCCTCTTAGTTTTTCCTCTTCTTCTGTTGTATTTCCCTCTCATTCTACTTTGTAACTGATTTATGCTCTATTTCTTAAGGGTTTTATGAATATGTATAGCTAGAGTTTTATTGTTTGGATTGTTTAGAACCCTTGTATGGATTAAGTACTCATTTCCCCTTTATATTTACGTTGAATGGTTGATTTATGTTGATTTCATTATGTTCTTAATGCTCCTTATTGATTGATCACCAATTAGGTTGTTGAGTTCATTTGGTTGACACCTGAGAGGGCTAGATTTAGTGTAGAACTTGAGTTTAATCGTGTGGGAACTTGAAATCCATGAGAGGGATGGATGTTTTGTTGATACGGTAAAGATACACTCATTGACCTCACATAGCCACATAGGTTCTGTAATGTAGGCTGGGTTTAATTCTTCAATTAAGAAATTAATGAACTAATTAAACTAAACACCTATTTGGTGACTTGAGAGAGCACTTATGGGTAAATTAGTGACCTTGGTTAGCATAATTCATCATTGAGAGCTTTTTTGTGGGGATTTGAATGAGTACCTATGAAATCAAGGGGGATAAACAATCTTAACTTCCACTGCATCTTTCCTAGTCCATGAATCACTTGTTTATAATTTCTTTTTAGTTTATAATTCTGTATTACCTCCACCATGATAATTGTCTAACTCGAATTAGGCAAAAGTGTAATAATCACTACTTAACCGGGTTTTGGAACCAAATCCTCGTGGGAATGATATCTTACTCATCACTTTATTACTTGGCGCGACCCATGCACTTGTGGACTAGCGGACAAGAAACTCTTTATTTATTCAACCTTTCAACTCCTTCAGCCCTTCACTTTCGTCTAAGAAGCTAGAGAAACATACAAAGAAAAACAGACACAGAAGAAGCAGAAAAATAAGATAGAAAAACAAAGGAAGAGAGTGAGACATGAGTGACCAAAGGAAGAGAACGATCGGTGAAGTGAATCAAGGAAGCTCTAAACCTTATATACAACTCTATATTCTAGTACAAGTGAGTCTTCTCTACCTCTTCTCATTATTGTTTCATTTTTGGGGTTGTTCATGAGGATTCATGGCTACTGTAATTAAGAGAGTTCGTCAGAAAGTTGCTGTCACTAAAACTAGTGATTTTATGACGATTTTGGGTGATATTTTCTGGTGTTTTTGATTCTATAATCACATCCCTAAACACAAAGAACATGTTTAGGAGTATGTAGAGTCAAAATCTTTGAGATTGGAGTGAAAAACCATGGTTGTATGTAAGTTTTCTCAACTCTGTTTTGGTTACCGGAAAATAGAGTTTCTACCGAAAAATTGTAGAAGCTCAAATGGAAGCTATAGATAGATTTTTGGTCTGATAATTTTTGATATGGAAATTTTAGGATGTGTAGTATGAAATAGAATCAAGAAGAAAACAATTTGGAGTCAAAATGAATGAGTTATTGAATTTTGAAGACAGACTGTCAAAACTGACATGTTTAGAAGTCAGTCCATTTCGTGTTCCGTTTTAACCACCTGAATCGTATCCAATAATTATGAAATTTTAGATGGACATAGTAAACATAACAAGATTTAAAATTAGCGGTAGAATGAATCATTTGGATATCTTTAGAGAGAGTTATGATTTTTGAAATCTGGGTTTAGAAACAGGTGCAATCCTGGAAGTCCAGATTCTAGTAGTTGGTTTCGTGGTATTTTTGAATTGTGTAATATTTCCCAATGGTCATGAAAATTTTCAGAATTAAATTATATATTCTAAGCTTTAATTTTATATATATTTTGTGTAATTGGATTAGTATACTAAGAGATATAAATTTTTGAAATTGGTTGGTCTCAAACTATGTTTCTGGAAAACAGATTGGATGTGTCGAATGTTTGGAAACCCAAACCTTCACCAAAAATTATGAAACTTTCCAGATTTAAAATAGACATCAATATTTTTAATTTATGGGTATAAAATAATTTTTGGAGAAGTACATTAGGAGATATGAATTTTCAAATTTGTGCTCTGTTTCTGGAGAGTAATCTGAAATAGAGGTATTTCGGGAACTTATGGGAGAACTATGGTTGAGTTGAGAATATATTTCAAGAGCTTCATTTAGGATTTGGAGCTAGTCAATTTTTATTTTTCTAGAATTAGTTATGATTTTTCAAAGTTGACTGAAAAATCTGTCAATTTGCTGAAAAATAGTGAAATTGCACTATGCAAAATTGTTTTGTGTAGAAACCACTGAAATTGAGATAACCAACATAATATGATTAAAGGAATTAGTAATACAAGTAATAACAAATTACTTGTTAATTTTAATTTATAGGAATTGATAATAGGCTGAGCAGAAGAAAAAGTTTTGGATAAACAGCTGGACTGAGAAAAGACCCAGGTAGTAACTCTTTTTTGCATGTATTATATGATTATCTATATGTTGAAGATGTCATTTTTTGTAACATAAGCTAGTGTTTTAGACACACCAATTTGCCAAGTTATGGTCAGGGACCCAACAGGGGCATCGAGTAGACCATGGTGCAAACATGTTGTTTGACCTTGGGCAAGTGCACATATATTTTTTATCATCTTACATGATATGGCATTGCATATTTATTTTTGCATTCTATATTTCAGATTGTATGTTACTATTGAGATTCATTTGAATCTCACCTTTTTTCAACATATAAAAATATTCCAGCAGAAAGTAGCGGCTCTAAGGGCAAATCTATAATTACCGGTGATTGAGGTCCGGTTCAAGTGAGACTGCAACTTGTTATTTTTAGTTTCAAATTTTATTTCTTTTGGACTCTATATATATTTTTCGAATCCTATGGGATTTCCTATAATGTAAACAAGCGCTTGTTATCAGTATATTTTTGCTATTTCTGTACGCCTATGAACTGTGCGTTTAATACTCTGTGAATATCGAACTATTAAGGGGTTTGACAATTTTTTTGAGAAAACTTACATACAACCATGGTTTTTCACTCCAATATTAAAGATTTTGACTCTACATACTCTTAAACATGTTTCTTGTGTTTGGGGACGTGATTACAGAATCAAAAACACCAGAAATATAACCCAAAATCGTCATAAAATCACTAGTTTTGGTGACAGCAACTTTTCGATGAACTCTCTTAATTACAGCAGCCATGAATCCTCATGAACAACCCTAAAAATGAAACAATAATGGGAAGAGGTAGAGAAGACTCACTTGTACCAGAATATGGAGTTGCATATAAGGTTTAGAGCTTCTTTGATCCACTTCATCGATCGTTCTCTTCCTTCGGTCACTCACGTCTCACTCTCTTCCTTTGTTTTTCTATCTTATTTTTCTGTCTCCTTCTGTTTTTGTTTTTCTTTTTATGTTTCTCCAGCTGCTTAGACGAAAGTGAAGAACTGAAGGAGTTGAAAGGTTGAATAAATAAAGAGTGTCTATGATAGTGTTGAGCTTGGTGGTTTCCAAATGTCATGTATGTGTGTGTCTATACATAAAGGAGGATGTAGGTGTGAGTGTGTGTGTGGTGCAAGTGTGTTATATTGATAGCATGAAATTATAGGGCTGTACGTGTGCTTCTCATAAATGAACAAGTGTAGGTGTGTGTGTCTTATAATGTCGGTAGTTTTTTTTAATATATGTATATTTTTATCCTATTAATTACACATACTATGCCTTAATATTTCCCTTTGTCTAATTTAAGATTCCTTAAATTTTGTAGGTTCCAAAATTTAGCTTATTATCTAGTTTCCATAAATTAATCCTTACATTAAATTTTTGGGATGTTACACCCTTCTCCCATTCCCATTTCCTACTCAAGTATTTGACCGAAGCTCAAAGCATAATTAGAAAACTAACGTATCAGTCTAAACTTTGAATGAACTCTGAAGCTTCTTTGCTCTAACTTCTATGTTCTCTCAATCTCAAGCTCTTAGGCCACTTAGGCGCTCAACAACTTGGACTCCATCTCTCGTTTGTCTCTTCTTAGGCTCTCCGACTCTATATCTCGTCTGTCTCATCTCAGGCTCTCTAACTCTATCTCTTGTCTCACGCTTTGAGGTTTTGTTCTCATCTTAGTAACTCTCTTCGTCTCTCATCTCTCTTGTCTCAGGCTCTCAGTGACTCTCTCGTCTCTCTCATTTTAGGCTTGATTCTTCACTATCATCAAAGCTAGCTGTCGCCATCATCTTTTAGGTTTCTTCTTTATCTTCTGATCTTGGGATGTCTAGGAACCACCTCTCAATATACTTGTATAAATTGATACAACCCAAGATGGGAGCGTGCTTTTGTTGTAAAACAGCAGAAGTTAGTTCAAACAACAAAAAATTTGGTAGATGAAGCAATGGCAGTAGCATTACTACACCCACATTTCATAGAAGCAACTTTATCAATAAAAATCATTCAAAATCAATACATTCAATTCGAATGACAACTAACAACACATTATCAACTCATTCAATTCTCAGCAACAATATCAACAATTTATCATCATCAGGCATTTTAAAAAACAATGAAGCACAATTTAAGAATGATAGAAGGAAAATATCAACATTGTGCACTTTCTATCCCAAAAATTCTAAATAAAATTAGGGAGAAGACAAATTTCTCATTATGTACAAAAAATTCCTAAGCTTTATAGAAAAATGGAAGAAAATATACAATAGTGATCCCATGATTGCATCAGTAACTACAACTAGTATCACCAATATCCTAGAAATTGTCCTAAGCAGATATATAAGCCAAGTTAGATATGAAAACCATAAGTATTATTATAACAACATTGGATTATAAAACTTACTAATCTTGAAAAAGCTCATAGATGAATTCAGCATAGCAATTGCAGATGAAAATAATATCTTCTTCAGGAAAGGGATAAGCAAGATCAAACATTGTAACATTGAAGCCAAACAAAACATTAATTTACTAACTTAAAAACAATAAAGTAATACAAAATTTTTGAAATATACATTTTTACCTCTTCGGTAAAATTAGTCGTGCCTATGCTGATAATATTGTAAATTTGCCTTAAAATATAAAGACCACATAAGTTGGACCCCAGTGGTTTTGCTACGGCTCTGAAAAAGAACATGACATCATCAAAAAAAGCATAAAAACATAGCTTATGGAACACATCTTAAAGAAAATAAATATGTACTAACCTTTAGCGTGATCCATGTAGGGTCTTTTAAGTCATGAACATGCTTACCATACTTAGCATGTAAGAATGTCTGCATAGCCCTATCATCAAAATCATAAAGATTACTTATCTTGCACACAAAATTTGCACACAAAAGGTAATAAAGCAAGAAAACTTATGAGTTCACAGTCTTCTTCAAGTCACTTCCCGGTTTCAAGTGGAGGGAGTATAGGAGGATGACTGTGTAACTAGCCTTACAGTGTAACTAGCCTTACACAGAAGAACCAATTGCCAATAATCCCTTAAAAAAAGAGATGAATGTTAAGAAAATATAAAACATTATATGTGTTTTGGAATATAAATTTGTATGTTTCTTACCCATGCACATAAGGAACCAAGAAACAGTCAGTTTCTGTTTTACTGAGCCTCTCTAATCAGTATCTATGTCTGATAGCAGAAGTGGTCCCTTTCTCTTAGAATTGATGAGGGCACATGAATCCAAATTTATCACTCTACCGAGAGGAGACCAACCTACAATTCATATACCTACAATAATGCAAGCACACAAATTAAAGTTAAACAGCGTAATTTTAAAAATATTTACTCCCAATTGAAGAAGATACTTACATTAAAAATAGTTGGACAATCCCAACCGTAAGGTATTGTCTAGGAGAAACCAGGGACATTAAATTTTCCCTATCAAGATAGCATATCACCCCTGACTTCTCAACAACTGAATCAGTAGGCCAACTTCTTGTTAGGAAAGATATATCGTATGCCATCAGAATCACTTGCTGTATAATATTCAATGGAGGCTGTGAAACTTCATGAGGGAAGGGAGTTGGACTTAGGGCTCTAATATGGGATTGCACAGCTCAAACAAAAATAAGGTTCTTCGACCATGATATGAAAGTACCCAAGACATCGCTCACAATCTTGAACTCCTCAGAAAGCATAGGGACAGGTGCGTCTATGATGATAACCTCTTCAAATGACACCCTGACTTGATATCTATCATTTGTTGGTAGTGAACAGTTTATCCTAGGTTATGCACACTCCCCACAACTAATTGTCTCAGAAGATCCTCTACAAAAATGTCATAAGGCTCAACAATTTATTTTCTAGGACCTTCTGATGACTGCCCAATATTGCAACAACTCCCTTTAGTGCTTTGCTTTTTAGGATCAAGAAAATTTGCTTGGGGAATATTGGTATCTTGTCTAGTGCTGACCATAGCATACACTTTCTCCTTCATCTTGCTTAACCGGGCATCCGATAGTATATCAAATGATGCTTCTGCCTTGGCCGTTGCTTCCACCCTCGTAATGGCCAACATACGCTGCAATTCGTCTCTCGTCACCACGTTTAAGGAATAGCATGAGGGGGCTCCAAAGTAATCCTTTATGCCTACCCTTCCTCTAACTCCCCTGACATAGCCTGGATGCTCACATTTTCTAATAGCAACCATGAGGATATCATCCCTCCCCTCTGCCTTAAAGGATCCCTCAACTTCTTTTTTTTGAAGTTCCTCCTATGAGATATACAGAGAACACACATGAGTAATAAAACATGTTTACTAAATAGTTAATAACAACAATGATACTTACAATTTTTTCACCGACTATACGAGATTGTTCACTTGTATACAACCCACTACTCTTTCGGCAAGCATGTAACCACAATTCTTCGCATTGTAGCAGAGATGATAGAGAAAGAAGAACAGAATGATCGAATTGAGATGCTTCCTTCAATCTCTTCCGTTTGGCCGCCAACAAGTCCTTTTTAGCCTTTGTGTATCCCCACGAGACATTGTATGAGGGAAATCATTCTTCCTACCACTCTCTTATGCTTTTTTCCTTCTTGCTTACGAATAATAAATTGGGACAAAAAAAGGTTACAATCACTATAGACGATTGATAGGAAAATAAAATACAAAATAAGTAAACTCACCAAAGCCTTTAGAGTAGTTTGAAGCCTCAAAAACTCTTGCTAGGTGGCTTCATCGATATATGAACACTTGCTGCACGAAATAGGATGAGGCTTACCAGCTTCAACCTTAATATGCACATAATTGTTGGCAAGATTCATCTTGAACTTCCTCTAGCGCTCACGATAATACGTCATAGTCTTGTTGTACAAGACTTTATTCTGAGGGACGCTATAGGTGAGCTGTTATGATACATTGACACAGTTAGTGACAAATTTGATAATTATTACATGCAGAAGAGAAATTGATACCTAAATAGTATCCCAAATATGCTACTTCACTTTTTTGTCAACATTTATCCACTCCTCTATCAAGATACTAGGCTTATTGCGTGCTAGGAGGCTGACGAAACTCCTATATCGACTTGCATTAAGCCTGATTGGTTTCCAATATTGATCAAACTCAATTGGTATCTTTTCACTAGCACTCCGACTGAGGGTAATGTCTCCCAACCGTGTAGCCCTCCTACCCCTCCGTATGGACTGGTTACTCGGCTCGCTTTGATTCTAGCTCTAATTAATACTTGCTGGCTCGCTTTGATGAGCACTAGGTGACTCCTGAGCCTCCACACTAAGACGCCTCAGATTCGTCATTATCCTGTTAAGAAAAATCGTTAAGTTAGTAAACTATAAAATAACTGTATATATAATCTGGATATAACTCATAATGATAATTACTTTAGATAGATAGCTAACTTTTAAAGTAGATTTATAAAGAGATATCCTCCTATATCCCTTCATGATAATCATTTCTTGTACCGTGTTCATTATCTGTTTTATCTTCTTCGTTCAATTCAGGAAGACCCCTGGAAAAAGAAGGAGTCTCGAGAAGACTGTAATTTGAGTGACTTTCCTCATTAATATCAAAGACCCTTTTTCCTTGGAGAGCTACATATCACATGTTATTTTCCAGATTGGTAATATAGAATACTTATTTCACTTGATCTACCATAATTAAAGGTTCATCTCCAAAACTTTTACTGTTTAGATCTACTAATGTAAATCCTAACTGATCAATCTTCATGTCATTATTGACATCAACCCACTTGCATTTGAAAATGAGAAATTTAATTTTAACATAGTCAACCACCCAAATCTCCTCAATAACCCCATAATAAGGTATGACTTCCAATTTAGGGTTATTATCTTTTGAATTAGAGAAGTGCATAGATTCAGCCACTAACATAATACCACTGTTTTGGACAGTGGTCCTATCATCCAGGGACTTCTTGTAAAAGGTATAACCATTGATCATAAATGAAGTCCAACTTATGACATCAACCTCAGGACCATGTACTAGCTATTTAATTGTATCATAAACAAATTCTTCTCCCTCAACCTTATGTTTGAACTAATGTGCAAAATTTCTGATATACTCCCTAATTAACCTTTGTTTAGTCATTCGACTGTTTGCTTTCTGTACAATTTGAAAATGAGTATTCATGTAATCTTGAACTGTATCAACATTATTCAAGATGTACAAGTAGACTTGTTGTAATTCATCAGGATCCACACTCTTTACTATAGCCCTGCGCCTATTCTCTTCTTCATTATGGCTTTTAGGAAGGCCGATATGTCCTATATTTGACAAATAATGTTGACAGAATTGCATGGATTCTTCAGAAACACATTTCTGAATAATAGATGCTTCAGGCCAGTTAGGGTTCTTCACATACCCTTTTAGGATTTTCATAGTTCTTTCAATTAGGTATATCCACCAGAAATAGATAGGGCCATACAACTTTATCTCCCTCACTAGATAAACAATTAGATGTACTATGATGTCAAAAAAAAGAAGGAAGAAAAAGCTTTTCAAGTTGGCACAAGATCAGGTATCCTTCATTTTCTAATTCATCCAATCTTTCCATCTTAATGACTTTACTACAAATTACATTGAAGAAGAAACAAAGTCTAGTCAATATGTGTTGAAGATCATATTCGACAATACCTTAAATAGCTACTAGGAGTAGTTGTTGCATTAATACATGACAATCATGAGATTTTAGCCCTACTAACTTCAGGTCTTTCATCGACATAAGCTTCTTAAAATTTGAGGAATACCCTGACAGAACTTTGATTCCATGTAAACACTCATAAAACTTCTTTTCTCATCCTTGGGCAAAGTATGACAAGCTAGAGGACAAAAAGTTCTCTTACCATGTGGCATCGGATGCAAGTCTTCTCGTATTCCCATTTCTTAAAAATCTAATCTTTCCTTAGAACTACCTTGTATGTTGAGCAGTGTCCCAACAATACTATCACATACATTTTTCTCCACATGCATAGAATTAATATAGTGTCTCATATCAAGATTGTGCCAATATAGAAGATTGAAGAAAACCGACCTCTTTTTCCATATATTTTTCTCATTTTTACTCTTTGTAGCTTTACCGAATATAACATTGATATTTTATACATTTTCATAAACTTTCTCCCCAGTCAATGCCTCTAGAGCATTTTCTAACTCTTGGCCACCATAAGAATTCATGCCATCCATGCTAAGCCTAAGTCTAAGGTTCCTAGGTTCTTTGCCGAAGGTAGGAAATAATTGATCAATTTTCTTCCATTGAGAAGAATCATTCGAATGTCAAAGCTTTGCATCAAAAATCCTCTCATCCACATGCCATCTCAAATTTTTGGCATCAATTTCATTAGCAAATAGGCATTTAAACCTTGGTATGATTGGAAGATACCACAACACTTTTGTAGGGGCCTTATTTGATTTGTACCCAGGGGTTTCACATATTGGACACTGCTGCTTCTCTTCATGCTCTTTTCTGTACAATATGCAATCATTAGGGCATGCATAGATCTTTTTATACTTCATCCCTAGTAGACAAAATATTTTCTTAGTATCATAGTATTGGCAAGGTAGCACGTTATCATCTGGAAGCGTGTCTTTAAAGGCCTCAAGTGTTTCTGAAAAAATCTAATTGCTCCATTCATGTCTTGCTTTCAAACTTACCAATTTCAATACTACTTTCAATAATTGGTATTTTGTGCACCCTGGGTACAACGGTTTCTTAGCATCACTGTACATATTACCATATGCATATGATTGCTCAAAAGTCTCTTCTCCTACATCATGAATAATATCCTCTATCCGATCATCCAGATCTGTGTCATAATCATCAAAGGCTACTCTCCCGTGTTGAGCTACGCTTAGAATTTCAAATTCTTCACCATGCCATACCCATACTATATAACTCTTACAAAATCCTTCACAAATTAAATAAGTATATATATATGCAGTACTTAGTCGTTTCTCATTCAAACATTGTATACAAGAACAATAGAACATCTCACTATCATTACCGAAATTTCTTCTAGCAAATTCCAAAAAATCCCTTACCCCATTATCATATTCAACACTAGTACATTTAACATTTACCCAACTATGATCTATATATTTCAACACCTCTTTTTTCTTCTCTTCGGTATATTTTTTCCCCTGGAAAATACAGGAGTATGATGAGAGTATGAAAGTATTACATTCATCAAGTTACCTAGTTTAACATAATTCTTTATCAGAATTCCTCATCAGATGTAATTACAATTTGTTCTATTTTCTTCATGTAATTTTTTCCCTTTCACATAGTTCTTATTTCTCTTCAAGGGATCACTGCAATTATATATGATTTTAAAGACATAAATAAAAAAATTGATAGACTAAAGAAAGAAAATGATTAAACAGATTCATAACATCTTTAAGGGACCACTTTAATAGATTCAATAAAAAAAAATTGACAAATTAGCAGTACAATTACATCTTCAACAGAAAGAAATTGATATGCAAAATGCGAAAGACCAAGCAGTGATTCAACAGATTCATAACATCCAAATTCGTAAATCATAGACCCACAACTTCAAACAATTGTTTACTATCTAGTGGTAGTAAAATTAGTAGCTAGAGCCAATATTTATATGAAGAACTAACTCAGACAAGGAGACAGAAATGAACTCTTACCTGGAGGAAGTGACCTTTGATGATCAACCACCATAGCTCGAGGAGAAGGAGGAGATGACGGTTGCAATGATTGGAGTAGACATCGGAGATGACGGTGAAATATGAAGCTAGCTGCGAATAATAGCTAAAGGCACAGATGGAGCTTTAGCGGCAATGAGGCAATGATCGGAAGGCGGGAGGATTTTAGGTTGGAAAATAGAGCAGGAGGTGGTAGTGGTGGCTACGGTAGAAGTGGAAGGAGTAAAGGACGGAGAAGATGGTAAAATATGACTAGAGAAGAAGGTTTAAAGCTAAGATGGAGCTTCCGCGGTAGTGGAAATGAGTGGGAGGGAAACGAAATGAAAAGGAATTAGGTTTGAATTACCAAATTATTAAGATCGGTTATCTAGATAACATGTCTTAAAAGCTTTTTTAAGATCGGTTATATATAATTGGTCTTAAAAAAAGTTTTTAAGACCGGTTATCTGGATAAACGGTCTTAAAAGTCCAATTTTTTAGACCGGTTATGTTCATAACCGATCTTAAAGGTCCTTTATTTAAGACCAGTTATCATATAACCGTCTTAAATAGAGAACCTTTAAGACTGGTTAAGAATATAACCAATCTTAAAAAAATAATTTTTTAATTTCTCTATTAATATTTAGACTGGTTTTATATGATAACCGATCTAAAATTTACCACATTTTAGATCAGTTTTCATTTGTAACCGGTTTAAAAAAATTAAAAAATATATTTCCTCTCTAAATGATTTTTATTTCTATTATTTTTAAGACCGGTTATTTGTAAAACCGGTCTAAATAATTTTTTTAAGACCAATTATTTAAAAAAATGGTCTCAGAAGTTTCTTATAATTACAAAATTACCACCGCGTGTTTCTTTTAGACCTTACCCATGATAACTGGTCTAAATATGTCAATCTAAATATCCTTTTTTGTACTAGTGTAGGTTGCATAGTTGTACAACATTTATGGGAGTGATGTGGCATATTGTCCTGTAGTTCATGCATTTGCTATTGAGAAATCTAATTCAGTTTTCTTTTACGTGGACAAACGAAAGGTGTCTGCTGATGTTGGTTTGAGTTATATGAATCTACATATTATTCATGTCTAATATGTGAGTAATGTTTTCTTTACTATGGTAGTATAGGAGGATGCTATCCTACTATTGTTATTATTTTGAGTTATTGTGGGAAGTGATTTTTTTTTGCCTTATTGGATATTAGGATAACAAGAGGTTCCTTTGTTGAGTTAGAGATTAGGATGTTTTCTTCAGTTTTTGTTTTTCTTCAAGAAGGATTTCTTTTCCTCTGTTTTGTACCTTTTTGTAGTATTCTCTCATCTCATCAATAAGTAAGTTCTTTCATATAGAGAAATACCTAGTCGTGTAAGTGAGAACTATCTGGGAGATTTGTTACATTATAAAGAACTCTGTGACCATATGTTTCTCTATAAAAGAGTTTTCCAGTGCAATATTTAATCAAAAACTTTACCAGTGTGATATTTAATCAAAAACTATTAAACTATGGGAATTATAAGAGTGCGATCCTTGATTATTTTGTTTTTACTTTATTATTAATTTGGATTTTACTAGAATCTGGTTTCATATTTTAGGGTAAGAACTTTGATTTCTAGGTCTTATAATTGATTCATCTAACTTAAATCAAGTATCATGATGTGATACCTTATTTCTAGTAGCCCTAAATGAGTACAAATGAGTAGTGAAATCAGTTGCAGAACCAGGATTTGAACCCGGACTATCCAACTTTTGAAAATCATTTACAAATCCCCCAATATCAACTCAAGAGTTGAACTTAGGGTTGAGAGGTTTTTTCATAGGGTAGAAAACTTTTCAATTATTTCTATAAGTTTTACTACGTCATTAAGTCTCATAAGCTCTTAGTTTCATTATATCAGAGTATGCTAGTGATTTTCTTGTCATTACCTTAAATTCAAATAAGGCTATACTCTACTCAACTTCATTCATTCATTTCTATATATGAATTGTACAGCCGAATAAGGCTACCAAAAGGTCTAAACTGAATACAAAATAATGCATTGCACTTTGATCTTCATTTCTCCCTCATAATTCCTCTTCACATATCTCCATGCATTCTTCACATGTACACAACATACCTATATGGTTGGGTTAGAAGGAGTGAGATTTAAGAGAATCTCAATAGTAAACAATACTAACAAATGCATATAAAAAATGCTTTGTACATGACATGTTTGCTCTCACTCACAAATTCATGCCAACATAATAACACATATGCATGCTTAATGCTTAACATGTTATACTAATGGCCATAGTATAAACAAATAGAGCTTCACTACCTTAATGTTCACAAGCAAATAACGTATCAATACACAAGCACACATATCAAGTTATGCAAGTTAGAAATGTTCACTACCTTAATCGCCCTTCCTTAATCCACCACCTTTAATCTAGCTTGGCACAACCGTCTAATCCTAAAATTCCCAAATATACAATAAATGAGTCATTACTTATTTATGTGTTATTCCAAACTTATAATATTGGTTAACTTAGTTTAACAATGCTAAATTACTAAAATGCATCCGGAGACTCGGTCTACGCCCCTTTATACTCGATCTAATTGTACCTTATCAAAAATTAATGCTCAGGCTAATCTTATACAATTTCACATGTAAAATCCATTTTTAACCTCAGATTGGTCAAATTCAGAGCCAAATGATGAAAATACCCTTAGTAGCCCCTTACTTGGAGTTTTGAGGGTAGTTTGGTCATTTCACATTCAAGGGCTTTTCTCACATCACCCTTAACATGAACCCTACAAAATTTTCCCTTCTAAACTCAATAGAACCATCAAATTGATGAAAATTCCAGGTCTTTCCTTATGACACACACAGGGCAGCAATTTAGGATTCTCAGAAAAGTTATGTTGGTTTCTTGCTTTCTCTTGCTTAATCACTTCCTTTCTACTTCTAATCACATGATTAGCTATTTAGACCCTCATTGGACATGGTTAAAGGGAATTTGAGTAGTATTTCCCCATGGTTTAAATTCAACCCAACAATTAGAAAACAAGAGAAACAATACCATATCCATTAATAATCACAAGAACAATCATCAATTAAGGCAAAAGAAGCAAGTCTTGAAGTTTATCTCTTGATTCCTCAACTTTTTCTCTCTAAAATATCAGCCCCCTCTCTTCTCTTGGATTTTTCCTTGAATCCATGAATTTAATAGAGTAGAAGAGATTAGGATAGGCTATGGAGTAATTAGGAAGCTTAAACTTAAATAGTACAAGCTTCTTACTTTGGATTGATGGAAGCCCCAAGCTCCCTTGTTCTCCATATTCCCGTTCAGCTCTCTCTCTCTCTTTGGTTCTGGTTTGCACGAAAGAATAAAGATGGAAAGATAAAGATAATGGTTAAATGAATTAACCAAGGTAGCTTACATGTATCCCCTTCTTATTGGTCTAACTAGGTATAATATTTCCTCTCCCTTTTTACTTCTTTATCTACCAAAAATGCAATGAGAAATGAGAGTATATATTACTCTTGCATTATCCCATTATGTCATCTTGCAAGTGGCTGACCAAAGCCTTATTCTTTTAACTCTTTGACTTTCCTTGATAATAATTCATCAAAATAGGCTTATTAATTACCAAGTAGCCATTTTCCTCTTTTAATTCCCATTTAACTACAATTATTGGGAATATTAGGGAAATATACTCATTTCTTGTTTTATGAAAAAATTACCGTTTTTCCCTTACGTTTTATGATTTATCGAAATAAATCATTTCTTACTCCTTTCCTTTATTTCCCTCCTTATTTGATTGAATTGGGCAGCAATTAAAGGGAAAATAATGGCTTCTTGCTTTTATTGGTCAAGTGACCATTTTGCCCTTACATTTTTTTCCATTTTTGCATTTAATGTAAAACTAGGCAAAATTTTTATCAAACTTTGAAAATTCATATCTAATTGTATAGATATTCAATTAAGGTGATTTTAAAGGCTATGTGACCCTTGTTAAGTTTAGTTTTAAGGAAAAATATACAATTTGGCCAAATGGAAGCTCACCCTTCCCAAAATTCTCATTTTTGGAAGTTGATAATAAAACAAATGCTAGTTTCATTGGGCTAACTTCAAAAGTATATAACTCTTTGTGTATAGCTCCAAATGACTGATATGACCTATCAAATTAAATATTGATAAGTATAATTTCATTTTGGAATGTTTCATAATTTTTGGACATCATTTACCCCTTGAAAGATGTCACACCAATACAACTGCCATACCGGAAAATTCACCAGTAACAACACTACTTTATGTTCCAATTAAATATGTTGTATGTGACTTCTAATTGCATTGTTTTGTCTTTGCCCCAAACTCTTTAATTCACTATAATATTCCCTTTAATACCCTAAGGGTATTTAGGAATTTTGGGGAATACAAGTAGGCTTTACTAGGATATTTACTAAATCAGGGTTTAGTAGTCTACTTAATCCATGCTTAGTCTCAAGCTTTTTGTCCCAAAATTTGGGATATTACATATGACATCCAAATTACATATTCTGAAAGGCATGCATATCACTAAGTGAAGTGGTAGTCCAGTGAAAGTGTTCCATTCAAAATACATGTGGGAAACAAGATAAACAATTTGTAAACCTTAAATTTAGTTTTTGTATTCTTACTATTAACCTCATGAAATTCCTATCAAATTAGCATATTTACCTTTAGTTTTGTATACATTTTGGGTGAATTCATAGATAATTGAGGATAAATATGCGAAGGTAATGTGCATAGGGATATTAGTGATAAAAAGATGTAAATTCTTTGTTTAAGTCTCAAAATTTTATTGGATTTCATCAACATTGTTTTTATAGATTTTATTGTGTTAATAGGTTAACATTTGAGCCACAAAGGAGCCATTAGAAGCACAAATCAATGACTAAGAAGTAGGAAAGGAGTTTAGGAAGTCAAATCACCATGGAAAGGCAAGAAAGGGATAAAGAAAGACCAAAATTTCCTTAGCTGTGGCCAAGGAACAAGCCAGGTCCAAAACATTTTGGCCGTAGCCAAAGCCTGAAAATAGAAGCTATATGTTTTGAAGACAGAATAATTTCTAGGGCATATAAATATAAAGTAACAAAGTAGAGAGGTATTCTGGACTAAGGAGGCACTGTGGAGGCTTGCTCTACTAGGTTTTGGAGCTTTAAGGTAGAGATTGAGCAAGAAATTGAAGATTTGAAGAGATTTAAGCTTCTTCTTTTGGTGTTTCCTCTCCATCTATTATCCTTTCCTTATGTTTTGCTATGTATATGATTCATCCCCTTTCATGGGTTTTTTGAACATGTGTAGCTAGTTCTTTGATGTTGAGATTATTTTGAACCCTTGTATGGATTAAGTACTTATTTCCCTTTTATGTTTTGTGATTAATGGTTGGATTATGCTGATTTTACTCTGTGCTTAATGCTTCTTATTATTAGCCACTAATGAGATTGATGGGTTCACTTGGTTAATGCATGAGAGGGATAGATTGAGTATAGAACTTAAGTTTAATTGTATAGGAACTTGAAATTCATGAGTAGAATAGATGGTTTTGTTAATGAGGTAGAGGTACACTCATTGACCTCACATAGCCATATGGGTTTTGTAATGAAAGCTGGGCTTAATTAATGAGTTAAGAGATTAATGAATTAATCAAGCTAAACACCTATTTGAAGACTTAAGAGAGTACTTATAGGTAATTTAGTAACCTTGGTTAGCATAACCTCTCATTAAGAAGCTCTTGTTGTTGGGATTTAAATAAGTACTTTTGAAATACAAGGGGGATAAATATGTTTTCCCTTCACCTGTAACCTTTAAAGTCCATGAATAACTTGTTTTTATTTTCTTTTTACTTTCTAAATATGTTTTCCCTTCACCTATGATAATTGTGCAACTCGAGTTAGGCAAAAGTGTAATAATTGAAACTTAACTAGGTTTTATAACCAAATCCTTGTGGGAACGATACTTTACTGATCACTTTATTACTTGGTACGACCCGTGCACTTGTGGTGATAAACAAGTTTTTAGCGCCGTTGTCGGGGATTTGTGTCTTAAAATCGTCTTTGGTTGATCTAGATTAGAGCATTATTATCTTAAGCTTAAGTTTTGTATATACTTGTTGTGTTTTTTATTTTTACTAATTTCCCCCTATTTTTATGTGTCATTGTTTTGATTTTATGTCTTTGTTTTATTAGTTATTTTGTTTTAATCTTTATGCATAGATAATCGTTAGTGGTTCAATAAAACAAATGGTGGATTTTCATATGATAATGATTATCCCAATTCTTATTATGACCCTTATATTTATGATGCTCAATATGAGTACATTTACTGCAATCATTATGGAGATAATCATTATAGTGAGTAATGGCCCTATTTTTCAACCTGGGATTACATGAAGAATGACTTTTCTAAGGCTCAAGCTAATTTGTATGATGATACTTTTAGCCTTCATTGGAGTCCAGATCATTCATTACCTTGGGATCCTAATTCTTCTTCTTCACATACATCGCATCCTCATCTATCACTCAATACATATATAGATGAAATCATCCTCACTCATGAGAAGAAGCCTACAATATAGAATAGGCTTCAGTGTATTCTTGATAATGTAACTGAAATGAGGGATTGGACAAAGAATACATTTCACGAACATGTATATGCTCTTCAAAAGTTAACAGTTCAAGTAAGTGAAATAGCTTATATACTTAAATCTTTCCAGAAAAATGATATTTTCCATGATAACTCAAATAAACAATTAACCATAAAGAGTAAAGAAGTGTTGCTAATAATTGGCAACACTTTTGTAGATGGTTGTGAATTAGAAATCAATGTTGAGGAGAAGAATACCAAATATTCAGTTGAGGTTTCAATTCTGGAACATAAACCTTATTGTTTTGAACAAGAAATTGAAGAGGAAATCCCTACAATCTGTGATCTTAATTCTCCTACTAATGTTTTGACTCTTACTGATGGGAGTCAAGTTGATTTTATTGGGTATTCTAAATTTTTAAAAGTTTCTAATTTTTTTTGTGTGAATAAGTTTGTTTTATCTTCCTTTAATTTAATAAACACTTGTACTTTGAAATTGTTGATAATTGATGAAGTACAGGTGATTCATGAGCACCCATTCTTCTTCAAACACTGCTACTTGAAAAGGAATGAAGATGAGGTGATCATGGTATTTGATACTTATGATTAGCATTTTGTTGTTGCAAATTCTGGCTAAAAGCTATAAATTTTGTGCTTCTTGGGAGGCAACCCATGGTGAGAATAAAACCCCCAATGAGAAGAAAGATGAAGCAAATGTGGAACTAAGGAAGGATGGAGCAATTAGGTGCTCGATGAGCATTTTTAGGGAAGTCTATCAATTACCATGCTTTTATTGATCTTAATATTATATAGGCATGCTCTGCGCTATTAAGAAAGCTTGTCATTGAATTACCACTTCTTTAACCTTTGATCAAAGTGTGTTCATGGTTATGGAATGAATTGGAGATTAACTTTTACATTGCTTTAACCTTTGATCACATAAAAATATGCTCTAATGTATGGAACAGAGTATTGATATCTAAAACAGAACAAAAAAATTTTAAACCATCCATATTTTCTCACTCTGTCTCACAACTCCTCTCAATCACCACCTTTCTCATACAATGTTATTGTTATTGTTAAATGTATTCTTGCATGAGAGGAGGCCCTAAGTTTTCCCTTGTGACAGTAAAGTCGTTGTTGATTTTAAGTTTAGGGGTATTCGTGGGTAGTTTTGGCTTATTTGACAAGAATTTCAAGTTTCAAAATGTTGACTCTTTCTCATCCTCTATCTTAAAAGCTGAGTTAGATTAATTAATTATCTATGAGACAAGAGTTGGGAATGATTTATAGGAAATAGTGAAAAATATTTTTGAATGCATGATTTAGATTTTAGAGCTTGTTTCCTAATAACTTTCAGAATAAACACTATGTACAAGAGTTGGGAATGATTTAAATGCTTTTGTTAGGAAATTTTGTAGCAAATTGATTTGTATATTGTTTCTTCATTGAAGGGCTTTAGAACTTACATTAGAATATCTTAAAATGAAGTGAGAATTTCACACATTTTTTAAAAATGATTTGGTCAATTTCTTTCAAATGCGATTGTACCTTTTAAGCTTACCTATGACAATTATTCCATTTTCACCCCTATTTAAGCCTTCTTTATATATAAAAAACCCATATAAATGTTCTTTTTAGAAACCCGCACTAACCCCTAACCTTTGTGGCCTGAAAAATCATGAATTATCCTAATCTTGAGATAAATGAAGATTTGGTGATGATTATTAGGAGTAAGGATTATTATGGTAGTTAGAAGAGATATGTATTGAAAAGTTGGGTATAAGGAATTTAGTTCATCATTGTTAGCAGTTGACATTTTGAAGCAACTTTAGTTTGTTTTCACTTCTCTATTAAAAAAATTGTTAAATCCAATAAGACTTGGAGTGCAAAGAAATCAATTTGAGATAAGTTTAGGGGAGTATTTAGGCTTCTAGAAAGAAAATTTTATGTAGTTCAAAGAGATGAATTATGTACTATCATATTATCTCAAGAGATTTGAATAATCTGTTTTCCCGTTCTTTTAAGGAGCTTAACTATTGGCCACATTACAAACTTATAAAGTCCCATTGATTTTGAAATAGTATGGAATGATCTATTAATGGAGAGAGTAGATAATGTGACCATATAAGGACCTAATATTGAGGCTGCTTTATACATATTAAAGTGTTGCATTTAATCTTGATAACTGCAGGGGAATTGTTATCTAACTCTACACACACATATGTTTTGAAAGTTTTTAGGAAACCTGTTTTAAATTGTAAACCTTGCATTACATTATATTTCACCGTTTTTCCTGTTAACTATAACATCTTGAGCAGCTAATAAGGAAGCCATCATACATATGTTCTACGTCAATGATTAATTAATCCAGCTCTTTTATTACTCAACGGGTTTTACTTAAGGACGAGTAAAAGTTCAAGTTTGGGGGTGTATTAATCTCATGAAATTCCTGTCAAATTAGCATATTTACCTTTAGTTTTGTATATATTTTAGGTGAATTAATAGATAATTGAGGATAAAAATGCAAAGGTAATTAGCCCAGGGATATTGGTGATAAAAAGATATAAATTCTATGTTTAAGTCCCAAAATTCTATTGGATTTCATCAACACTATTTTTATATATTTCATGGTGTTGATAAGATAACATTTGAGCCATAAAGAAACTATTGGAAGAACAAATCAATGACTAAGAAGTGGGAAATGAGCTTAAGAAGTCAAAGCACTATGGAAAAGCAAGAAAGGGATGAAGAAAGGCCAAAAATTCCTTGGTCGCGGCCAAGGAATAAGGCTGGTCAGAAACATTTTTGATATGAATGTGGGGAAATGGACCGGCTAGAAAACAAGTTTGAACATACAAACGGGACGGATGATCAAAGGTAGGACCTTAAGAGAACCTGTCTCTTACAACCCTAGCCACAAAGATACCACAAGGATGATCAGTCCTTAATACAGTCAGAGTATTCGCACAAGAATACAAGGATGCAAGCAAGGCTCACACAAGAGAAATAAAATTCTCAATTTATCATTTAAGTATGAAGAAAAAGTACAAAAATGTAGCCTTCATATATAGGCAACAAAAGAACACTCTAGAACTCTAAACCTAGTCATAAATGCAATAAATGATGCCTTAATGATGATTGATTGCCTTGGTTGGCACCATTCAAGCCTAAAAGTATGAGGAAATTACTTATTCTTAAAGACTAAGTCAGCTACCTAAAAATAGGAAACTAAATCAAAGTTGTCAAGAACAACCTTTGACCAAAAGGCCTTATTTAATGCAAATAAAATAGGAGAGTAATCAAATCAGATTTGATGCACAAAGATGCCTTCTAGATGCTTTTGGAGTTGTCTTGGACATCATTTATAATCCTCTACCAAGGCACATGCTTGTCACATGATATTTAAATTCTTCGATCTGGACTGCATATGGGTCTTGTACATCATCATGTTGGGCTTATTGCTTCATGTTATCCTAATTTCATGGATCTTCATGCTTTGCCATGTGCTCAAACTTGTCGGTGTTGTAAAAGCATGCACATGGGCTTGAATATGCATGATTATGGCCTCATTTACACCCTTAACATATATACTAACATTATGAGCCATTAATGAAGCAAATTGAAGCCTAAATATTTGCTCCAGCCTCTTAAACAGCTCACTCTTTTCTAGGCTTTTAGTAATTAGACCCTTGATGTCATGTAGAGGATCTTGGGCTTGCTTAGAATCTTTTTGTATGATATAGACAACATCTTGTTCATTGTATATGCCACCTATGACGTGTTTTCCATGGATGATGCCACCTTGGTTGCCAACTTGGATACCTTGTTCAACAACATATAAGACGCCACTTGTACCTCTATCAATTTTGGTTGCTGCCAAAGACCCTCTAGACACATTTTGGCTGCAGCCAAAGCCCAAAAATAGTAGCTGCGTATTTTGAAGATAAAACAATTTATAGGACATATAAATATGGAAGAAATGAAGCAGAGAGGTATTCTGGACTTAAGAGGCGACGGTGGAGGCTTACTCTGCTAGGGTTTGGAGCTTAGAGGTGGAGATTGAGCTAAAATTGAAGATTTGAAGAGATTTAAACTTCTCCTCTTGGTTTTTCCTCTTCTTCTGCTACCATTTCCTTATTTTCTACTGTGTATTTGATTTATTCCCTTTTTCTCATAGGTTTTATGAACATATGTAGCTAGTTCTTTGATGTTGGGATTATTTTGAACCCTTATATGGATTAAATACTCATTTTTCCTTTATGTTTATGATGAAAGATTAGATTGTACTTATTTTACTGTGTACTTAATGCTTCTTGTTGATTGGCCACCAATAAGACTGTTGGGTTCACTTGGTTGATGCTTGAGAGGGCTAGATTGAGTGCATAACTTGAGTTTACTCGTGTGAGAACTTGAAATTTGAGAGTTGAATAGATAGTTTTGTCAATAAGGTAGAGATACACTTATTAATTTCACATAACCATATAGGTTTTGCAATGAAAGATGGGCTTAATTAATGAGTTAAGAGATTAATCAATTAATCAATCTAAACACCTATTTAGAGACTTAAGAGAGCAGTTATAGGTAATTCAGTAATCTTGGTTAGCATAACTTGTCATTAAGAAGCTCATGTAGTGGGTATTTTAATGAGTACTTTTGAAATACAAGAAGGATAAAGAATCCTAACTTCCATTATATACTTTAAGTCCATGAATCATTTGTTTTTATTTTCTTTTTAATCTCTAAATATGTTCTCCTCACTTGTTATAAATGTGCAACTCAAATTAGGCAAAAGTATGATAATTGATATTTGACCAGGTGTGGGACCGATACTTTACTTATCACTTTATTACTTGGTGCGACCTGTGCACTTGCGGTGGTGGACACTTACTCATCTTGATAGAGTATTTCTTTGATGAAAAGCATCTTTTGCATTCCTTCCTCTACCATAAATTTTTAGCATGAATTGGAAATAATGTTATTTTGTTTTATGCTTTCAATCTCGTAACCTGAACTTACTTAAAATTGAAGAGTTTTGACTAAATGTAGAATTAATCCAATGCTTCCTCTTCATAACTTAGTGTAATTTTTAAGGAAAATAAAGCACCACAGCATTATAATTTTAGGAAATGTTTATGAAATTTTAATGGAATTATTTTTCAGGGCAGGGCGTCACCACTTAGGCAAGGAAGCCTGCCCTTGCCCAACCCAAAATGGTTAGGGTTTTTATCAAGTAGGGCTGGGCATCAGGCTACAAAATATGGCCCGTTCATAAATCAGGCCGGGTATAGGGATAGGGCCTCGCCCTGCCTATACCCACCCCTACTGTAAATCAAGTTACCTAGCGGACACTTTAGTAGAAAATCAATAATTATTATTGTTGATTTTAAGTCATTTAAATTTTTTTGGTGAACATTCTAAGTCATTTTAATGATATGTGCAGAGTTGCACAGATTATCTCTCAATGTGTAGCTTTATAATAATTAATTATTGCAATATCATATTTAATTTTTTGACGATAACCACGCGTTCAAAATGAAAATAGCATAATAAACTTAATTATTCTTATAGGAAAAAAAAATAAGAAAATCATTGAATATATAGGTGATTGGTTTGACACAACCTTAGCTACCTTAGGCTTAAATCACTAATTTTAATTACCATGAATTAAAATGCAATATATTGTAAATAACTTGGGATCATTCTCTTATTAATGAGCCTTTTATTTTGAATTCCCTATATTAGACTAAGTGCTAAAAACATGGTTTAAAAGGGGGTTTTGAAAATGATTTTCTCTAAATTAAAATGCATGAAATGAAAGTTATTTTTAACCTTTTTGGTATTTTTAGAAGAAAATAAACAAATGCTTTGGATAAAAAAGGATGATATGATTATAACATCCTTATTTTTATTTTTAGGATAGAATTATAATTTGAAGATAATTATAAATTTAGTAGTAATTTTTTGAATAAAAAGAAAAGAGGGATTTGATTAAAATATGATTAATATATATATATAATAAAAATAAAAAATAGTCAAAAAGGGTGGTGTTAAGGGTCATATAAACCCCCACCCCTCCTTTACTTTATCAATAAGACAAAGTGGAATTTCTGGAGGAAGGGAGTCATAAAGTCTCAGTTTTTGCAGCTTTAAAAATCAATAAGGCACTCGAATTTTTTTCTAATCACAAAACTTCTTTTATAAAAAATGTTCTAAATAATTTTCTCTTTTCTATGATAGTACTTTCTAATAGTTAAAGAATATTTTTGGGAAAAGATTTTAGGCAAGTTTTGAGTTTTATCAATAGATGACTATAGAAATGTAGAGAATAATTAATATTTAATTTTAATTGGTTTAGATTTATTATTTAGTTGTTATGTAATTTTATAATTAATTTATTTTATAAACCACTACTACAAAAAATGGGATTGGTGGTGCATATTTTCTGGCACTTATTTAAAGAAGTGCCATAGCTTATAACTAATTTTTTTTAAAAAATATCATTGGGATTATGTGATGCCTTATTAAAGAAGGGCCAAAGTGTGATACCTTATTGGGTGTATAGTAAGAATGTCTGATCTTTTTGTAAAATCTTTTCGCAGATTGTTAACTCAGTATATATATGGAATTATAAACTCACAAGTAATTATATAAATCGTATTTGCTGGAAATATAAAAGCTTAGAGAAGAGAATGTGCAAACTGTGATTTATCCTGGTTCGGTCCAATCAACGATGACCTACGTACAGTCCCCAGGCTCCTCCTGAGATTTTCAATCCACTATGTTCTTGTTTAACTGGGCATAAGATAAGCCTCTACAAACTCACAAGAGTTACTCCCCCTTACACACTGTAAGGTTTACTCCTTCTTATAGCAAGTCGAGCAAAGCAATCCCAAAGACCTTTCTCTCCTGCTTAACCGTGTAAGTCTTACAAGTAGCAACATTCTCTCCTGCTTACACCATTGTAAGTCTTACGAGCAGCAGTATTCTCTATTGCTTGCACCTTATAAGTCTTACGAGCAGAAAGTATTACTGACAATTCGCTCTACAACTCCCCTGTAAGGTGATCAGTCCTCTCAAGGTCCCTCTACCATGAGAACACTTTTGAAATACAGATGAAATGTTTACAAGCTCTCTCACAGAGTGGGTAAAATGTTCACTGAAGTATAATGTAAATATTTTCACTCTCAATTATACATGACAAGGAAAACAGATATTAATGGAGAGTGTGTGAGAGATGAAGATTCATGACAGCAGCATGTTAGCAGTTGGGTTCTCGTTACTTCATCATATCTGTTCGCTGTAGTCTTTTTCTGTAAATCTCTATCTCTTCTTCTTGAATGCTACAGTTTATATAAGATAGGTTGAAAGCCATTGGAGCATTCAAATATTTTCCCGTTGTAAGCCGATCGTGTGCTCAGACAGAAAATTCAACGGTTATGCCCATTGATCGTGGTGCTCTGACAGAGGCAACATTATTGTTTTTCTTTTTACATGTTGATAGTCATTTTTTAATGTTGCTGCTACCCACGATTAATTGTCGTTGACTGTTGTTCAGTTACTTGTCATGTGCATGGTAGTGGAGTACACCTGTAATACACTTAGGAAATAGCCGTTAGAAAACATCACTCGGGTGATTACAAACTTCACTGGAAGTGATTTCTGAAAATGAAGAATCACTAGATGTGATTTTGATTTCACTGGAGGTGATTCTCAGAAAGTAATATTCCACTGGCGGTGATCCGCATCCCTCAAGTATAGCTCAAGATCCCTTGAGTGATTTCCATGATTCTGTTTAAGAACAGTGAATCACTATAGCTACCAATAAATTCTCTGGTAGTGAATTCTGATTCTCTTGTAGTGATTTTAGTGTTACTAGGAGTAATTCAGATTCGTTGGTCGAATTTGATATTTTCAGGTGGTGCACTGTAAGCGATTCTGAGAAAATCCTATATCACTGGCAATGATCTTGATTTTTGGACGTGACTGTCATTAGAATTGATTCTGATTCAGTAAAGAGTACACTGAGTGATCATCAGAAGTTGTGTATCAAAATACCCATATCACTCGAACGAATCTGATCTGGCTTGAAGGTATTCAGTTCACTATAATGACTTGGATATCACTAGAAGTGCTACTGAAAAATTAGCATATCATTGACTGGATAACACTTAACTGGAAGTGATATGAGATTGGAAGTGAAACTAAGAAACTGGCATATCAATTGATCTTGGCATGTCTCTGGAAGTGATCTGCAAAATAAACATAGTCACTTGATTGGATATTATCTGACAGAAAGTGAGCTGAGGCAATTAATATCCAGTGGGAGTGATCTTGGTTTCACTGGAGGTGATTCAGAATTCTCTGGAAAGGATCAGTTACGACACTGGAGGTGATCTGAGGAATTTTAATATTCACTGGAAGTGCTATGGCAAACTTCACATATCACTCGAGTGATTTCGGTATCACTGGAAGTGGAATTCCAAAAAGAGAAATTTTCTTGCAGTGATCTTGTCGTGCACTGGAAGTGATTCTGAAAAATCTCATATCACTCGAGTGAATTCTATATCACTGGAAGTGAAATTGCAAACAGTGAATTTTTCTTGCAGTGATTTTGCTTGCACTGGAAGTGATTTAGAAAATCAACAGAATCACTTAAGTGATTTCGATATCACTGGGAGTTATTTTGAGAACAGTGAATAATTCTTCCGGTGATTTATGTGCCACTCGAGTGATCTGCCATCTAACACATTTCTCTCAAGTGATTATTAATGATGACTCGAGTGATCTTCCTGATCACTCGAGTGATTATGTAAATCACTCGGTGCTCTCTATTCAAATCACTCGAACTCTTAGCTGCTCTTTCAATTTGTTAGGAAACATGGGTCAAATTCCAGATGTCATAACTCTTTGAATATAACTCCAAAATTTCCAAATTACATATGAATGGAAATTTCTTTAAGTCTAGTTTTATATGGCACCAGATTCAGCTCAATTAGATCTGTGGTTTGAGAGTTCTGGCAGAATTACCAAAGCTGTTCTGGAAAGTAACGCTGATTTTAACTTCAACTTCAAACATTCATATCTGATATATCTAAGCTCATTTGATGTTTTTTTGTTGTCCAAATGATGAATTGGAAGTCTATTTTTATATGCAACTAGTTTTGTCTCAATCGGAACTGTAGTTTGAGAGATATGATTGAATGACCAGACCTCTCTCAGCTGAACCAAAAACAGAGCATGAAAAACTGAACATCACTCGAGTGAATAGTAAATCACTGCAAGTGATTTTCATTGTTTTCAGAATCACTCAAGTGATTATTAAAATCACTCGATTGCTACAGTGTGCTACAGTAACCGTATGCTACGGTGCCCACTGCTACAGTACCATAGAACTTGAATCTTCATATTTTTCATTAATTCTTGCAAGTTCTTCATTTCTCAATCTCTTTCTTTCATTGCTTGACAAATCTATAAGATATGCAACATTAAATATAGTAGTTAATCAAGGTAAGAGACAAGTTTATTATGCAAACTTTTGCTCCCTTAATATTTGACATCTATATTTGTCGTCATCAAAACTAATTATATTCAACATTCACCCCCTTTTTGATGATGGCAAATCCTTAGAGAAAAATATGCTTGAATATGAATAGACAAATTAAATGCAACATATTTTTCCATTTCTCTCCCCTATTTGACATTAGCAAAAAGTTTGAAGTATAAAGAGGAAAGTTTCAGGAGAAGTAAATATGAAAATGATTAGAAATGTCATTTTCTCCGTTAATCAAAATAAACAATCTTCTCTCCCCTTTTTGAAAGCAGTGATGTAAATGAAAAATATTTTCATGAAAGCTTTCATAATAAAAGATATGCAAGATATGCATAAAACATAAAGAGAGAGAGAATGGTTTAGAAATGCTCATTTGGATTTGGTACGTTGATTGTAGATCCATGAAGTCCGGTTTACCACCCTTTCGCTATACAACTCTGATCATGTCTTCAGGATGCTCTTGAGCTTTTGTTCCATATTTTTATCACATATAGCTAATGCTCCTTTGTATTGGCATAGGGCTTTGAATGTTGCAACCAATATATTTCTCTTGATTGATCATCAAAGCATATGTCCTCAAAGTTGATATATTCTTCTCATAGCATGCTGAGGAATGATCTTGCATAAAACAAATTCTCCTACTAAAACTAAAAAGCATTCTTCCAAGCAGAATTGTTAGTGCAATCAAGTATAAAAAATTTCCTTCCTATAAAGTATATGCAAATTGAGATCATGGAAAGAAAGTGGATGAGTATCTCATCATCAAAACTAATCAATTGAAAGTAAATGTAGATGAGTATGCTATAATGATTTTCTAAATAAACGAGATAAGCTTTTAAGATATAAAACACATGTAAATGTGAAGCTCCCCCTTAATGAGTGCATGACTTTAAGAAATATGAGGAATTCAATTAAGAACTCTCATGGATTTGAGGAACCATTGAATAAACTTTGGAGAGAAATAAAGCATGAAACTTTGATGATTTAGTCATGTTTTGAAAATGATGCATGAATAATTGGGAAGTGTTTGAAATTATATATGAGGAAATGGAGTTGATTGTTTGCATAAGAAAGAAAACTGAGTTTAAGAGAATTTCAAAGATTTTCATTGGAAAGAAGATGATGATAATTTTGAAAGTGAGAGGTCGTTGGAAAAGTAACTGATATAATCTGAGATTTTGCCCTTCATTCTGGAGATTTTTCTATTCACTCAAGTGATTTTTCCATTCACTCGAGTGATTTCCTTCTGAACCTAAATCACTCAAGTGATATCAATAGTTTACTAGAGTAAAGTTGCAGGAAATCATTGATGTCCAGTATTACTTCTCTGAATTGCAGACTCACTCCAATTATTTACCTCATACCTTAGTGCTTAAGTTAGCATAGTAATCATCAAACACATGAACATATATAGAGACATTATAAGTAACAAAAATTCTCTCAACTTATTGGGATTAATCATTCTCAATTGATCTTTCACAAGGAGTTGTGAAAATATATGCTACTTGAAGATGAATCGGAATTAATATCACTTTGGCATGATTCCCTGATTAAGTGATGTCACAATCTTCTTCTTTGATGTCAATATCAAGCAATGTAATTAACTTCATAGATGTGTATGCTCCGTTTGCTTGATCCACTTGTATTTCTTCAATAGCACTCCTTAGATACTTTGGTACCTAACTCCTTTAGGCTCCATAGAACAACTCTGCTTTTATACAATTAACTCATATGATATTCGAGCAAGGAGTATAATAAATCATCAAAGAATATAACCAATAAATTCAAGCTATTGAATCATAAAACATATCAAACAAATGATACCAAAGGTGATGATTTTCAAAGTTCAATGACAATTATAAAAGATATCATTGATAGGGTTTTCATGTAAAGAGAATAGAGAATCACTAACTTCAATGGAATAATAAATCATAAATGAAATTGAGTTTTCCAAAGATCATAATGAAATATGCAAATTGTTTCAAAATCTCAAATATTCTTTCAAATTGCAGAAATGAATTATGACACTAAGATTTTGAATGCATTAAAACTCTTTTATGAATTTTGTTAAGTGTCAATCCTTATGCTGAAAAATAGTGGAAGTCAATAGTTTAAGTATATATATGTATGTACGAGAAAGGTTCTCTTTTAAAGCATAATTGAGATAACATGTTTCAAAATTTTTCCAAAAGCAAGAGTCATATGGAAAATGAATTAGTCAAAGGGGGCTTAACTTGACAGAAAAATATAAACATAATGACTTTTCTACTGATCAAGTGATAGTCTTGCTTCTTAGAGTTATGTCAAGAAATATGTGAGCATTCATGGTAAGAAATTGAATACAACGATCTAGTTACTCAAAAATAGATGAAGGCAAATGTTGAAGCATTTGAGTAACAAGATGAGTAAAATGGTGTATAGATGATAAAGCACATAGTCATTAGTCTAAATGACTAGAGTTCCAAAATATCATCCTAATATGTAAATCCACTATAATAGTTAATGCATTAGCATTCATTCAATGCATTAATGAACATTTATAATGCTTGAATAACTTAACCGATAAAAATTTATGCATTAGGAACAAGGCTTACATATCTTCAATTCTTTTCTGGGAAATACACTTCAAACTCAATTAACTTGTTAAACATGAGGTCTAACTTGTTAAAGAGTAAGACAAAGGAGTTCAACCATGTGACAACATCAAGAAATAGTATGATCATGGTAAAAAATCTAGCAGTTAGATTTGAAACATCTAACATTTTAGTACAAATATATCAACTTCCAATTTTAAAATCGATTTGAATACAAACAAGATATGAATAATTTTCAAACCATGTGTATACACGATTATAAACAGGATGAATTGAGATCCAAGCAAATTCTTGAAATGTGCTTTCAAACTCAAATACATAGAAGGATTATGCCAATTTCACTTTTGGTCTATTTAGAAATCTGAAACATTTCAAAAATCACAAATGATTGATTGCTAATGATGTGCAGTAATGAGTAAATATTTATCACTCAAATGGAGTTGGAAAGAATGAATGCTACTAAGAGCTTTGATATTATGAAACAAAGTCGTGACACTCAAATTCTGTAGAAAGTTTTACATACTGGTACAACGTACCTGGCTTGAGTGTAACTTGTAGACATCTAAGTTAATTTCTATCTCTTTGTATCTTTGTACTCAAGTCCTTTAAGATCACTTGAATAAACCAAGCATTCTTTCCTTCTTCCTACAAAACTATATAACTGTTTTTCTTCCTTCAGTATCTAATCTTGGATCTACTCACGATTAGCTTATAGGAATCATAATTCATATGCTCAAACAGTATAGTTAATCTGAAGAAATTGAGCATAATAGATTATACTTGACTTCATGCATAAAAGACATTCTTTTAAAGTATACTTATATGCATAAAAAGTTAAACTATTGAACATTGCAATCCTTTTATGAATTTATTAAATGGATTTTCTAATGGATGCGAAAACATAATTTCAAAATATTTTGCAATGTTCATTATTAAGGTAACATGATATAAACCTCAATAGATATTACAGACAATGACATAGGAGATTTTATTATCGTGTACCTTTGCCTTATATACTTAAAGGATTAGCTTTGCTTAACCACTGCTTCTTTCTATTATGTTGATTCTTCATATGTGTTTCCAAGGGCATTTGTAAAACTCTCTCAAAAGATGTAGACTTCAAAAATCTTATGTTTGATACCTGAGAGATTCTTCCTTTCTTTCTCTTCTCAAGAAAGTTGAATGATACTCTATGAAAATCCTTTCTTGAGGTGGAACATACTCATTTTCTCCATTGCTTCTTTCATTGGTTATGTTCTGTACTTTCAGCAACGGATGATTTAAGAGTTCTTCTAATTGATGTGAATTTCTTTTTAAGTGTACTAGGAACTATTGGAATCTTCTTAATTTCCTCTCTACCCTTATGTCCATTCTTTCTAGAATCAACCTGCACACATGAAACACTAGACGGACATTTTGGTACCCACTTTACTTTGGGTCCTTGATTGTTAGTATTAGACTTTACATATCCTTTTGAAACCCAAACATATTCATTTCTCATACTAGAATTTCTTCTGTTATAGCATGTATGAGAAATAAGACCAGATTTACCATAATAATTGCAGATAACATGATACTATACATTTTGAGGTTTTGTGCAAGTATTGTGTAGTTTGAGAGAAGACGTCTTCAATTGTTTAGTTTGCTTAAAATCCTTCTTCACACATAAATTTCCAGCATGTTTGAAAACACTTTTGCTTTTCTCAACAGAATCAACAATTAGTTGGAAAACTATTTTATGTAGACTTAGAAAATCAGTTTTATGAAAGTCACAAGAATTGGGATTTTTTAACTTAAATTTGTCTTGAACTCCAAAGAGTGATTTTTCATGGTCGTCTATAATGAGCTCCATTTGGGAATCCTCTTCTTCTTTTTCTTTTGCGTTGACTGGATCATGGAAGTGTTTTATGACTCCTTCTTTAATCTCAACTTCCATTTGTTCACCAATCGTAGATATGCAGCTTATAGTTTTAGGTGAACTGCCAATACTTTCAATTTCAATATAATTGTTAGAAGCATAAAAAGAGTCAAGAGTATCCCAAATATCTTTAGCACTAGAACAAAATTTGATTTTCTCAAAATCATTTTCAGTTAAAGCATTATACAGAAACTTCATTACTCTAATATTCAATGAAAATATTTTCTTTTCTTTTTCAGTCCAATCTCTTCTCGGTTTGAAATCAAAAACATTTATAATAACATTCCACATATCAAAATCAGATGCTTTTATAAAACTTGTCATTCTTGCTTTCCAAAACCAGAAATCAATATATTTTAAAAGAGGTGGGATAGTGTAATTGATACCTTCTGAAAGTGAGCAACACCTAAAATTAGCCATTGATAACTCTTGAGACCGTTAAGTCCTTTAAACAAGAGTCTAGCTCTGATACCAATGTTAGAACTGGCTGACACCCAAGAGGGGGTGAATTGGGTGTATGGTAAGAATGTCTGATCTTTTGTAAAATCTTTTCCCAGATTGTTAACTCAGTATATATATGGAAGTATAAACTCACAAGTAATTATATAAATCGTATATGCTGGAAATATAAAGGCTTAGAGAAGAGAATGTGAAAACTGTGATTTATCCTGGTTCAATCCAACCGACGATGACCTACGTCCAGTCCCTAGGCTCCTCCTGAGATTTTCAATCCATTATGTTCTTGTTTAACTGGGCATAAGATAAACCTCTACAAACTCACAAGAGTTACCCCCCTTACACACTGTAAGGTTTACTCCTTCTTATAGCAAGTCAAGCAAAGCAATCCCAAAGACCTTTCTCTCTTGCTTAACCGTGCAAGTCTTACGAGTAGCAACGTTCTCTCCTGCTTACACCATTGTAAGTCTTACGAGCAGCAATGTTCTGTACTGCTTGTACTTTATAAGTCTTACGAGCAGAAAGTCTTACTGACAATTCGCTCTACAACTCCCCTGTAAGGTGATCAATCCTCTCAAGGTCACTCTACCTTGAGAACACTTCTGAAATACAGATGAAGTGTTTACAAGCTCTCTCACAGAGTAGGTAAAATACTCACTGAAGTATAATGTAAATATTTTCACACTCAATTATACATGACAAGGAAAACAGATATTAACGAAGAGTGTGTGAGAGATGAAGATTCATGACAGAAGCATGTTAGCAGTTTGGTTCTCATTACTTCATCGTATCTGTTCGATGTAGTCTTTTTCTGTAAATCTCTATCTCTTCTTCTTGAATGTTTCGGTTTATATAAGATAGGTTGAAAGCCATTGGAGCATTCAAATATTTTCCAGTTGTAAGCCGATCGTGTGCTCAGACAGAAAGTTCAACGGTTATACCCATTGATCGTGGTGCTCTGATAGAGGCAACAGTATTGTTTTTCTTTTTGCACGTTGATAGTTATTTTTGAATATTGTTGCTACCCATGATTAATTATCGTTGACTGTTGTTTAGTTACTTGTCATGTCCGTGGTAGTGGACTATACCTATAATACACTTAGGAAATCCGTTAGAAATCATCACTCAGGTGATTACAAACTTCACTGGCAATGATTTCTAAAAATGAAGAATCACTGGAAGTGATTTTGATTTCACTGAAGGTGATTCTCAGAAAGTAATATTCCACTAGCGGTGATCAGCATCCCTCAAGTGTAGCTCAAGATCCCTTGAGTGATTTCCATGATTCTGTTAAGAACAGTGAATCACTCTAGCTATCAATAAATTCTCTGGTAGTGAATTTTGATTCTCTTGCAGTGATTTTAGTGTTACTAGGAGTGATTCAAATTCCCTGGTGGAAGTTGATATTTTCTGGTGGTGCACTGTAAGCGATTCTGAGAAAATCCTATATCACTGGTAATGATCTTGATTTCTGGACGTGACTGTCATTGGAATTGATTCCGATTCAGTGAAGAGTGCACTGAGTGATCATCGGAAGTTGTGTATCAAAATATCCATATCACTCTAACGAATCTAATCTGACTTGAAGGTATTCAGTTCACTATAATGACTTGGATATTACTAGAAGTGCTAATGAAAAATTAGCATATCTTTGACTGGATAACACTTAACTGGAAGTGATATGAGATTGGAAGTGAAACTAAGAAAATGGCATATTAATTGATCTTGGCATGTCTCTGGAAGTGATCTGCAAAATAAACATAGTCACTTGATTGGATATTATCTGACAGAAAGTGAGCTGAGGCAATTGATATCCAGTGGGAGTGATCTTGGTTTCACTGGAGGTGATTCACAATTCTCTGGAAAGGATCAGTTACGACACTGGAGGTGATCTGAGGAATTTTAATGTTCACCAGAAGTGATTCAGCATCTATTGGAAGTGATATGGCAAACTTCACATATCACTCGAGTAATTTCGGTATCACTGGAAGTGAAATTCCAAACAGAGAAATTTTCTTGCAGTGATCTTGTCGCGCACTGGAAGTGATTCTGAAAAATCTCATATCACTCGAGTCAATTATATATCATAGGAAGTGAAATTACAAACAATGAATTTTTCTTGCATTGATTTGGCTTGCACTGGAAGTGATTTGCAAAATCAACAAAATCACTCGAGTGATTTCGATATCACTGGGAGTGATTTTAAGAATAGTGAAAAATTATTTCGGTGATTTCTGTGCCACTCGTGTGATCTGCCATCTGATGCATTTCTCTTAAGTGATTATTAATGATGACTCGAGTTATCTTCCTGATCACTCGAGTGATTATGTAAATCACACGTGGCTTTGCTTTAGGTAGCGCTTATCTAGGTAAGTGCTATCTAAAGGGTTAGAGTGGATAAAGAAAATCCACTTCACTAGATAAGTGCTACCTAAAGGGGTGGAGTAAATAAAGAAAATCCACTCCACTAATTAGAATGCATGAAACTTCATCCATTTCCCTCCTTCCCTTAAAAATCCATACACTTTTCCTCCTTCCAATTTCATTATCTGTCTCTTCCTCTTCTAGTTATCCCCTTCATTATCAGCCCCTTTTATTCCCCTTTACCTTACAAGCTTCCTTTTCCTTCATCCTTTTGTTCCCTTTTCTTTGTACTCTCCTACTCTTTTGGTCCCCACTCTATATCCATGTCAAACCCCTTAACATTTCGATATTCATAAAGTATTAAGTGCAAAGTTCCATATGGCATAAAAAAATAGCAGAAACATACTAACATTAAGTACATGTTTACAATATAGAGGAATCTCTACAAGGTTTAAAAAAATTATACAAATATACAGAGCATTAAAAAAATGAAAGTGCAACTACAGATAACCAGAATCAGCTTCGGTTTACACCAGGACCCTATTCTCGGGTACCCACCTCTTTGCCTTTCGAGCCACTAGCCTTAGCTGTAAGGTTTTGTGTTTTGGAAAAAGGGTAAGATTAGAGAGAATCCCATTAGTAATAGACATTTCAAACATATAAAATACAATATGCTAAGTCATATAAGATGCTAACTCATGCTGTGTCAAACCCTTTATTATTTTGACACTTATCAAAGTATTATCGCGCAGTTCAAAAAGCATACAAAAATCATACAAATATATTAATATAGCATTTTTGATTACATTATAGAAATTTCCCATAGGGCTTGTACAAATTCCAATACAAATCTCATATACAATAAAAAAACTAAGAGATAACCAACAAAATTCCTTACTCTGCTCTGAACCTTTTGTTTCTGATATTCTCTATTATCTTTTGAGCTATTTCTTCTAACTGAGTAAATTTTTCAATTTATGAAAAGGGTAAGATTCAAAAGAATCTAAGTAGTAACAGTATATCAATCATATAAAATGTGAAAAGTAAACATGCAATGCAACATTTATCATGATACAACAATCAAAATGCCAATGCCTATCTGACAATGCTTAAGAACCAAATTATGATTTTGTTTGGATCAAAATGATCATTCGTTCCTGATTTGTAATATCATATCTCATACATAGGTATTCAACACAAAATTCACCTATGTAATGTGATCACATAACAACTTGGAGCATGCCTATACCTATTCGTACATATCACATCTTAGAGTAGGCCTATATCTATCCGTACAATCAAGCTTCTTAACTTGGTCTATCTGGCCATATGGTACCCCAAAGGTTCCATAAGGTGGTTTAACTCATTACCCACACCCAAAGAGTATCAACACCACAAGCAATACATTGAACAGATCATGGCAATCATTGTATATTTATAACCACATAGAATATGAAAGAAAGAGTTATTACCTTGTTGTCTTTCCTTTTTTAATGTAACCATCTTCGTAGGTCCAGCTATGTAGATATTGAATCTTAAAATTAACCAAAATAGTTGTAATTAAGCTACTATTTAAGTCTATTCCACCTTGAAACTTATAAGTTTAGCATTTCCTTCAAAATCACAAAATTTATCAAAATGCCCCTGAGGACCTGATCTGGCTCTGGTACTTTGCACTTTTTTAAAAATTACAACTTAAGCCTATTCTACATATTTTCACACACATCACATATTTGACTTTAGATCAGATCAAATACAACTCACGCGCAACTTGGGGTTTTAGAGGCAAATTCATCATTTCACAATTTGGGGATTTTCACACTTCGCACTCAATATAAACCCTACATAATTTTCTATTTTAAACACCATGGAACCATTAGAATTATGAAATTGCAGTTCCTTCCCCCATTTTTAGACTTGGATGAAATTTTCAAAAAGTTTGGAAAAATTGGATTTTTCTAGGTTTTAATCCTTAATCTACCTTGTTAACACTGTTTTCCATTGGTTTATTCATTCAATCACTATTTCAACATAATCAATGGAAATTTGGACAACATTTTTCCTTAGAAAATGGATATCCCAAATTTACAAAAACATTAGAAACAACTCAAAATCCAGCCATAATAAAGTTATAACTTAGTTATCGGTAAAAATCTCAGAGTTTGAGTAACTTACCTCACTTCTTCGTCTTCCTTTCCACTTGGCTGAAACTTTACCCCTTCCTCCTTAAAGTTTTTTCTAATTATATAGCTAATTCAAGAAGGTTTGGAGGTTTAGGAGAGGTTTCCAATACTATAACACAAGATTGTGTAAAGATTTAAGCATACTTACTGTATATATAAACTCTAGACTTCCCTTCTTCCTCCTCCTCCTTTCTTTCTCTCTTCCTTCTCTTCTTTTTCCTTCACTTTGGCTGACCTAAGGCCTTAAGTAAGCAAAGGGTAGAAATTTGTGGAGTTTTCTAGTGCCTTGTGGTGTCAAATTGGTCCTTAATTATTTTATTGCACATGTGGTAATATTATTACATATTTAATTATATAACATTTTTGCATGCTCCATCTGTCCCCCCCTTTTTTGAATTTATTAAATAAAATTTTCAGATTATATTTATTTGTTCAAAAATGACCATTTTTCCCTTACAATTTCTTCCATTTTCGCAACATTTAAGAAAATTGGCAGAATTATAACCAAATTTTGAAAATTCATATCTAATTATGTAGATATCCAATTGGGATGGCTCCAAATCCTATGTGACTCATATTAAGTTTAAATATAGTCAAAAATATAACCTTTAGCTAATTGGGAGCTTACCATTCATAAAAGTTTTATTTTTTAAGTCTGCTCCAAAAAAACATCAAATTCGCTGGGCAAAATTCAAAAATTCATTTCACCTTGTAGATAACTCCAAAAATTTCATATGACCTATCAAATTAAATCTTATCATATATAATTTCATTCTAGAATTTTCAAAATTTTTCAAGGTTATTTACTAATTTAAAAGTGTCACACAATCTGTCTGTCTCAACAAGAAATTCACCAACTATCTTGTATAACAACTATTTTGTCATGTGTGGCCCATATTGACTTTGCTTTGCCACTTAACATGTTCTTTTACTATGAAATACTATAATAGCTATATGATACTTAATGATAAAATTTTAGGACATTACATGCTGTATGCATACTGTCTAAGACCAAACCACTGTTTAAACCCTGGCTTAACTTATGTCCAAGGTCAAATGACAAGTTTGAATCATTGGCTTGTTCGCGTGTACCTTCACTAGATTCCAGATCACAGCTAGGCTAATGCCATGCTACAGATGATGGCATATATATAAACATATAGATAACTACATAGTATATAAAAAAAGTGCTACTACTTGACTCTTTTTTCAGTTCTAGGGTTTGTCCTAAATTTGTTCCAGCTCGGCTATTTCCAATTCCTATAACATTAGTGTTACAAGTAACTAGTTATTACTTTCACTATTATTGCATTTTAAGTACATTTTTCTAGTTATCTATCATAGTTATGACAATTTCTTCACAGTACAACTCTGTATAATGCAATTTCACTGGTTACAGAAACTAGCAGATTTTTCAGTCAAATTTGAAAATTCATAATTAATTTTACAAAAATATAATTTGACTGATTATAAAACCTAAATGAATCTATTTCAATGTACATTTGATGAAAAATAGTTATGTTTGGCTACTATAGTGATATTATTCATAGTAATTCGTTAAACATCATTGTTACATATTGCATTTCATAAAATAAGGCATAACTTCAAAAATCCATATTTCCCAATGTACTTGTCCAAAAATTACAAAATACCATCAAATTAAATATATATGTCTCTAATTTAATCCTACTAAGTTTTAGAATTTTTGGATAAGATTTTCCCTATGAAACACCTCATACAATATCACTGCCACACAGGGGCAAATCAAACACCATGTATATGTATACTTCATAAATTTCCAAATTGACATCCAAACATCCAAAAATCATGAAAATTTGCATACCTATACAATTTACCTTCTAAATCTAATGAATCAATAAAATTTAAAACTTCCAACTCCTTCCCCCTTGTCCTTCCTCTTGAACAAAAATGGATTCTTAGGAGGAACATGTTATTTTCTGGTTTTATTGTTTTCTCTTGTTTAATCACTTCCTTTCTACTTCTAATCACAAGATTAACTACTTAAAAATTGAAGGGACATGTTTAGAGGAAATTTTAATAGCATTTCCTCTAAGTTTTACTTTAGCCCATAATTGAAAAAAAAAGAGAAAACAAGACAAAATCCAACAACAACATCAACAATAACACCAAACAAGTCAAGAGAATTAAGTTTTGGTGATTATCTCTTGATTTTTGCTCCTTCTCTCTCCTAGCCAAAATCCTCCTCTCTCTAAGCTATTGATTTGTGTTGAAAAGCATGGATTTAATGGAGCAGAAGAGGTTAGGAAAGGTTGTAGAGTGATTAAGAGGCAAAATCATGAAGTTTTGCAAGTCCTGACCTTTGATTTTTGTTTTGAACCCTAACACCCTTCCTTCTTGTTGTTCTTAGCTCTTGAAGCTTTTTGAAACTCTCTCTCTCCTTTTGCTTCATTTTACCGAAATGAGGGAGCAAAGAGATAAGATGATGATTAAATGAATTAACTCCTCTTGCTTTTGTTGCTTTCTAAGTGCTTAATTCCTATTGGTCCAAGCTTTGCTTTTTGTATAATCTCTCCAAATTAACTTCATTTCCCTTGTTTTTCCTTTGGTATACCAAAATTAGAGAGGAAAAAGAAGGGAAAATACCTCTTGAAATATCATATGTTTTTTATGTCATAATTGGGTTTAGCGATAATTAATATATCTTTGAATTTTCTTGACTACATCTTGTCTTCTTCTTTTAATACGCATCACATAAATTTATTTTCCTTACTTTCTCTTCATCTAACCGAAATTATAGAGAGAAAGGGAAAATAAATAGCTTCTTAAATTACCCAATAATTGCTTCTTCGAAATAATTAGAATTGGTCATACAACTTTTGACTTTTTGCACTTAATTTTCCTGTTGGTAATAATACTCCAAATTATGCTTGTTAATTATCAAATATCCATTTTCCTTTTTTAATTCCCATTTGGCCAAAATTATAGGGAATATTAGAGGAAAAAATAATTGTTTCTTGTTTTATGGAAAATTATCATTTCGCCATTACATTTTATGATTTATTGAAATAAATCATTTCTTACTCTTTTCCTTTGATTTGACCGAAGAAAAAAATCATATAGCTAAAAATTGCTTATTTTAAAATAATTGTTCCTTAATTTTAAAGTTTAATTTTGTTTTAAAATATTTTCATTATATATTTATATTTTTATAAAATATTAATTAATTTTATCCAATATTTTATATAGGGTTTTAAATGTTACAATATTTTATTACATTTCTATTTTAATTAATATTATCAAATAATATTACAATATAAATTACTAGTATTTAATATATTTCTTAATTCTTAATGTGTATGCATAATCATTAAATAAAAGTTTATTAGGTAGTGGCTCCTAACTATCCGAAAAACAGGAGAGAGGGGAATCTTAACTATGTCTTGTAATGCTATTTTGTTGTAGTCACACAGTTACCTAACACGCCTTCCTTTTTTTTCATTTTTATACACTTATTTTTTATTGGGTACACAATTATCAATCTAGCTTTAATTTATTGATTGCATATATCAAGAGAATTTAATTATATCAAATGGTAGTTCTAATGTAAATTATTATAGAAGATATTATTTTAGGAAAGTTAACATATTCTTTTTTACATATTATTAAATTAATTAATTTTTTAATATCTACACATTAGTTATTTAGTGGTTATATTTTGTATAGGAATAGGATGGAGTTTTTTTAATAAAAAAAATTGATGATGAGTTGCAAAAGTAAAATAATTATTTTTTCATCACTTGTATTTTGAATAATTTGTTGGCTTGTAATGCTTTCCAGTTTACCTATGACACCTATTAATTGGAAAATATGATTTTTTTCATTATGAGCTATGAAAAATTGTTATGATGCTATGGGGTTAATTGATGAATTATTTATCAATTAGAAGAGAGTGTTTTAGTTAAGACTTGGAAAGCTCCAATTTTTAGGATGTTATGCTACCGATTTTATTTTAAAATAAATAAAAGAAGATAAAAGTAACTAGTAAATGCAATATTCTAGCAACTAACTAATTTTTAAAAATAGGTTGAAGGTATAGATGGATTGAAAATGGATGTCATCTGATTGATGTTCAAGGGAATATATAGATGGGGTGAAAGAATTTATTAGATTTACAACCGAGCATACAAAAAATCATAACAATTGTGTCCTTGCTTATCTTGTTTTTAAGGAAAGTGGATTAGTCTACTTGATTTACTAGATCATTTAGTGTGTCATGGAATTGATCAAACATATACATAATAGACAAGGCATGATGAGATGAACGATCCATAGAGTGATTAGGTGCATGCCACGAGTGGTTCTTCGAATGACTTTAACCGAAGCATATGTGATGAAGACGATGGTTTTCAAGAAATGCTAAATGTGATCAAAGAGGTTCTTCATAATTGTCTTAAAGAATTTGGGAACTTGAAAGGTGATACAGAGAAACCATTATATGTCGGTTGTACAAAATATACTTGATTGCTAGCAGTGTTGAAATTGTACAACTTTAAAGCACGTTATGGATTGAGTTATTTGGGTTTCGCCACACTGCTTGAATTTTTAGGAGATAGCTTCTAGAAGAAAATGTACTTCCTATTGATGCATACGAGGCAAAGCGAATTCTTTACTCTACAACTGGTATGGGTCATAAAAAGATACATACATGCCTTAACAATTGCATATTATTACAGAATCAGTATGAAAAGATGGAAAGTTGCCCTAAATGCAACTCATCTTGATATGGGAAGAAGAAAAGAAAAAGTCCTTTAAAGGTCATATGTTATTTTCCCATTATTCCAAGATTCAAGTGACTGTACAGCAATACAGAGATTGCTAAACAGTTGACATGGCATGCAGATGAAAGGATTAAAGACACAAAGCTTAAGCACCATGTAGATGCTCCTTAATAGAAAAGAATTGATCATAAGTACCCTAAATTTGCAGACAAAGTAAGGAACCTACGCCTTACACTATTAACTGATGGAATTAATCCCTACGATGTTCAAAGTAGTACACTCAGCACGTAGCCAATGATATAGATAATTTATAACCTTCCTTCATACTTGATCATGAAATGTAAATTTATGATGCTGTCTATGTTAGTTTTTGGGCTAAGGTAACTTGGGAATGATATAGATGTATACTTGACTCCTTTAATTGATGACTTGAAGCTGCTTTGGGAAGAAGGTGTCAATATGTATGATAGGTATAGGGAAGAAAGTTTCACTTTGGAAGCCATGTTATTTGGCACAATTAATGAGTTTCTCAGTTATGGTAATTTTTACAAATATAATATCAAAGGATATGGTGTGTGCCCTATATGTGAAGATGATACTCATTTAGTACGAATAGATCATTGTAAGAAAAATGTTTACATGGGATATCGAAGATTCTTACCATCACAACCTTGTTGGAGGAAGTGTAAAAAGACTTTCAATGTTGACTCAAAAGAAGGTAGCCTACTGAAGATGTTGACCAGTGCCCAGGTTTTTGAAAAGGTAAAAGACTTGGATAACAATTTTGGAAAGCCTTTTGCAAAACAAATTGAGACAAGTGGTTATAAGAAAAAGTATATCTTCTTTGAACTCCCATATTGGAAGTCTTTATATGTGAGACATTTTCTTAATGTTATGCATATAGAAAAATATATATGTGATAGTCTAATTGGCACGTTGCTTAATATCCAAGGAAAAATTAAGGACAATGTCAATTCGAGGTTGGATTTGGTGAACTTAGGAAACAGAAAAGAGTTAGCATCGGTTGAGCAAGGGTATCATACTTATCTACCTTTAACGGCTTACACCTTATTGGGGAAAGAGAAAAATTATTTTATGAGTTTTTGTAATAAATTAAAGTTCTTGAGGACTACTCTTCAAATATAAAGAATCTTGCATTGGTGAAAAAGTTGAAGTAAAAGAACCTTAAATCTCATAATTGTCATGTGTTCATGCAGAATTTCCTACCAGTTGGTATACGGTCCATTTTACCTAAAAATGTAAGAAACACCATCACTAAAGTTTGCATGTTTTTCAAGTTGATTTGCAGTAAAGTGGTTGATTCAACCAAGTTGCAAGATTTGTAAAAGCTAATTGTTTGTACTCTATGTGAACTTGAAATGTATTTTCGACCATCATTTTTAACATTATGGTCCATCTAACCATATACTTGGTCAAAGAGGTTCAATTATGTAGTCTAGTGTACTTGAGATAGATGTATCCCAATGAGCCATTCATGAAAATTTTAAAAAGGGTATGTGAAAAATATATATCAACTAAAGGGTTATATTGTTGAAAGTACATAGTTGAAGAAGCAAGTGACTTCTATACTAATTTTCTATCAAATGTTGACCCTATAAGGATCCTGAAGTCTCGTCATGATGGGTAAAGATCAAGGAAAGGAACAAGTGGGAGGGACGTAATAACAAGATCAGTGATTGAATAGGAGCAAGCTCACTTGTATGTGTTACATAACACTGATGAGGTCGAACTATATGTTGAAGAACATAAGGATGCTCTTCGATTGGTACATAATGATAGGAATGAAAATTTGATAACAAAAAAACAATCGACAATTTTCAAGTTGGTTGAAAAAGTGCATTAATGATGAGATGGAGAGGAATCCTAATTTATTTTCTAAAAAATTGAAATGACTGTCAAAAGGACTAAGTTTAAATGTATTATCTTCCAATGGTTATTCAATCAAAGGTTACAAATTTTCTACAAAAGGCCATGATACACAGAACACGATGCAAAATAGTAAGGTAACTCTTGTTGCTAATTCTTAGCATAGATCCAGTACTAAAGACATATACCCTCTCTATGTATCAATGTCATACTTTAGTGTCATTGAATGCATATGGGAGTTAGATTACACTATGTTCAGGGTTCCTGTCTTTAGATGTAAATGGGTTAACAAGTTAGACTTTGTTCAAGTAACCTTTCTAAAGTATGGTATGCAGACGATCCTTTTATTTCAACAGCATGAGTAGAACAAGCATTTTTCATTCCAGATCCTGTTAAGAAGAATTGGTCTATTGTGCTCCCATCAAATAAGCATCTAGAATAAGTTAATGGTGATAGTAATGAATATTTGAATATCGTTGAGGATGATCCTTCATTTGAGAATTTGTGATAAAAAGATATTGGTATACATAAAGATGAAGATGAAGATAGACCTTATATATGAGGCATGATCATGAAAAGGGGACTTAAGTCAAGAGAAACACAATTCTTAATCCAACACGAATTATAAAGAACATAATTCTAAATCATATAAGAAAAAGGAAAAGATAATGAGTGACTTGACATTTTTTACTTGTATGTTTTAGATGTATTTATATACTACAAATTAATTTATTTTCGTTGATATGATTGTCACTGTGCACTGATGTTTTGTTTGGTTTATTTCACATATAGGGGTATGGATTCACCATGTGAAAATGTTGATGTTCCCACAAACATTGCAAGACAAAGATTCGTGGAGAGCGTAACCCATGGCAGGACCATTATGGTGAGGTTGATCAAATTGAGAAGTAAGGGAATTAAGTTGGAACTGGAATGAAATTAAGTTAGAACTGGAATAGAATGAAAAGGGAAACCCAATTGGACCAAATATTAGCTCGTTTAATAATTTCATTGGGACTACAGTTGAAGATAGAGTCCCTATTACAATTCAAGATTAGGGACAAGTGAAGCAACAATAGGGGGATGAAATTTAGGGTCAAATACAGGTAACACATTAATTACTTTATTGTTTAGATTGTTTTGTTTCATATACTTACAATTGTAGATAATTATGTTTGTTTATTATTACAGAGCTATTTTATTATTGAGGGTGATGATCAAAAGAACTTTGTGTTGAGAAAAGCCGGTAAACTTATGAGAAAATGTCGTTCTGATCTTGTAAAATACTTAAAGAGGGATGATAATGGGAATATCATCACCATACCTCTAGAATTGTATGAAGAAATAATCACTCAAGAAATTTGGGATGAGTTTTTGAGAACACATACAACTCAGGAAATCCAAGTAATATAATATATTACACTTTATCTACTATTTGTAATATATTAGCAATTAACATTTATTGATGTGAATTGTTTGGATCAAAATAGGAGTTGATCGAGAAAAATCACTCCAACGTGACTAACATAGCATACCAATACACATAAGGACATGTTTCATACGAACAGTTAGAAAAAAAATTGTAAGAACTAATAATTATTTCATACTTAGATAAGTTGTATGAAAAACAATTAAGTTAAACTAACTTTGATATACAAATAGAAGAATAAAATTCAAATATTACACAGGTACCACGATATGAACTATGGGTAGCCGGTTACACAAATAAAAAATGTGAAATTCATAGTAAAGAAGGAAGAAAAGTAGCAGAAAATTGTGTAGGTATTAGATTATGCATATAATAAATAATTAGCTTGACTTAAATAAATCTAATTTATAATAACAAATATTATTGTAATTCATTTTGTGGTGGTGATTAATGACACCGGAGGAGCCTGAGTTAGCCACCTATGATGGTCGAGATGATTTATTGAGTAAAGTGCTACGAGTACCTGAGAATGATGGTTGTGTTCAGGGTATTGTTTTGTAGTAACCCAAACATCATGCTTCGGATGCTAGAAGAGCTCCTATAAAAGTGACATTTTACAATGCACGAGAAGATGAATAGCTTCAAGCATCAAATGCAAGAACTTTACAAATAAATGTACTTTAAGCAACAAATGAAAGAACAATTTTTGTAGCAAATGCATTTGATGTAAGAACAAAGTGCTCAGTTGAGGACATAAATTGAACACTTGGTATAGTATAAGGTAACATAAAATGTTCCCACCTATGACGCTCAAGTGTCAGAGATAGTTGTACTTCCATGTCTAAAGTCCCTCTTCCTTTGGTAATTAATTTCTTCTCCACTTAACTTCTTGTTACATTATAATTTAGCAAAACTCAATAAATTAACTCTATTTTCCATAGGGCAAGTCAATGTTCAAGTTATACATCAATTAAGCTTCCAAGAATGTGGTTGCAGTAGGTGTTGCCTACAACACTGATAATGATACTCTGCATAATTTACCATTGCATGACAACACACTCCAAGTAAGGGTTGACATATGCACGAATGAAGATGCACTCTTACCGATCCCTTCTCGGGATGAGGAAACAATAGTGAAAGATATTATAGGTGGCTATATTGCTTGGCCAATAGATCTTATAGAGACATATGAAAAGGTAGTTCATTTAGAATTCCCTTTACTTTTCCTTTGAACTTCTATCTAAAACTACATGATTTAACTTCATGATTTTTGCAAGCTGGGTAGTCTAAAGGAAAAGAAATTCAACTACATGGCAATATTTCAAAGTGTTCGAAAATATAACCAAAGTCCAAAGCATCAACAAGCGAAAAGAAAAGACCTCATATTGTGATCAATTGGTATCAATTGCACCAAATTTGATCCACGAAGGAGGTCTGGAATTACATTTTGATAGATACATCTACAATGCTAGTGGTATAGTTTATCATATTAATGGTGATGCGTTGGCCAAAATATTTAATCGTAAATGGGTTAGTGCTTCGGTTATCAACATTTGGATTAGGTACTTACTCATCATCATTTATCACTGCTATTATTATTTATCATTCAATGTTTTAGTTTTAATGACAATGTTTATTTTGTACCAGGAACTTGTACCATGACATCTTAATTGATACAGACAAGGTCTAATTCTCATTTGTCAACCCTTATCTCGTTGGCCAGCATGGGGGGCAGAGTTAGATATGCATGTATAATCTAATGATTTGAAAGATTACTTTAGAAAAAAAGCAACACCAACTATGATATTCATAGTGCCATACAATATAGGGTAAGTTATTAATGGAAGTATTTGAATATATGTTGTTTTATTGTTTAACTTTTACCATAACATGGTTGTTGAAGAAAAGTTTTTAAAATATTTGAGGGCACATTGGATATTGATTGTTATCAATCTAGCAGAACCTATAGGCCCTTATATTTACTATGTAGATCCTCTAATTGAAGGTCTTCCAGATAACCGTGCTGATATGTTGCTATTGTTTAATAGGTAAGCGTATGTGTGTATGTGTAAATATTTGAATGTTTGATTGAATAACCAAAAGTAATCAGTTTTATTTGTTTTGTTAGCACATTGACTGCATATCAGGACTCCGTCTCCTTAAGCTATTCTAAAGTTGTTGACCCTATTAAAGCTATGTCTGGAAGAATACACAAGTACTGATATATAAATTTAATCAAATTTTGTTATTAAACAATTTTTATTCAAAAATTGAGTTAACTATTTTGTTATATTATTGTAGTACCCTTTCCAGCCTAATAATAATGATTGCGGGTATTACATCATGAAATTCATGAAGGATGTAATTATAGATTATTAGCCTTTTATTTCTCAAAAAGTAAGTAATTTAGTTACAATTCATATTGTGTTTTAAATCATTTAATTCCTAATAATTAAATTTTAGTTATTTCAATTCATTTTGTACATAATTGTACATATATGTAGTATTATAAAGATCAACATTGTGACAATTTGACTAGCCATCAAGTCAATGAAGTGATCGAGTAATGGTGTGAATATGTGCTCAAGCAAACTACTATCTAGGTACTATTTAATTAACTAGCCTAGGTGTTGTTTCTTGCTAATTGTTGTGTTGTTCATTTAAGTTGAATTTGTTATATTTCATTCACAATTGTTGTAAATATATTTAGTACTGATTTTGTTAATTAGTTATTTGTTTGTATGATTTTCGAGTTATTTCATTATTGTTTGCTTTTCTTCATTTTGTTGTGGATATAGAATTATATGTTTAGAGCAGTCTACTACTATAATTTATAGGGGTTTGAATTAAAAATAAAAATATAATTTAAGAAAAAATACTTTATGTAGCGCTTTCTTTAAAAAGGGCCACAAGAAGCAAAGAAAAAATCAGCCACTTCCTATAGCACTTCATGGAGGAAGTACGGCAGGAAGTTGGGACTTCCTATGGTGCTTCCTAGAGAAATCGCCAAAGAAAGTCCCAACTTCCTGTCGTGCTTCCTTTAGGAAGCGCCACAGGAAGGGTATTTAAAAAAAATTATAAGAGCTTCTTTCAGTGGCATCTGTGTATATGGTGCTTCTTAAGCGCCATGCCTTATTTAAATATAAGCACCATAACTCCTTTTTTTGTAGTAGTGAACAGGTCATAAATTAGTTTCTATAAGGTGTTTTTACTAATTAAAATTTATTTAAATAATTTATTTAGATTATTGGAGATATTATTGAGATTCCAATCGGTTTATTTTTGTTAGATTGTGAGCACTGTGAAAATATGAGTTAAGACTTAATATTTAAATTAGAGTTTGATATGATTTTGATTATCTGGAGGTTTAAAAAGTTGTTTAATATTTGGATTATACTCAAATAAATTACGAAAAAGAGATTTAATTGGTCTAGAAGGTTGATATTGATTATTTTATGACTATAGGTATGTTGAAGGTCAAACTTTAATTTATAAAAATTAAGTGGTTGACTTGATAGAATTATATGAAGGTTATTTAAGGATTTAAATGAGTGATTTGGGCTCATGAGGAATGACCTATGGCTATGAAATTTTAAAGAAATTGGAATAATTGGGGATAATAGTTATAGAAGAAATTGGGCTTTCGGGAGTTGAATTACATAAATTGTTTATTTTATTGTTATTTGTGGTTAATTGGTATCTACATTGATAATATAGAGTTTTCTTGTGATCGGTGATTGCTCATGTCTTGCTACTCAAGTTAAGGTTAGGCTTAAAGTTGAGATAACTGGGGTTAATTTATTTTATATGCTTGCTTTGGATTGTAAGGTGTTTTCTGAACCTTACTTTCATCTATACTACTTGTATGTGTTTTGAAAGATTATGTTTACATTTGAATATGAACTTAGTTTAGTGAAGCAGTGTATTTTCTAACTTGTATATATAAGCAAAGGTTATTATTAAGATTGTTACTGTTATGATGGTTATGCTGTTTGGGATGGAATGTTGTATAAGAAATGATAATCTTGTAAATGTTTTCGAAAACTATATTAATTTATTTTTTTTATGTTATGGATATGTTGGGTTGTGTGGAAGAGATATGGTGAAACTGTACCCATTGACTCTCTCATTCCTACCCGGATTTTGAGTTGAGTGTTTTAGGAAAACACCTCCCTGTTACGATATATCGGTGGTGGTATGGGAGGAGGCAGTATTCTTGATGTGACTAGCTAACCTTTGGCCAGGTATACTACCACTGTTAGGTTGTACCATCTCCAAAAGATATAAGGAAGAGCAAGATGGATGAGTGGGGATGGTTCTCAATGTTGATAATATTATATAATAATTAATTATTGAGAATATTATTGTTATGTTAGTTAAACTTGATTCTCTGACTTACAATCATTTCCTATATATTTTTTAAATTGATTTTCGTTACTGAGACTTTATGTCTCACCCCGTCATTGTAAATAATTTTTTAGAGGAATGTGTGATTAGAGGAATGAAATTCTCTATAGTAGGTTTATGGGCGGATTTTATGCTCTAAACTTTGATATGTCTTAAATAGGAAATAGTTTTCAATTATCACTAGTTAATCAGATTTTGTAAAATCATATTGGATAATAGTTGTTTATGAGAAAAATGTCTTTTCAATTTGATATCAGAGCACTACATTTAAGATTTTCCTGACTCTGTCATGCATTGCATTTAGAGTATGACAATATAGAATCTTTATACACCTACTTCCTTTTTGTGTTGTATTTTGTTTTTTGTTCTTAATATTCTCCATCTTTGGATGGGTTTTACCCATAGTGGTGAGAAGTGGTGAATACCAAGCGTACAAACATCAGTGACAATGAACAAGAAAGACCTAATAGGCTCTATGAACTTTTAACTGAGGCTAAAATATCGCGACATCTGTATGGATAGACCCTTACGATAGATGAACGGTTAAGAAGGATCGACGAGGCTAAAGCCAATAAAGGGCCAAGTAAGGGAAACAAGGGCCATACCCAAGAAGTTAATGTTGAAATAGAAGGAGAAAATAGTGTGCATTCTGAGAAACCAGTTCTATATCCACCATACTTTAAGATGGACGAGTCAGTAGAGTGAAGGATTGCTTTAGACATGTTTACAGTACGAAAGCATTTAGATTATTTCTATCTTGAGACATTCTCTGTAGGATTACCAATAGATGCTAAGAGTTTGATTGATAGGTTGGAAATGTTATTCGAGTCAACTAGGTGTGATAAATATCAAAAGTTGATAGCTATGAAGACCCTGTTAGTAGGTGGTGCATTGAATTGGTGGAACACTATAAAGCCTACTGATGGGCATCAACTTAAGTAGGATAAATTTTAGAGAATGTTTTTTGATTACTATTTCCCCTATTAAGATAAGGAACTAAAAAGAAGCTGGGTTCTTTATTCTTCAGCAGGGGGAGATGGATGAAAATATTTATAGCTCAATTTATGGGGTTAGCCAAGTATATGTCATAATTAGACAGAACATATAAGGGCCACAGCAATTAGTTAGCTAGACAGATATTTGAGAAATGTAATGATGATGTTAAAACAAGGATGGGCACCTATGACATCACTACCCTTCAAGAGTTGATAACAAAAATTTGAGAGGTTTGTAAAAGGTATAGAGATACCAAGAGATCTATGAGAAGGGATTCTCAAGGTCGATTTAATAGTCATATGGGAATATTAAGGGGTGCCAATAAGAAGAGTTACCCTTTGAGTTCTAGTGGATTTGGGAGTAGAAGGAGTTTCTATCAAGGAAGCTTCCGGTAGAGGAATCATCCTTCAACAAGAATAATAATATAAGAACATTGACCAATATGTTCAAGAGAAGAGAAGTCAAAAAGTAAAACAACAATAGATGATTGGTCCATTTTTCCCTACCTTGTTAAAGAGTATGTTTTGTCATTAATTCCTCTTGAATTAGGTAGCCAGATTTGGTCAAAAGAAAGGAAGAGGAGGAAATGAAAAGCTTAACAAAGGTGACTAAACCACTTTAGGTTAATTAACCACCAACTTTTCAAGGAACCACTTAGTTGTGACACAAAGCATTTTTCCTTTATTCTCTTGGTGATTCATGTCTAATTATCAAGGAATGAAGGAAAGAAAATGAAAATTAGATCATATCACTCTCTTTCTCATTCTCAAAGTTGGCCAAGCTCTTGAGCAAAGAGAAAAGAAAGAACCAAGTTGAGGTTTTCACTAGTACAAAATAGGCTTTTTAGACCGCATCATTTAGACCGGTTATTGCGGATAAGGTCTAAAAGAAAGGCGGAGTGGTAATTCTGTAATTAAAATCAATTTCTTAGACTAGTTGTTTAAAAAACTGGTCTAAAAAAACTTATTTAGTCCAGTTATATAAACAAACGGTCTCAAAAACAAATTAAGACTGGTTGTTTAAATAACCGGTCTTAAAAGTCAATAATTTAAGACCGGTTATTTAAACAACTGGTCTGAAAAACAAAATTATTAAAATGAATACATAAATCACGTTATTATTAAGACCGGTTGTTTAAATAACCGGTCTTAAAAGTCAATAATTTAAGATCGGTTAGTTAAATACTGGTTATTTAAATAACCGGTCTTAAAAGTCTAATAATTCAAACCTAATCGGCTGCGAAGTTCATTTCATCAGCACATTTCATTTCCCTCCCACTCTGCTTCCACCGCCGCGAACAGTTTAAGTCCAGGATCTCCGGTGATATTCTACCTTATTCTCCGGCCACCGCCACCGCTTCCACCTTCTTTTCCATTTTCTGTTGTTGTTCGTTTAAAAATACTCCCTCCTTCCCCGTTCATGTGCTCGTTTCTGCGAAGAAGTTCGCCGTGAGTACCATTGTGAAGGGCGGTTGAGCTTCTTATTTCACCAGCCTTTATCTCCCTTCGGCGTGTTTTCCAGCCACTGCTACCCCTTTCCTCCTGCGCCTCAAGCCACAGTCCAAGGTTACTTCAAATAGGTAATGTCCCCTGTCTCAATCCTTCGTATAAATAGAAATTTAGTATTCATTGTCTATCCAAGAAGAATCTCTACTATAATTAAACTAGAAATTAACATAGAAATGGAGAAAAACATAATATTTACTCTGATGGAAATTAATTGGTGAAGCTTAAATAACGGTGGCCTGAACTGGTGTGATTTGATTATTTGAGGATTAGGGTACTGATAATTGCTAGTTTTCATAGTCTCTAGATTGCTTAAGTTATTGTGTCAAATTTCCTGGCATGTATGCTCATGAATAGCTGATTAGAAAATTGTTACATAATATTCAGTTAATTTTGAAACTAAATTTGAGAAGTGATTTGAGGTTTAGACTAAAGCAATTCTTGGTATGTGATCTAATTTTAGTCTTGAAATTGCTAGTGTATGTTGATACATTTTCCATATTACTTGAAGAAAATGGAACAGACTGCAATTATATCTTATGTGAAATTCTAATGAAGAATTCTGTTAAACAAGATAAATTGATGAGTGTAACATTTTCATACTCACATCATACTCCTGCCTTTTCTAGGGCAGTTAATATACAAAAGAGAAGAAAAAAAGGTGTTGAAATATATGGATCGTAGTTAGATAAATACTAAACGGACTAGTGTTGAATATGATAATGGAGTAAGGGATTTTTTGGAATTTGCTAGAAGAAATTCTGGTAATGATGATAATCGGATGTTCTATTGCCCTTGTGTAGAATGTCTAAATGAGAAGCGACTTAGTACTGTAGATATATATACACATTTAATTTGTGAAGGATTTTGTAAGAGTTATACAGTATGGGTATGACATAGTGAAGAAATAGAAATTCCAAGCGCAACTCAATAAGGGGGTCACCTTTGATGATAATGACACGATTCTGAATGATCAGATAGAGGATATTATTCGTGATGTTGGAGAAGAGGCTTTTGAGCAATCATATACATATGGTAATATGTTCAGTGATGCTGAGAAGCTGCTGTACCTGGGGTACACAAAATACCAATTGTTGAAAGCTGTATTGAAATTGGTAAGCTTGAAAGCACGACATGGATGGAGCGACAAGAGTTTTTCAGAAGCACTTGAGGCCTTTAAGGACATGCTTCCAGATGATAACGTGCTGCCTTGCTGATACTATGATGCGAAGAAAATACTGTGTCCATTAGGGATGAAGTATAAAAAGATCTATGCATGCCCTAATGATTGTATATTGTACAGAAAAGAGCATACAGAGAAAGAGCAGTGTTCGATATGTGAAACCCCCAAGGAAAGTAGCTTTTTTTTTACCAGAAAAATCATGACAGACGTTAATCTTTCCCGAACGAAGGAGTAACCGACCGAGCAGACCTTGGACAAGCAACCCACGGAGCAGGTGGCAGCGGCTGGAGGAGGGCCCGAGACGACGCTGGAGGAGTAGAATCACGAAGGAGTCGACTCGATCTAAAGGACAAATGGACTGGCAGCGACCTTCAACGATCAACAGATGGTGGCTGCAGAAGCAGGCGACGACGCTCAACTGCCGAAGGCGGAAAGGAGGCGAGGGAAAAAGGGACTTCGAGAGGGAGAAGTGGATGAAGAAACGGAATAGAAGATGGAAAAAGGAATTTCAGAGGCGAGGGCATTGTTGGACTTTCTACACCGGTTCAAAACACAACCGGTGTAGAAACTAACTTTCTACACCGGTTCAAATACAACCGGTGTAGAAAATATTTTCTACACCGGTTATATTTGAACCGGTGTAGAAAGTAACATATTCTACACCGGTTATTTTACAACCGGTGTAGAATATGCTGACTTATTTTATAAAAAAAAGTTAAATGCTTATTCTACACCGGTTCTAATTTAACCGGTGTAGATTAGATGACTTTCTACACCGGTTTTAATTCAACCGGTGTAGAAAACTTGGATTTATTTAAAAAAAATAAATAAATTCTTCTTCGTTATATTTTTTTTGTTTAAGTAAATTAAATATTTTTTGAATTAAATTAATTTCATTTTTTTTAATGGAAAAAATTTTTAAGTGGACTTTTCTACACGTGTTGTCATTTCAACACGTGTAGAAAGTCCTAAAATCTTAATTTATTTACTAAAATGCCATCGGTCACACTTTCTACACGTTACCTGTTTCGTCAGGTGTAAAAAGTAGGTCTGAATCCGTGATTTTGTACTAGTGTCATGCCACGGAGAAAGGGACCACTTCTTCCATCTGACATAGATATTTATCATAGAAGCTCAGTGAAATAGAAACTGACTGTTTCTTGGTTCCTTATGTGTATAGGTAAGAAACATCAAATTTATATTCCAAAATATAACATATAATGCTTTATATTTTCTTAACATTCATCTCTTTTTTAAGGGATTATTAGCAATTAGTTCTTCTGTGTAAGGCTAGTTACACAGTAATCCTCCTTTGCTCCCTCCACTTCAAACCGGGGAGTAACTTGAAGAAGACCATGAACTCGTAAGTTTTCTTGCTTTATTACCTTTTGTGTGCAAAGTTTATGTGCAGAATAAGTAATCTTTGTGATTTTGATCATAGGGCTATGCGGACTTTCCTACACGCTAAGTGTGGTAGGCATGTTCGTGACTTAAAAGACCCTACATGGATCATGCCAAAGGTTAGTACATATTTATTTTCTTTAAGATACGTTTCATAAGCTATGCTTTTATGCTTGCTTTGATGATATAATGTTCTTTTTCAGACACCCGTAGGCAACCTCCGGGTTCCAACTTATGTGGTCTTTATATGTTGAGGCAAATTTATAATATTATTAGCCTAGGCATGACTGACTTTACCGAGGAGGTAATAAATGTATATTTCAAAAATTTTGTATTACTTTATTTTTTTTAAGTTAGTAAGTTAATGTTTTGTTTGGCTTTGGTGTTACACATACAGATGTTTGATCTTGCTGATCCCTTTCCTAAAGAAGATATTGATTTCATCTGCAATTGTTGTGCTGAATTCATCTATGAGCTTTTACAAGATTAGTAAGTTTTTGAATCCGATCCTATGTTGTTCTAACAATACTTATGGTTTTCATATATATCTAACTTGGTTTATATCTCTGTTCAGGATAAATTCTTGGATATTGGTGATACTAGATGGCTGTTGATTCAGGCATGTGATCACTATTGTAAATTTTCCTCTACTTTTTTCATTTCTCTCTAAAGCTTAGGAATTTTTTCCATATAATGAGAAATATTTCTTTTCCTACTTCTCTTTACAAGCTTTGGGATTGCAAGTTCACACAATGTCGTGATTTTCCTGCTATCATTGTTTAATTGTAGTGCTGTGGTTCAAAATGCCTGATAATTAGAAATTGTTAATGTTGTACTGTTTCTGAGAATTGAATAAGTTGATCATGTGTTATTTGTAGTCATTGGAATTGAATGTGTTTGTTTTCAATGATTTTTTTCATAATGTTCATTCTGTGATTGTTGAGAGTCGAAGGTTGTAAAGGCCAAGTGTTTTCCCTTGAACAGACTGACATTTATAGGTTCATACCAATTTTAATAACTAAATTCGTATTTAACAAAAGAGGGAAAGGGGAACTAATAAGGATTTTAGGCTTCATGATTCTAAATTTGGAGCAAGTTTGCATTCTGAGAAATACCAATTGTTTCTGGAAATAAAAATGTTGTTGTCACTGCTTCTGATTGTCAATATATATATATGCATGTGTTGTTGCTTGTGTATGTAATGTGGCACAGAGGGGATTGTCGTTGAATATGGCTTACTGGCCTGGGTAAGATTGAAACAAAAAAAACAAAAAAAAACACAATTTTTAGACTGTTTATAACTATAACCGGTCTTAAATATGAATTTAAGACCGATTAAATTGAAGACCGATCTTAAAAGATTAAACTCTAAGATTGGTTCTAACTTTAACCAGTCTTAAATATCCTCAAATTGATATTTAAGACCGGTTATTAAGAGAACCGATCTTAAAGAAATAAACTTTTAAGACCGGTTTCCTTAAGAACCGGTCTTAAATATCAATTTAAGACCGGTTAAATTTTGAACCGGTCTTAAAGTCCTATTTTTTTATACTAAAATTTCCCTACCATTCCGTTAGTTAAACTTTAAGTCTGGTTGTTGTAGAATCGGTCTTAAAATTTAATATTTTAGACTGGTTTTTTAACCTGTCTAAAAAGTTAAATACTTTTTAGACCGGCTGTATTAAGACCTGATCCAGAACCGGTCTAAAATGTCTTTTTTAACCGGTCTTAAAAGTAATTTTTGTAATAGTGTAAGATTTTCCTCCTTCATTTTGACTTAGTAGATCACTTCTATAGCTCAAATACTCTTCATAAACATTATTCCTCTTTATGAGAGCTTCAATTCTATGGTTTTAGAATTTCAAAAGGAAGTGTTTTGAGCAACCTTGTAATACCCCACTTTTCACCAATACTTTTGTATGAATACTTGGTATATATTTAGTAGAATGAAATGGTGAAATGTGGTATACATGACTTTGTTGAATTTTCCAATTTGGCGGTTACACATAGTATTGGCTAAATAAGGACATAAAGAGGAAATTAATGTACAATTAAGGGCCTATTATGATAACCAAAATTTGAGAAATTTATGAGACATATCATGGCCTCATTTAAGTGTTAGAATAGGGTTAAATCGAAGAAAAGAGTGAAAAATGATTTATTGCGGTAAATCATAAAATGTAAGGGCAAAACGGTAATTTTTCCATAAAGTGGGAAACAATTATTTTTCCCTAATATTCTTGCTAATTTGAGTTAAATGAGAATTAAAAAGAGTAAAATGGCTACTTGATCTTAAATGAACAAATTTTGGTGAAGTATTGATAAGAATGATCAAATAGTCAAAAAGTCAACGACTTGGTCAACAAGTTATAAGATGTCACAATGAGATATTGGAGATTCAGATTTTCCTTGTATTTCTAATGAAAATTCTCGACTGAAACAGGGAAAGGAAAGGGAAATAGAATTAATTAAAGAGAAATGCATTTTTGGGTCAATTGGAATGTGTCACATGTGTTGAACCAATTTAACCTTTTAATTATACCATTCCCTCATCTCTTTAGCTCCATTTTCACAATCAAATTGATCAGAAAGTGTGAGTGTGAGCTGAGGCAGTGGTGAGTACAGTAAAGGAAGAAGAAGCTAGGGATCATCAAAACTCAAGGTAAAAAGTTGCTACCTTGTGTCTTAAGGTTCCTAATCCCCCCATAACCTCTTCTCCTCACTTCTCTATCATTGGAACCATGGATTATCAGCTGAATCAAGAGTTAAGGAGAGAGAGAGGTTGAACATCCAGGAGAGAGAAAGTTGAAAAAATCAAAAGGTAACTTCTCAAACTTGTTCCTCTTGCTTAATTGATGTTAGTAAAGTTGTTTTTGGCTTTATTTTGGTTATTTTGGTAAAGATAATTTAAGAAAACTTGAGAGACCTTAATATGTAAGTGTCTCGAAATCAAATCCAATGAATGTCTAAATAGTTAATATATTGATTATAAGTAGAAAGGAGGGGATTAGGTTAAAGAAAACGAGAATCTAACACAACTTTTCTGGGAATCCTATTTGGTAACCTTGTGTTGGACATGGAAATTGAGTAGGAATTTGATAATTCTGATACTTCCATTGGGTTTAGGAGGAAAAATTATGTGGGGTGTATGTTGACCACGAAGTGAGAAAAGTCACAGAAAGTGAAATAACTAAAATACCCCTTAAAAGTCTTAATCAAGGGTTGTCAAGGGCATTTTCTCATTTGAGCTTGATTTTGGCCAATCCAAGGTCAAAATTGGATTCTACACGCAAAATTGTGTAGGAATAGCCAAAGTCATAAATTTTGATAAAGTGGAAGTGAGACGGGGTACTAAGGGTTAAGCCGGGTCTCTAAGGTTATTTTAGTAATTTAGCACTTTTAGGCTAAGTTTACCAATGTTATATGTTTAGATTGATGCATGAATGAGTAATGACTCATTTATGATATATTTGAAGATTTCAGAACTTGACAACCGTCTAGGACGTAGTACTTGCCCGAGCTTGGACAAGTGAGAAGAAGTTGCTAAGGAAGTGCAATCAGGTAGTAAATTGTCTTTCATATATATATCATGCATGGTGTATTGTGTGGATTCATCATAAAATGTCTAACACATTTTGATTATACAGAGTGATCATCTGAGGCCTATCTTTGCACGGGTTGATACTCAGGTTATAATATTCATAATTGCAAGAGCGGTGCTCGGGGCCTATCTTTACGTAGGTACCCCTCGGGGCCAAGTAACTTGCCCAACGCTACAGTAGTTTATGGATTACATTAGATGCACTGAATAATGTTATGATAATTTTGTTGATTGATGAGTGTAAAGCATGCTTTGTATGTTATCTTTATATGAATGACTTGTGTTACTATTGAGATTCCTCCAATCTCACCCTTTTTCTCCAAAAACCCACCTTCAGTATAGGAAGGAAGCTCAAGCGGCAAGAAAAAGGTGAGTGGCTGTGACTAGAAGTTAAGACGCTATAGATTAGAGTGATTTGGTTGTCTAGTCCATATATGTATATATTTTGGATTGTATATGATGTATATATGGAGTAAACAATGTAAGGAAAACCTAGTAAATGAATGGTAAAAGTTAGTAGTTTCTACTTCGTACCGCTAATGAAATGTGTATGTGGGTTAGACTGCATAAAGTCAGCAAAGGTTTGCTCATAAAATTTAATGTATGAAAATAAAGAGAAAACCAATGAGCCTTAACAAGTTAATGAAATTTTGTGAAAAATGAATTGTGAAAATTTAAGTACCCGCTCAGCTTTAGGTTCAAAATCCTGATTTGAGGCAGGGAAGTTTATAAGTATTTTTGGAAACTAGGTGTTCTAGGTTCAAATCTTGGCCTCCAGAGTGATTTCACTACTCTTTTATACTCTACCATGGCATATAGGAATAAGGTATCACAAACCTTGCACAAACACAAGTTAAAGAACTAAAGAAAGAACTTAAGGAGGAGCAAGAGGTGAGCTTTAGCTTCATTTTGAGCTATGAATTGTGTTGGTTGGTTGAGGATCTTGGCATGTGAAATTCTGTTTAATTTTTTTTCAAGCTAGGGTTTTGAAAATTCATGGTTTTTTGATTGTGTTCAAAGTGTTTTATGATGTTTAGAAGGCATATGTTGAAACTTCAATTAGAAGTTTTGTAATTGTTGGATTATGTCAAATTTATGCCCTATGCATGCCATGGTGAAGGAGTGATAATTTGATAATTTTGATATTTCTATTGGCTTTAGAAGGAAAAATTGTGTAGGCTTACAAGTCTTCATGATATTTAGATACTTGTATATGAATTTGGGATTTTTGAAAACAAAGATTAAATGTTGTGTAATAAGCCTTCTGAAAGCAGTCAAGTTGGATAACGTTCTTGAATAGGCAAATGATGTCTAATAAATGATAAACTTTCCAATCAAAAAGTAGACTTATCAAGATTTAATTTGATAGACATAATGGTTATTTGGATGTATATGCTGAAAGTTCTACATTTTTAGAGTTTGGTCATGTAAAACTGGGAAATTATGGAACAATGTTTAATAAGAAGGATATTTGTATTAATGTATGTCCATTTAGCTAATGACTATATTTTTTCCCTGGAAGTAGACTTAATCAGGGTCACGAATAACTTGGAGCCACCTTATTTAGATTTTTAGAATTTCAGTCAAGAACCAGAGGATTCTTGGCAGCAGCTAAATGATTTGTTTGTTGCAGCCAAAAAGTTTCTGACCTGTTTTTGGCCGGGGCCAAGATCCAAAAATTTCCAAGAGGTGATGAATGGTATAGCCTTTCCCAACCCTATGGGTCTTTGTTAGGACTTCAAAGGGCTACCTAAATGACTCTAATGATAACCAACAAGTTAAAACCAAAGATAAACATATGGATGAGTCAAGAATAATTTAGTTTGCCTTATACAAAAGTGTTGGGATAAGTAATAACCCGTCCAATTCATGAATTCCCATATATATAGGATTCGATATTTGCCTGGGATGACCAAGAAACTGGTAACACATCATGGAACATTGGAAAGGCTAAGGTAATAACTTCACCCTCATATTTTATATATCTTGCTTCTTTCATATTATTTCCATTATACATACTTGAACTATGAATATAAATCGAGCAGAATTGCCCATTAAGCATTCATATGAGAATGGCTTTGGCCCAATAGAATATCTAGAATTATGGAAAGGGACGGTAAGTCCTTGAATAGAATTGGTTGTTGCATAAACGTATCTCTAAATGTTGAATAAATATTGAATTTTTATGTGGTGGTTGATATGACATGTTTTTCTTTATGCATTTTATATGAGTGTTATTTGTTACTATTGGGATTCTTTTAAATCTCACCATTTTTCAATAACTAACCTACAGTACGGGCAAGTAGCTCTTACAGGAAGAAGGTAGCCACGGAAGGGTAGAAGTGAAGACTTAAAGTGTATTTTCTATTCATTATCTAACTTTTGGATCTATATATAATGCTGAATGTTATTTGTAAAACTAGTACCTGTGGTGGTAGGAGTACACCAACTATAGACCTGAAAGTTTCTATGTAACCGTTGTAAATTAATTAGAATAAGGAAACTACACCCGGTGGGCCCTTTAGTAACAAACTTAATCCAAATATCCATTAAGAACTTTAGTAAGTGCTCTGATATTAACAAATGAAAACAAACCTAAATGAATTAAATGGATTTTAAAATTGAAAATGAGACCACAGCTAAAATATTTTGAAAAACTTTTTGAAAACTCACTTAACTATAGGATCAAACCCTGTAAGGAAGTCGTGATCCCAAATGGATTAAAAACTATTTCTGGTCTCCGATCTGGCATCAGGTCACATTTTAAATTGTTTTGTATGGTATAAAAGTAAGGTATTACATTTTTGGTATAAGAGCAAAAGTTTATGGCTTTAAGTTAGAATTACTGTTAAGGAGGAATATTGACTCTTAAGTAGTAACCTAGGGGTGGGCGAGGTAGTACATGATACTGGTTCTACAGCTAGCTCTAGGGCTCTAAAGATTAAGCTGGCTTATGACCCTACCCTAATTCTGAGTTGTGGATGTAAATGTAACACCATTGTTATTATGTATATAACTGTTCGAACTCATATATGTATGTTCCTTTCTTAACATGGATGCTTAGGTATAAGGAATATATATATAACAATATGACATTAACGATATAATCTTTTTTTTGTTATAGTGAAAAGAAATCATGGTTTACTATAGAAATAGACCAGCGACCCCGGAGGTTGAGATAGGGGACGGAGTGCCTTAGAACCTACCTAATTTTATGCAACAAGTACTAGGCATGTTGACAGAACAATGGACTATGATACTGGAACTTTGGGAAGAGCTTCAGGAGGTAAAGGCTAAACAAAATAAAGACAGGGTGCATTCTGAAACTGAAGATAGTGATTAAGATAAAAGCAAAAATGAAGAGAGTGAATCAAATGATGAATAACCACAGCCTGAAGGCCATCCTCACATACCTAAGAATAATCAGATACTACCTGCTAAAGAGATACTGCAGTACTGGATTACTGAACTCAACAAATACTAGCTTTTAGTATTCAAGGGAAAGTTTGGCCCAGAAGATGCCGAGAATTGGATGTTGAGGCTAGAAAAGATCGTTCAAGTATTGGAGTGCTCCACTAAGAAAAATAGATGGTGGAAGAATACAGAAATGATTCTACAAGCTCGAAACATTTCTGTCACTTGGGAATTATTCTAAAGCAAGTTCAATGAAAAGTATTTCCCCCGATCGGTCAGGCTTGCAAAAGAATCAAAGTTCTTGGTAATTCAACTAGGTAGTGAGGAGACCTTTGATGACTACCTAGCCTAATCCATCTGTATATCTTGATATTCTTCCTACTTGAGATACTGAGATGATAAGGAATGGAGTTTGAACATGCTAATAAGGGGGTTAAAGTATGAGATCAAGAATAGGTTAGTCTCATGGCAGTTCAAAGAATTCAATCAGGTAGTAAAGGAATGTCAGACTACTAAGAATAATCTGGAAGACTTGTATTCAGCTAAGAATGCCAATAGCCATGGTGAGTCAATTAAGCTGAGGGAACTCCTCTCAGAAGAGGAGATGGCAAGGGTTTAAGCCCTGAGAAGACAATAAGAAATCCTCCAAATCGGAGAAAAAAGACTACCAAGGTCCCCAAACACTGCGACCCTGTTCTCAATTTGGTAGGACACACCTTGGTAGGTCTTGCAATGGGTAGCTAATTTGTCAAGCTTGTAAAAGCTTAGACACTTTATCAAAGATTGCCTACAACAAGCAACTGAGCTCAGACCTTGGAATCAAGGTAGAATTTTTGCTATGACCCATGAGGAGGCCCAAAAGTCCCCAGAAATGATTCAAGGTACTATCCTCCTCTATGGTAATACTTTGCAAGTATTGTTTGACTTGGGTACTAGTCATTCTTTCATTACATGTGATTGTGCTAGACGCCTAAGACTGAGTACCCATAAACTATCGTATGATTTGATTGTCTCAACACCTGTCAGTTTCAAGATAGTTACTGCTGATGCATGTCTAAATTGTATTATGAATGTTATAGGGCATAAGTCTACTATAGATTTAATTTATCTGCCACTTCATAATCTCAAAGTCATTTTACGTTTGAACTGGCTGATGGCAAATAATGTGTTATTGGACTGCGATAATAGGAGGCTTGTATATCCTGATAGACAAAAGAACAACAATGCAAGTATGAACTTGAATTTCCTCTCAGCAGCTGAAGCTAAGAAATGTCTGAAAATGGGATGCCAAGGATACATGGTATTTTTCTCTTTGCAGAAAGAAGTGGAAACAACACTTAAGAATATACCGGTACTAAATGAATTTCCTAAGGTATCTCCAGAAGACATTATTAGATTGCCTTCGAACGGGAAGTCAAATTTTCTATTGATGTGGTGCCAGGAGCTGGATCTATTTTTAAAGCACCTTACCTAATGGCACTAAATGAAATCTTAGAATTAAAGAAGCAAATAGAAGAACTACTGAAGAAAGGGTTCATACAACCCAATGTTTCACTATGGGGAGCTCTAGTATTATTTGTTAAGAAGAAGGATGGAAGCTTACGGTTATGCATCGATTGCCGAGAGCTAAATAAGGTGACTGTCAAGAATAAATATCTACTTCCCAGGATTGATGATCTACTTGATTAATTGTTTAGTTCTAGTATATTCTCTAAAATTGATCTAAGATCAGGTTATCATCAGTTACGAGTCAAAGCAGAGGATATTTTGAAAAAAAACCTTTAGAACCATATATGGGCACTATGAATTCTTAGTGATACCATTTAGTTTAACTAATGCACCTGTCTTGCTAATTGACTACATGAATCGAATCTTTCATCAATACCTAGATCAGTTAAAAGTAGTCTACATAGATAACATCCTGATATACTCGAAGAGTAAAGAAGAGCATGAAAATCATCTAAGAATACTACTGAATATTCTGAGAGAAAAGTAACTCTATGCCAAACTAAGTAAATGTAAATTTTGGCTTACAGAGGTCAAATTTTTTGGCCATGTTATCTTACAAGAAAGGGTTTCTGTAGATCCCAGTAAAGTAAAAGCAGTGTTAAACTGGAAGAGACCAGAAACTATAGCTGAAATATGTAGTTTTTCGGGTCTTACTGGTTACTATCACAGGTTTATATTGAATTTTTCCTGAATTACCTTACCATTGATAAAGCTCACAAGAAAGAACCAATTATTTATATGAGATGAGAAATGTGAGAAGGGCTTTATGCAACTGAGGGAGAGGTTAGCATCCGCACCAATATTGATTGTCCTAGATCCTAATGAAACCTACGTGGTGCATAGCGATACTAGTAAACAGGGATTAGGATGTGTCTTGATGCAATAGGGTAGAGTAGTGACATACACCTCTCAATAACTGAAACCTTATAAATTGAACTACCCCACTCATGATTTGAAACTTGCATCAATCGTGTTTGCTTTGAAAATATGGCGGCATTACTTGTATAGTACTACTATAGAATTATACTGCGACCACAAGAGTCTCAATTATCTTCATGAACAAAAAGAATTGAATATGAGATAGTATAGATAGATGGAGTTGCGAAAAGACTATAACCTGGATATTAAATATCACCCAGGGAAAGCGAATGTCATTGTAATACCTTATTTCCAATAACCTTAGATGAGTGCAAAAGAGTAGTGAAATAAATTGTGAAACTAGGATTTAATCTCAAACTGAATAAACTTTTAAAACATTAATGAATCCGAACATTATCTTAGGAGATAAATCTAGGGCTGAGTAGGTTTTTCAGGTGGAATAAAAATTTTTCAAACATTTTTCACAAATATTCACTGTCTTATTAAGACTCATCGATACTTCCTTTCATTTTATGAGAGTATGCGAGCGTGTCTCTTCTTCAATCTCACGTTGCATTCATTCATTAATGTTTCTCTAACAATTAAGAAGTGTTATGTAACTAAGTTATCTCTTTATTATATTACCATCCATTTACCTGGCTACAAGTACTATCAGTTCAACCACTATACTATTATCAAGGTTATTGATTTATACAATATATACATGTCCAAAATATCCAAACAGACAACAAACAGAGAAAGTAAATCTTTCAGCTTCATCCTCTAGCTGTTCGTATTTACCTCTTGCCCTTTGAGCTACCAGCCTGTACTGTAATTTGTTTATAAAAAAAAGAGTAAGATTCAAAAGAATCTCAGTAGTAAAAGGTAGTCAATCATATAGATATAAAATCACAGAGCATGTTACACAGTCATCATATAAAAGAATTATCACAACATCATTCAGTTCAACATGTAGTTCACATACCATCATAGACTAGGTATATCATATGGCTCTGGCTGTTACCCACACAATAGGCCCCGGCATTCACTCGTCCATCACAAACAAATTCAATGGCCTGAGCTTCAACCCATGGTATAGGCCCCGAGCGACAACCCCGTATAAAGAAAATGTGCTAGACAATTCATGATGAAACTACACACATACAATGTATCTTATAACATATAAAAGACAAAGTTACTATCTGATAGCTTCTATTGAGTAATATCCAACTGTTTCAGTAAGCTTGGGCAGGTCTTAAACTTTAATAGCTATTAGGTCCTATAAATGGAATTTATAGACGACAAGTTATTATTTTCTCTAATACTTGTATAATCTAAATACTCAAGTCAGTTGTCATTAAGGTTAGAATACTAACCCAAAATCAAAGTCAAAATGGTCCAACTATCCCAAGTTGGTTAGTTTTACCCTTAAAGTTCATTACAATTACATAATACCATTACATCTTTTATTTTCGCACATTTGAGTAAATCTGCCAGAATTTTCTTCAATGTTTGAAAATTCATAACTAGTTATACTCATATCTAATTTGGATGATTCTAATGGCTATGTGACCCTTAATTAGTATAGTTTTAGGAAAAAATATAACCATTACGCTTCTGGAAAAAGATCAATACAGTATTTTACTTCATTGTCCCCTGTTCCAGAATCTGACAGATTTACCTGGCCCAAATTTACAAATTCATAATTAATTCTACAAAAATCCAAATGAGTTGGTTCTAGGTTTTGTTCAAAGCTATTCACCTAGTGTAAAGAAAAATATTACAGAGCACTAATTATAACCATCCAATTCCACAAAATTTTTCAAACCCAATCTGCCACAGATTTCATTCTAGAATCAACCTTAAATTTTGAAAAAATCATATTTCTCAATCCATTGATCTAATTGAATCATATTACCCATCACATTAAACCTTAAGATGTCTAATTTCATCATGTAAAATTTCATAAGGTTTGGACAAGGTTTGGTTACTGAAAAATGCGTCGCAACAAATCTACTCCAGAAAAAAAACAAGTCTAACAGTAGGGTCATCTAACTTTCAAAAATTCTGTAATTTTGTATAGTTATCCAAAAATTATAAACACATGATTTTCCATATAATATTTCATTTAAAACTCAATGGAATAACTAAAATCATCAAAATCATAAAGCGTCAGCCCTAAAACCCACTAGCAAGACAGAATCCATTTTCAACAAAATTACCAAAACAGAATTTTGTTGAACAACTTAGTCCAATATCATCATAAATCATCATTTAACCATAAATACATGATTAAACCATGATTAATCCTATAAAATTCCTTCTGGATGAAAATGAACAGTACTCCAACCTTTATGAAGACTCATCCAAACAACAAACCAATCAGTTCAAAATGAAGCTTATGCTTACCTCTACACGTTTCCACAATCGGTTCGAAAATTTGGCAGTACTTCATCCAGTGAGACAGCACCAAACACCTCCAAATGAAAATTCAAAACTATAGAAATGAAGCTTAGGATGAGTAGAAGAAGGTTTGTGAAGGAAATTTTGGGAGAAAACACTAATTCGGTAGTGTTTCGGTGGATTGAACTCAAGAACATTTAATATTCATGTTTTCTATTTGCTCTAACTATTTCTCAATGTTTTTTCAGATTTCTTACTCTTTTTTCTGATGATAAATGAAAATAATGGAGTTTAAAGAGTCATAAAGGTGTTCCAACATGTGTCAGAGCCTTATAGTGCCACATATTCAGTGATTTAGCCAAACGGTGACACGTGTCCTTTCCTTTAATCAAATGGGTCTTAAGCTGTCCTAATGGTTAGGGAAAGTGAGAGCCCAATGATTTTTCCCTGGCTCTTAAGTTCGGTGTTTGAGAAAGTTAGTCGGGTAACCAGACCAAAGACCGGTAGATTTCCCCGGCTTGGGGCAACGTGGCAACCTCCAGTGATGACAACTCAAAAGATAAAGTAACATTGTCAAAAAGAGGAAACAAGTGTCATGCTCTTATTCGGCCAACTCATTAAAGTCAAAAGCACCTTTTCTCTTCTTCCTTAAGATGACACCATATGTCCCTTATATGGGACTCATCCATATCTCTTCCCTTCACCTAACCGTCCACTTTATCAGGGAAAGGAAAGTTAGGGAATTTTCCCCGGGTTCGGCTATGAGGTTTCCTCCTTCGTCGTCCCTACACAAAGATTATTTCATTTAATTATTACTTTATGACAACCAATAAAATCTTGATAAGTATCCCCTTTATCAAAATAATACCATAAACAGAACACTGGCACCGGTGAATTTTCTTCCAACTAATTACATTTACAAGCAGTTCTTGTTATTCATATTTAAGTATGTTACAGTCATTACATATGCTTTGAGTAGAAAAGCAATACATGTGGCATATATGATGATACAAGAACAGAAATTACTAGAAGAATTTCGAGATCTGAACTTAACAAACCAAGTATTCATGAACATGAATGTGTCCAATGAAGTACACATTGCTAACTTTAGTCTTAGCCAAGAGGAGAACAATCTGGGAGTAGAAATTGAAGAAGCTCAGATGAAAGATGAATAGGCTATATCTATTTGAGATCTGATCATGCAAGGTAAAACTCAGGATCATGATCTTTCTCCTAGTTGATTGGTCCGATATAAGAAGCGAATATATGCACTACCACAGGCTAATCTAAGGTAGAAAATTCTGGATGAGGCACATAAGAGCATATATACACTTTATCCAGGAGTAGTCAGATGTATCAAAATCTGAAGTCTGAATACTAGTGGCCAGGACTAAAGAGTAACGTAACAAATATGTGGCTCGATGTCTTACCTGCTAGAAAATAAAGATTGAACATCAATGACCACTAGGACTCCTTTAAAGCCCATAAATTCCTGAATGGAAGTGGGAGATCGTTACCATAGATTTGATAGTGGGGTTACTGAGAATCCAAAACCATGATGCGATTTGGGTAATTGTCGGTCATCTTACCAAATTAGTACATTTTATTCCTATCAATGCTAGTTATTCTCTTGAGAAGTTAGCAGAAATCTATATAAGGGAGATAATTAGACTCTATGGTACGTCGAAGAGTATTATTTATGATAGAGATCCTCAATTTACATCCATATTCTGGAAAGCTCTATATAAAGCTCTGTGTATAAAGTTAAGATTCAGTACAGCCTATCATCCCTGAATGGATGAGCAGTCAGAAAGAACCATACAGACGCTGGAAGATATGTTAAGTGCATGTGTATTAGATTTTAAAGGGAATTAGGATCATTTCCTTCCGCTTGTATAATTTGCTTATAATAATGCCTATTACGAGCATCCAAATGGCACTGTATAAGGCACTATATGGGAGGAAGTACTAATCACCCTTGTGATGGATAGAATTCTCTAAAAGAAAGTTGTATGGGCCGGATCTAGTTGATCAGACTATAAAACATATCAAGATTATAAGAAATAGGCTCCTAGCAGCACAGAATAGACAGAAAAACTATGCTGATAAAAGAAGAAGACCTCTAGAATTTGATGTTGGTGATCATATATTTCTGAAAGTATCTCCGTTCACTAGAATCGGTAAAGCAATAAAAAGAAAAAAGCTTAGCCCATGTCACACCGATCCATTTGAAATTCTTACAAGAATTGGACTAGTGGCATATAGGATAGCTCTACCCCTAAACTTGAGCAAACTCCATGACGTATTCTATGTCTCACAATTGAAGAAGTACCAACCAGACCTTAAGCATATTATCGAGTACGAAGATATCGACATGTAAGAAAACTCCACTTATGTGGTAGAGTCACAATGAATAATTGATTGACAAGAAAGATGGCTCAGACACTAAAGCATTCTATTTTGTGAAAGTAGTTTGGAGGGCACTCTCCCCAAGGGAAGAAACTTGGGAAGCGGAAGAAGACATAAAGAGGCGTTACTCAGAGTTTATGCCTCAAGATGTGTAACAAATTTTGAGGATAAAATTTATTAAACGGGGGGAGAATTTTAATATCTAAAAATGTACTCAAGGGCTAATTGTACAAATAGATAGTGAAATTAATGATAGCATTATCCCCAAAAATTGTATAATGACTTTAGTCCTGATTAGCTATCGGTAAATTACCTAATCTTAACCTAAAATCAAGAATGACCAAAATCCTTATTGGAACATAAGAATATATGGGAAATAGAATAAAATAGGACAATAAAAATGAAGATAAAATATTAATGGCACAATAATTAATTTTTCCAAGAACAAGGATCAACAAAGAAAAAAAGGAAGAAGTAGGAAAAAATTGGTCAAACATTCAACACCCTAGATGGATACAATATTCAATTAATACCTCCTCACTTTCCATTTGAAGAGGACACACAACACAAGCACGGAAGAGAAAAGAATAATAATATAAGAACATTGACCAATATGTTCAAGAGAAAAGAAGGGAAGACAAGTCAAAAAGTAAAACAACAATAGATTATTGGTCCATTTTTCCTTACCTTATTAAAGAGCATGTTTTTCCTCTTGAATTAGGTAGCTAGTTTTGGTCAAAAGAAAGGAAGAGGAAGAAATAAAAAGCTTAACAAAGGTGACTAAACCACTTTAGGTTAATTAACCACAAACTTTTCAAGGAACCACCGAGTTATGACACATAGCATTTTTCCTTTATTCTCTTGGTGATTCATGGCTAAGCATTAAGGAATGAAGGAAAGATAATGAAAATCAAATCGTATCACTCTCTTTCTCATTCTCAAAGTCAGCCAAGCTTTTGAGGAAAGAGAAAAGGAAGAACCAAGTTGAGGTAAGATCTTCCTCCTTCATTTTGACTTAGAAGATCACTTCTATGGCTTAAACACTCTTCATAAACATTGTTCCTCTTGATGAGAGCTTAAATTATATAGCTTTATAATTTCAAGAGGAGGTGTTTTAAGAAACCTTGCACAAGCACAAGCTGAAGAACCAAAGAAAGAACCTAAGGAAGAGCAAGAGGTAAGCTTTAGCTTCATTTTGAGCTATGGATTGTGTTGGTTGGTTGAGGATTTTGGCATGCGAAATTCTGTTTAATTTTGTTTTAAACTCGGATTTTGAAAATTCATGGTATTTTGATTTTGTTCATGGTGTTTTATGGTGTTTAAAAGGCATATGAAACTAGTTTGAAACTTCAATTGGAAGTTTGGTAATTGTTGGATTATATGTTAAATTTATGCCCTATGCATGTAGTGGTGAAAAAGTGATAATTTGGCAATTTTGATATTTCTATTGGCTTTAGAAGGAAAAATTGTGTAGTTTTGCAAGTATTCATGATTTTTGAATACTTGTATATGAATTTGGGATTTTTGAAAACAAAGAGTAAAGGTTGTGCAATCTGCCTTCTGAGAGCAGTTTAGTTGGGTGTCATTTTTGAATAGGTAAATGATGTCCAATAAATGTTAAACTTTCTAATCTAAAATTAAAGTTATCAAGCTTTAATTTAATTGGTCATAATTGACATTTGGATGTGTATGCTTGAAGTTCCACATTTTTAGAATTTGGTCATGTAAAACTGGGAAATTCTGGAATAATGTTTAATAAGAAGGAATTATGTATTAATTTATGTCTATTTAGCTAATGAATATATTTTTATCTGAAATTATACTTAATCAAGGTCATGTAGAACTTAAAACCACCTCATTTGGATTTTTGTAGATTTAGTTATGAGTTTTGGAATTTCAGTCAAGAACTAGGGGATTATTGGCCGCGGCCAGAGGATTTGTTGGCTATGGCTAAAAAATTTTGGACCTGTTTTTAGCTGGGGCCAAGACCAAAAATTTTTCATATTTCATATTTTTTAAGAGTTGACAAATGGTATGGCCTTTCCCAACCCTATGGGCCTTTGTTGGGACTTCCAAGGGCTACCTAAATGACTCTAATGATAACCAACAAGTTAAAACCAAGGATAAACATAGGGATGAGTCAAGAATAATTTAGTTTACCTTATATAAAACTGTTGGGATAAGTAATAACCCGTCCAATTCATGAATTCCCATATATATAGGATTCGATATCTGCCTAGGATTACCAAGGAACTAGTAACACATCGCAGAACATTGGAAAAGCTAAGGTAGTAACTTCTCCCTCATATTCTATGTATCTTGCTTCATACATATTATTGCCATCATACATACTTGAACTGTGAATATGAATCGAGTAGAATTGCCCATTAAGCATTCAGATGAGAAAGGCTTTGGCCCAATAAAATACCCAACACTGTGGAAAGGGATGGTAAGTCCTTGAATAGAATTGGTTATTGCATAAACGTATCTCTGAATGCTGAATGAATATTGAATTGTTTGGTATATAGTGGTTGATATGACATGTTTCTCTGTATGCATTTTATATGAGTGTTATTTGTTACTATTGTGATTCTTTTGAATCTCACCTTTTCCAATAACTAACCTGCAGTACGGGCAAGTAGCTCTCACAGGTAAAAGGTAGCCATGGACAAGTAGAAGTGAAGACTTAGAGTGTATTTTCCATTAGTTATCTAACTTTTGGATCTGTATATAATATTGAATAGTATTTTGTAAAACTAGTACCTGTTGTGGTAGGTGTACACCAACTATAGACTTGGAAGTTTCTATGTAACTATTGTAAATTAATTAGAACAGGGTAACCACACTTGGTGGATCCTTTAGTAACAAACTTAACCTGAATATCTGCTAAGAACTTCAGTAAGTACTCTAATATTCATAAATGAAAATAGACCTGAATGAATTATACAGATTTTAAAATTGAAAATGAGACCACAACTAAAATGTTTTGAAAAACTTTTCAAAAACCCACTTAACTATAGGATCGAACCCTGTAGGGAAATCAGATCCCAAATGGATTACAAACTATTTTTAGTCTCTGATCTAGCATCAGGTCACGTTTTAAACTATTTTGTACGGTATAAAAGTAAGTTGTTACATTATATATCATTCTGGTGCTACTCATTCTTTCATTTCTTATGACTGTTAGAAAAAATTAAAGCTTATTATGAGTAATCTACCATATGATCTACTTATGTCTACTCTTACTGGTATACATGTGAAAACTGTTATGGTGTGTACGAAATTGATGTTTGTATGTGAGGGTCGTGAAACGACTATTAATTTAATTTATTTACCCATACAGGTTATAGACATGATTATGGGTATGAATTGGTTATCATCTAATGATATAACCTTGCAATGTAAGAACATAGATGTGCAATTTAACTCTTACACAGTAATTAAAGAAATTCCCTAAGGTCTGAAAATGTTGTCAGTAGCCCAAGTAGAGATAAGTGTAAGAAAGGGATGTGAAGCCTTCGTGGTGTTTTTCTCGGTTTAGATAGAATCCTAGGAAAATATTGACCAAATCAAAGTGGTTAAAGAGTTTCCTGATGTGTTCCCTGAAGAGTTGACTGAATTACCTCCAAAATGAGAAGTTGAATTTGCCATTGAGTTAGCACTTGGGGTAGAGCTAATCTTCAAGGCTCCTTACTAGATGTCACCTTCGAAGTTGCTTGAATTGAAGAAGCAAATTAAAGATTTGTTAGAAAAGGTTTTTATCAAGTCGAGTGTATCTCCATAGGGTACACCAGTTATGTTTGTGAAGAAGTAAGATGGTAGCTTGAGGCTTTGCATTGATTACCGGCAGCTAAATAAAGTCACTATTAAGAATAAGTATCCATTACCATAAATAGATTATTTGTTAGATCAATGTTTTCAAAAATTGATTTGACCATTATGAGTTCCTTGTTATGCCTTTTAGGCTAACTAATGCACCAGCGGTGTTTATGGATTATATGAATAAGATCTTCTGATTGTATTTGGATCAATGTATGTTGGTCTTTATTGATGATATCCTTATCTATTTGAAGAGTAAAGAGGAACACCAAAAACATCTTCGAATAGTACCATAAATTTTAACATAGTATAAGTTGTATGCGAAGTTGAGCAAATATGAATTTTAGTTGGAATAGTTGAAGTTTTTGGACCATGTGGTCTTAGCAAAGGGAGTAGCAGTAGACCCTAGCAAGGTTGATGCTGTGTTGAAGTAGAAACCACTTAAGTCCATGATAAAGGTACGCAGTTTTTCAAAGTTGGCTAGTTATTATTGCTGTTTTATAAAGGGATTCTCTCAGATACTATGCCACTTACTAGATTGACTAAGAAAGAACAATCATTTGTTTGGGATGAGAAGTGTAAGGTAGATTTTTAGGAGATGAAAAATCGATTAATTACTACACCTGTTCTCATCATACTTGACCCATACAAACTATGCATAGTGTATACAAATGCATCATTGAAAACCTTGGGATATGTACTCATGTAAGATGGTAAAGTTGTGCTTATGCATCTCGCCAGTTGAGGCCTTATGAAGAGAAATACCTAATGCATGATCTAGAGCTTGCATCTGTTATGTTTACCTTAAATATTTGGAGACAATACCTGTATAGGTCCCAATTCGAGATCTTTAGTGACTATAAGACCTTGAAGTATCTCATAAATCAAAAAGAGTTGAACAACTGACAAAGGAGATAGATGGAGTTCTTGAAAGATTATGACTATGAGTTGAAGTATCATTTGGGTAAGGCATTGCAGATGCTTTGAGCTAGTACGCATGTTTTAGATGTGTGTGACTAAGCATAACCTCCTAGAAAGGTTATCAGAAGTTTATCTTGAACCAAAATCCGAGGTGATTATGAGTACAATACTCAGAAATTTTGACTTTTATGGTGATCTAAGAAAGGCCCAAATGGAAGATAGTCAATTGCTAAGGATCAGAGAAGAGTTAGAGAATGGTAAAGAACCTGATTATGATATTGGAAATACAAGTATATTGAGGTATAAGAAGAGGATTTGTGTCCTGGACAATGAGGAAACCAAAAAGTAAATTTATGAGGAAGCTCATCATAGCAAGTATACCATTCATCCAAGAATCACTAAAATGTATTGAGATCTCAAGTAAAGGTATTGGTAGCCTAAGATGAAACTTGATGTGACAAACTTTGTAACAAAGTGTCTAACTTGTCAGAAGATGAAGATTAAACATAAAAAGCCTCCAGGGCTACTTTAAAAGAGCAGACAAAAGAGCTATGTGGATAGGCAGCATAGACCTTTAGAGTTTGGAGTAGGTGTTCATATGTTCCTTAAAGTTTCTCCATAGACTGGTATTGATAAATCTATTAAAGCCAAGAAATTGACTCCTTGATTTATTAGACCATGTGAAATTCTAGAATGAATTGGACCAGTTGCTTATCAAATTGCCTTGCCGCTACACCTGTTAGGTGTACGCAATGTGTTCCACATGTCATAGCTTAAGAAATATCATCTAGATCCTTCCCATGTGATTGAGCCTGAAGTGGTTGAGTTAAAGGAGAATTTTTCCTATATATCTGAGCCAGAGAGGATCTTAGATGTGAACGACAAGTAGTTATGAAATAGAACAATCCAACTCTTAAAATTCTTCAAGAAGGGTGTGCTTCCAAAGATGCTACCTAGGAAACTGAAGAGCGAATGCGGTGTGATTTCCCTAACTTATTTACTTAAGTATGTGTCTATGTTTTAGTAGTGTTGATATTTATGTTGTGCTGTGTCGTAATTGAATTTGTGATATTTTGATTAAGTTTGTCTTAGTGACTTGTGTTTTGTTGTGCTTGGTGTGCCATTTGTGTTGTGAAAACTTTGCTCGACTTTGATGTTGTATGGGAATCTTATGTTGTGGATTGTTATATTTTTTATTCATTGTGAATTTTGGGGACAAATTGTTATTTATGTAGGGAGAATTGTAACATCCTTATTTTTATTTTTATGATATAATTATGATTTGGAGATAATTATGAATTTAGCAGTAATTTTTTGAATAAAAAGAAAAGAGGGATTTGATTAAAATATGTTTTAAAAAATATTAAAAAAATTATATATATATAATATTATATATATTAATCAAATCCTAATAAAAAATGAAAAAATGAAAAAAAAAAGTCAATTGGCGCCACCAATAAAAAATGGGCACCACCCATTTTAAAAATAAATAAATAAAAGTCACATCACCTTTCGGTGGTGTGACAAAGGGAGGGGGTTATATAAACCCCCACCCCTCCTTTACTTTGTCAATAAGATGAAGTAGAATTTTTAGAGGAAGGGAGTCGTAAAGTTTCAATTTTTACAACTTTAGAAATTAATAAGGTACTCAAGGAAACACCATCCTAAGTGTAATTTAAATAAAAAAATATATATATACATGTTTTCTAATGGCATTAGGATATGTGACGCTCATCAAATGTCACAGATAATATTAAAATAAGCGTCACAACTATATATATATATATATATATATATATATATATGTATGTATGTATGTATATATGTGTGTGTGTGTGTGTATTGGTAGTAGTGTATTAATTATTTTATATATTTCTATAGTCATATATTAACAAAACTTAAAACTTTCCTAAAATGTTATCCCCAAAATATTCTCTAACTAGCAAAAAATTACTATCATAGGAAAGAGAAAATTATTTAGAATATTTTTCATAAAAAAACCTGTGGTCTTCATCAAGGAAGTACCACCCTATACCTTTCTTTTAAGATAATTTATTTTCATATTTTTCTTTTAGAATACTATAATTATAGTTCATAACATACTTTAAACACATTTTCATATCTACAACAAAATGAAGGAAAGAAAATTATAATCAAATAACTCCAAAATGATATAAATTAACAATTAACTAATTAACAAAATCACTACTAAGTAAAATACAAGTGTTAAAAATAAATAATTATTTTATTTATGAAACTCATTAATGTTAACAATTACTACAACAACTAAAAGCTATAACTACTACATATCTTCACATACAACCTATATATAATAACATTTAATTTTATCTCATTTATTTTTTGGCATATAAAAATAAGAATAATTTTTTTAGATTTCATAATAAATTAAATATAAAAGATATTGAGAAAATTAAACTATTAACTACTAATAACATTATATTTTTAAGCTCAAAAAAATTACAATATATAGGAAGCTTGAATAGAGTGAGCTAAAACCTCAAGTACAATACCTAAAAAAATTTAATAAAGAAAAAAGAGAAAGACAATGTTGCATGCATGCATAAAAATTAAAAAAATGGTGGTTAAGAAGACAATGTGCCGTAAGTAGCTTTAATATATATATATATATATATAAAGGAAAAGTGAGTAGGTACGTATTTACAAAACGAAATGAAACTATAATGAGGATGAAATAGGACCAAAGAAATGTAGAGGAAATGCTAAAAATGAAAAGAGGAGGAAGAGGAAATGTGAGAAGTGATGGAATAAAGAAATGAATAGGCAGTGTCGATCTAAGTGGGGATGATAATGAGTGACAAAAAGAGAAGGTGTTTGCTTTAGACTGTAAGGTGTTTTCTCACTACTACAAAATATAGATTTTACGTCCCTAAAAGACGTCCCTTTTTTAAAAAGGGAAGTAAAAAATAAAGACGGTGGCATTTTTGTAATTGTGGGTAAGAATTAAGTAACTTTAGGCGTCCCTTTTCAAGAAGGGACGCCTAAAGTAAAAAAAAATAATTTTTTAAAAAATTTTTTTAGACTTTAGGCGTCCCTTTTCAAAAAGGGACGCCTAAAGCATAAAAAATTAATTTTTTTAATTTTTTTTTAGACTTTAGGCGTCCCTTCTTGAAAAGGGACGTCTAAAGTCCTGACTTTAGACGTCCCTTTTCAAGAAGGGACGCCTAAAGTAAAAAATAAATAAATTTTTTAAATTTTTTTTTAGACTTTAGGCGTCCCTTTTTGAAAAAGGGACGTCTAAAGTCAATCTTTTTTTACTTTAGACGTCCCAAATTTAAAAAGGGACGTCTAAAGGTAACATATATCAGTCAAATTGATACTGACATCACTCTCTTGAAGCTCATTTTCCACCATAACTCTCTCTCTCTTACTCTCTTTCATTATCGTTGTTCTTTTTTTGAAAGTCGTCCTCCTCTATCTCCACCACCATCATCTACCGTCTTCCTCTCCATTGTTCTTCCTCGATCTTTGATGCTGTTGGTTCCTCCTCCCTCCCTCTCCTACTGTGGCCAAGAGGTATGGATAATTAATTTTTCTTTTTATAGGCTAAGTTTTAAACTGGGATTATTGTATATGTATTTTGTTGTGTTAAAATTTAGATTTATCTTCATTGTAGATTCATTTTGATTTATCATCCTTCACCAATATTAATCTGTAAGGATATTTTGATTTATAAAAAACTGTTCGATCTTGTTTCTGTATGTTATAATTGTTAGGCAGTGAAAAATATAAGCGAGTTTTTTTTAAAAAAAACAACTTTAGACGTCCCTTTTTTAAAGGATGCCATATCCTGACTTTTTTACGTCCCTGGTATAGGCGTCCCTCTTTTTTTGGACGTTAAAAGGGCTAAAAAAAAGGACGTTAAAAGTGTTTTATGTAGTAGTGTCTAGACCTTACTTTCATCTATACTACTTGTATGTGTTTTGAAAGATCATATTTATATTTGAATGTGAACTTAGTTCAGTTAAATAGTGTATTTTCTAACTTGTATATATAAGAATGGAGATTATTATTAAGATTGTTGTTGTTGTGATGATTACACTGTTTGGGATGGAATGTTGTATAAGAAATGATAATCTTTTAAGTGATTTCGACAACTATATTAATTTATTGTTTTTACGTTCTGGATATGTTGGGTTGTGTGAAAAAATATGGTGAAATTGTGCCCATCAACTCTCTCATTCCTGGCCCAGATTTTGTGTTAAGTGTTTTGGGCGAATACTTCCCTATTATGGTATATCGGTGGTAGCATGGGAGGAGGCAGTATACTTGACGTGACTAGCTAACCTTTGGTCGGGTATACTACCATTAATAGATTGTACCATGTCCAGAAGATATAAGGAAGAGTAGGATGGATGAGTGGGTATGGTTCTCAATGTTGATAGTATTATATAATAATTAATTATTGAAAATATTATTGTTATGTTAGTTAAACCTACTTCTCAAACTTACAATCATTTCCTGCATATTTTGTAAATTGATTTTGGTTACTTTGTAAATTGATTTTTCGTTACTGAGACTTTATGTCTCACCCTGCTGTTGTAAATAATTTTTCAGGCGAAACCGTGGTAAAAAATTGCATCACCCCAAATCCAAAAAAAAAAAAAAAATTGAGCAAGGCTTAAGCCCAAAGTATATGAGGCCCAAACCGTGGTAAATCAGGTCAAGGGGATGAGATCAAGTTTTGAATGACTTGGTCCAATAGAATGTTTCTAGATCAAGGCTTATGAGATAAGCTTTATATATGTGGGACCAAGGAATAAAATAATTAATTGACCCTCACTAAAACCGTCTGCCTCTCAGCCTTCACATTCATTTTTTCGATCTTCAATAGAAGATAGAGGGAGACAGTGGAGACAAACCGAAGAGTGGACGAAGAAGAAGAAGTGGAAGGAGGAGGAGGTTTATCTAATATGCAAGTGACGTTCTAGAACAAGTGTCTAGAATCACAATATATCTTTATTTTCTTGATTTGATGAGTAGTTTGCAATATTATGATGAGAGATAAATTGGTCCTAGTGAGAGAAAGTTAAGGAACAAGTAGAAAAATCATAGCCCAAGCATATATTAAGATTTGTATAGATGATATATGGTGTGGGTTGTGGCTAAATGAAATTGCATGTTGAAGTTTGAATTTTCTTGGAGCATATTTTGAATCTGCAACTTTCATATTAATAAGTGATGCTGTCCCAAGTGTTTTATACGAGGGTAGAGAAATTCTGGGCCAAGGAAATTAAATGATATATAAGTGATTTAATTAAATCAAGGATAAAGCTTAGTTATTTATCAAGATCTTGTTCTCTATGACTTAGTTTCGCATCTATAGTTATTAACCTTATATGATTAGCATAATAAAAAGTAGTTACTATTGAGATTTCCCGAATCTCAACCTTTTTCCATGCTATGCAGTAAGGGAAAGTACTTCTAAGCGCAAAGGCATAATGATTGGTGAAGATTGGAGATTGGAGCTCAAGACCTCGATAATTGTGTTTTGTTTAAGTTTCTGACTTTATGATTAGCTATAATTACTTTCATTAATTCACACATAGCCATATAAATAATACATGGAATTTTGTTAACTAGACATTAAAATTATTTTTAAAAAAAGATATGCTAAAGAGAGATTATGGAATTAATTTAACCTATATCAAATGAACAACCAAGTTATTTATATTTTGCACTAAAGCTATTTATTATTTACAAGGCTCTAACTTTGAAATCTGACTATGAATTCATCATAGAATTAAAAGGCTGAAATTTTATTTTTTACTTAAGGAATTAAAATACTTTTAGTTACACATTCTGGAGGTAATATAGTATAAATAAAAATAATATTTTTGTTAAAGCATAAAATTAAGATATGTGTATTTTGAACGCACCTGAAAAAAAAATTCCATGACAGATCTATTTCTTCCAACAACGTCTCGTTACCAATTAATATTGGAATACTACCATTTAAATTGTTCTTCGCTAAATGCACAATTCTTAAGGAAGAAATGGTGAAGAGAGATGTTGGAATTTCACCTGTTTCGTTTTACAGAGTGAATAGGATATATCAAAGTAAGCTAATAGTTAAAAGGCTTTGGCATTCATCTTTAACATTAAAAAAATAGATAAACCACATTATATATATGAACGAACAAACACACAAACCGGACACACATTAGGAAATTACTGTGCAACATCAAATATTGATAGGTCATGAAATTCTTTCAGACTCATTTTTACCCAAAATTATTTTTAGTCACCCAAAATTCGAATGGACTTTAAAATAAAAATAAAATGGGTTATAATATTTTCATAGTATGGTTAATATACAATATAATATAAAACTGAGAGGTAAAACTACCTCCAATCTTTAATATAAGACTCAGTTGACTGATATGCAGAGATTAAAGAAGTTAGATAAATTATTTAATTATAATATATATTACCTATTCCCTCTGAAATATTTATTTGTATAGGTAAATTAGTTTGGGGTAAAATCAATAAATATGAATATTTTAAATTAATTTATTTACCTTCTTTAATCTTCAACATTAGTCAACAAGGTTCTATATCAAGGATTGTATGTAGTAACATTTTGTAATTGTACAAACTTTAAAAGAAAAATAAAGCAGGTAATATCATTTGCATATATGATATATCCATAAAAATATCATTTGCATATAATTTATTTATGTGTACGTACTTTTGCACTATATACAAAAAAATTACACTTTTTTACGGAATAATTCAAAAAACCTGAATATTTGTTTTATGCGGATTAATCCATGCATAAATATTAAAAAGTGAGAAATCAAAGATCTTCTAACCATCAAATTGCCTAACTTTTAATAATTGCAAATGAGATGCAATGGTTATAGAAGATTGATTTTAAAATCTACGAGTTTTATGTCGTAATAATAGGAAATTTATAAATTTCTGAAGTAAGAAAGCAACGATTAAGAATATTGAGAAAAGAAATTTAAACAGAGGAAGTAAAAGAGAAAAAAAGAGAGTTGAAGATGATAAGAGAGCGATATAATTTGCAAATACATACATTCATATATAGTTAACAAGTGGGCATATTAATTATATATGATGTGCTTTATTGAACAAGGTATAAATGATATAGTGCAGAGTACTTAAAAAAAAGTTGTTTTCCATGTTTTAAATTAAATGTTGAAAATGTATGAATGAACATTATGAATTAATACGAATGTATGGAAGGCGAAAAACAAAAACTCATTTTGGCAAGTGATGTGCACCCAGGATTTAACAAACACGTCATTTACATATGTGAAACAATTATATACAAATTCCAAATAAATGATTGGAAATAAAATTTCATTTCGCATGTATTTCCATTCCAGAAAGTGAACCAAAAAAAAAAAACACATCATTTTATATTTGTTTTCAATATTTGAAGTTTTTCCTAAAGTTTGGGAAGCTAAAATAAATATAGAGATAATTAATCTGCAGGTCCTTATAATTTTAACTAATTTTCAGTTAGGTCCTTAAAGTCCCCCCCCCCCCGTTTCATCAAATGTTTATACTTTGTTTTGTTTTTAATCAAATCTTTATAGTTTTTTTCCTTTTTATAAGGTCCTTATAGTTTCATTTACTTTTTAATTAAGTTCCTATAATTTTTTATTCTTTAATCTATAAACTCTAATTTAAATTGCTAATTACAAAGCATCGTTCAGATACAGATATCAGTGGTAAAAAGTTGTTATTTTTTAGTGCACAATCAGTGGTAAAAGTCATACTCTAACCTTTTAATACAATCTGACTCTTAAGTAATGCTGTATGGGGCCCTTTTATCAGGTTATTTTCTTCATGATTCAAGTTTATTTCTATCACATAAAGTTAGAAAAAGTTAAAAAAGAACATTCTCCCACACATGGAGATATTTTTTCATCTAAAAAAACTAAATTACTACACCGTATCCAACTCATAGCTAGATTCAGAAAAGTATACCATTTTATTCATATTCACTTTGGGATTAAAAGAAAGCATTGCGTTTCATGTCTATAAAAGTAATATAGCAAAATTATTATTCACTTATGTCACTGGTTATGCTTCGTTCATTGAATTTGTTATAACTCAATTATAAACATGCTAAGCACACATTTTTTGGGAGACTACCTGATAATTGATTTTGTCCAAGTTCACTCTCTTGTAGCACTGAAATGTTAAATAATGAAGATGGTATAGAACCAACAAGTTGATTTGCTCCCAGATATAATATCTTTAGTTGTAAAAGATCACCAATCTCACTTGGGATGCCTCCTTCAAATATTAAGGGGTTGGAAAAAAAGTAATGTCAATAACAATTCTTTGTATCACAAGTTATTATGTACATGAGATGAATTTATATTCTTTAAAAACAACACATGTAAGAAGACTTGCACATTTTTGGGAAATATCACCAATATATTCTAAATGATAAACACAGCAACAATTACTATTTTCAAAAAAAGTATAACTCTTTTGATTCGGGTGGGCTAATAACTATAGATAAAAATCAATTGTTTATGTCTATGATTGAGAAATTTGGATGATTAAGATGATTAAAACGAAGACCCACATTGAAATCTAATTGGCCCTTCCTTCTCATCATTCCTATCAAACCACAGGTTTGATAGGAGTCTCCCAGAAAAATTCTTTTCGTTAACTTCACAAACTTTTTAAAAATAATAATTACTAATAGATAATAAAATCAAAACATAATTTAGATTATCCAAATCAAAATTAAATGTTCCAAATATGTTCGTTGTAAGGCTTACTTAATTTGAAAAAAAAACCCCTTAAAAAATTTATTAATGACACAATAATAAGCATTTATTTTCAAAGATGGATGATGAGCCTTTAGATCCACTTGGACTAATTAATGTTATAACAGTAATTTTTTCCCATGGTGTGGCTCTATAATTTGTTTCAAAATTTCGATGATATATAAATGTTTTTTTCATTTGAAAAATAGTGGAAAAATTATGACAAAAAATAAAGAAGAAAATACATAAAAGTCCCAAAAATAAATAAATAAATAAAAATCTAGATAAATTCATTCCTCGAGGATAAGATCCTGCTAACAATGTACACTAGTTTAGAACAAGGACAAATATAAATGTTGAAAATAATCGAAAACATACCTGACAAACTGTTAAAACTTAAAAGACAAATGCAATAACTCAAGCGAAGATAAGTTGGAAATTGTTTGGGGAATGACTCCTTTAAGTTCGTTACCCCTAAGTCGTAAAATCTTCAAATGCTCAAGTTTGCCCACCTCATGTGAAATGGTCCTTTCAATGAAACTATAAATCAAATCTTAAGTTTCCAACCTTGACAAATTGAATAGAGATAGTGGAATAAATCCATTAAGACTATTATTGCGAAGATTTAGTTGCTCAAGTGAAGATAAATCTCCTATCCCTGCCGGAACATGCCCATGAAAGTCATTGTAGCTCAAGTTGAATAGTTTCAGTCTATGCAATTGAACTAACTCTTTTGGTATTTGACCATAAAAATTGTTGTCACTGAGATCAAGTTCATCAAGGAATGAGAGATTTCCTAGTTGTGGAGATATGGTGCCCTTAAGTTCCATGACGAGTATTGCATGTGACACCAATCCAATTGCATGGAGAAGAAGAGACAGACCAATTAGCTAAGAAATCATATGGATCTGAAGTGATAAAGGATTTGAGGGCAAGAAGTGCAGATTTGTCAGTACTGATGTTTGTATCAGTCCAAACAAAGGAGGCCATGGAGCAATGAAGTAAGAGCAGGAAAACAAGGGAATAAGGATTTCCCATGAGTAGCATATCATGCTTATCAAAATTCCAACTCTTGTGCGTTGAGCAATTAACACACGTCGTTTTATACTTCTCCGATTCCAACTCAGGTCAAGTCATAAAACGCATAAAAACAAATTAAGATCTTATCTTGTTAGTTAAGATCATTATTAGTAATTGGACCCTATAAATAGAGGTCATTGTCAAACCCCTTAACAATTCGATATTCACAAAGTATTAAGCGCATAGTTCATAGGCATATATAAATAGTAAAAATATACTGATAATAAATGTTTGTATACATTACAGGAAATCCCATAGGATTTAAAAATATATACAATTTAGAACCAGACCTTCAATTGCCGGTATTTACAGTTTTGCCCTTAGAACCGCTACATTCTATTAGAGTATTTTTTAAATGTTGAAAAATGATGAGATTTGAGTGAATCTCAGTAGTAACTAACAGTCTGACATATAAAATGTGAAAATAAATATATAATGTCATGTTATATAAGATGATCAAAACTATATGTGTACACTTACCCAATATCAAACTACATGTTTGCACCATGATCTACTCAACGCCCCTATTAGGTCCTTGACCACAACTTGGCAAATTGGTGTGTTCAAGACACTAGCTCATGTTATAGAAAATGACATATTAAACATATAGATAATAACATAGTACATGCATAAAAGAGTTACTACCTGGCTCCTTTCTCAAGTCTCTTGATTGTCTTAAATTTTGGTTCCGACTCGGGCTATTTTTAGTTCCTATAAAAATTCAAGTTACAAGTAACTGGTTATTATTTGTATTATTACTTCCTTTAATTAAATTCTTCTGGTTATCTTAGTTTCAATGGCTTTTACATAGTACAATTTTGCATAATGCAATTTCACTATTTTTCAGCAAATTGGCAAATTTTTCAGTTAACTTTGAAAAATCATAATTAATTCTAGAAACATCCAATTTGACTGATTCTAAAGCCTAAATAAAGATCTTGCAATGTAGTTTTACAGAAATATATCTAAGTATGGTCCACTCAACCATATTGCTCCCAGAAATTCACAAAATGCCACTGTTTCATATTACACTCCAAAAACAGAGCACAACTTTGAAAATACATATCTCCTAATGTACTTGTCCAAAAATTATGTTCCACCCACAAAATAAAAAATCTGAATGTCTACTTTAAATCTAAAAAATTTCATAATTTTTGGTCAAGTTTTGATTTTCCAAAATTTGGCAACAACCAATCTGACTTCCAGAAACATAGTCTGGCAAGAACTAATTTAAACAATTCATATCTCTAATTATACTAATTCAAATATCACAAATTATATATAAAATTAAATATTAGATTATTTTCTCTTGTTCTAAAAAGTTTCATGGCTATTGGACAAGATTACATTACTAAAAAATGCCACATAACCAACTACAAAAATCTAGACTTCCAGGATTTCCTCATGTTTCTGGACCAAATTTCAAAAATCATAACTCTCTCTACAAATATCCAAATGATGCATTCTATGACTCAGTTTAAATCTTGGGATGTCTAATATCTCTCTGTAAAATTTAATAAATATTGGATATGATTTGGTTGGCCAAAATGATAAATGAAATTTATTGACTCTTAAAAACGTCAATTTTAACAGTCTGACTTCAAAAATCAATAACTCATTCATTTTCACTCCAAATTTCTCTTCTTGATTCTATTATCTACTACACATCCTAAAATTTCCATACAAAAAAGAATCAGCTAAAAAATCCAACTATAGCCTCCGTTTAAGCTTCTGTAACTTTCCAGCAGAAACTCTATTTTCCAGCGAGCAAAACAGAGTTGAGAAAACTAACATTTAGCCATGGTTTTGTACTCTAATCTCAAAGATTTTAACTCTACATACTCATAAACATGTTTCATGGGTTTGAAGACCTTTTTACAGAAGCAAAGAGACCAAAAATCCTACATAAAATGGACACACAATTACTAGTTTTTGTAACAAAAACTTTCCAGCAAATTTTATCACTTCCAGCAGCAAAACAACCTAGAAAAACCACTCTAATGCTATGGAAATCCATGGTAAAAGTGGAGGAGGCTTACTTAAACACGTTTATGATGTTGTACGTGAGGTTTGAAGCTTCTTTGTTCATCTTCTCCAGTTTCTACTTCCTCCGATTCTACTATCTTACTCACGTCTCTCTCCTTCTCTATTCTGTTTTTTTTTTCTTTTCTGTTTCAGTTGTAATGGAGAGCTGAAGGTGAAATGAATGGAGAGGGAAGAAAGTGTTTTATTTATGGTGGGGGCTGAATGTGTGCGTGCGTGTGTTGTCCAAATGAAAATAGAGGAATGAGGAGTGGGTGGGTATTGTCTTATTGAATATGTGTGAGTGTGTGTATGGGACATGTGTGTTGCATTATTTGAGTGAATTACAGGCATCCAAAAGACAATGCCACATAACCGAGGGTGTGTATCTCTTTGTGTCGGTAGGGTTTTTATATATACATATAGGTATATTTGTATTATATTAATTACACATACTGAATCCTAATTTTTCCTTTTGTCTAATTTAAATTTCCTTAAATTTTGTAGGTTCCATATTTTGACTTACTATTTAGCTCCCGTAAATTAATCCTTTTATTAAATTTTGGGATGTTACAGTCCTAACTAATGTGATGAGTGTGTATGATAGTAAGATCCACACTATGTTAAAAGAGAGGTTAATGCAAGTCTTTCTCTAAAGAATGAAGTTTTTCTATGATCCCTAGAGTTAGAGTTAGTTGTTAATCATCCTCAAATGAAATATGATCATTATTAAACCCAAGTGGGTTAATTTGTATCTTGTAAACATCATATTTTTTATCAATAGAGATTCTTCCTAATTTTATTTACACTTAGATTCTTAAAATTTAACTAAAAATTTGTTATTTTTGTTTTTGGCAATTTTTGCATTTAGAAAAGGGTTAATGCAACATTTGGCCCTTAAATTTGTTTCTATTTTAGTTTTAGTTCCTCAATATTATCAGTTTGTCACTCTATTACTGCCTTCAGTCCTCACTACAAGGATCTCCGGTTTATTTTAAAATATAAAATGTTTTGCTTAAAGCGTAATTTCGTTAGCTTAGTGTCGCCAATTGTTGTAAACCTTCCTAAATAATTAGCCAAACTCTTCTATATAACTAATGAATTTTATTACCATATCTATCACTCAACTTAATTTGAGGGCTATATATGCCTGTAAGGTTAACAACCAAACAAAGGGCAAATAAATATTGGGAGTATGATCTTGAAGAACTGTTCATCTGAAGCGGATAAAAAGTGTGTAAATAAGTATACTATTGACATCTCTTTATGCCTTGATTAAATTATGATAACACAAAAAGAATAATAAATGATAGAAAGTATTTTACTAAATTATTGATGAGATGTCTATCATATAAGCTACACTCAACAGATCTCTCTAGTTATATACTTGAGGTAGACAAAATTATTCTGCATCAATTGTAATAAGGCGAACACAAAACCAGTGTAGAAATTTTGTGTTTACACTTGAAAATAAAACTAACAACTAAACCACAATTAAACAAATTAAACTACAAATACTGAGTGAACACTCCAATTAAAAATTACTCAATTTGTTTGGCATATCGCACTTATCTAATTTGCAAGTGCTGTGTTTCATATCCAAGAATTATCACACCCCATTTTATACTTGTCCAATTCCAAAATCATAGTCAAGGTGTGCCAACTCAATTCCAAATTGCAAAATGGCATCTCTCGTGATTACAATAAAAAATAATTAGCGGATGATATCATTGAATGTAAAAAGTGTTAATACAATTTTGACTCCTCAAGTTTTTCCTCATTTTGGTTTTGATCCCTCAAGGGGTAAAATGGTCCAAGTCATTATTAAATTATTGAGACTAATGTTTTAAATAGACTGAAACTTGAGGAATCAAAATTTAAGGTTAGAAATTCAAGGGACCAAAACCCAAATGAGGGCAAATTTGATAGACTAAATATTGTATTAACCCAAGTAAAAAAAACAAAAAAACAAAAAACCTACCTCTACCTTTTTAATACTGTGTGGCCCTAAGTAGTGGTGTATGGGGCCCTTTTATTTATTTATTTTTATAGAAAGGCAAATAAGATAGAACGCAAAATAAATTCTGAAAAGAAAAAGGTATTTCTCATAAATGGTATTTTTTTATCAACTTTGGGTTTCAACTGAACTTGCATCACCAAGAAGATGATCCAATGAAACAAAAGGGAAATTGTGCATTCTAGAACTTTATCCGCTATCATCATATCAAGGAACACATTTTCATTATGACTGCATTAATATTGTTTGTGGTCGAG